>CM055064.1:21161783-21242017 GCA_029204045.2 Tillandsia leiboldiana
GACTCCTTCATGGGGTCTCCAATAATGTTCGTTTCGGTGATCCTTGTGAGGGGAGTCTAAAGTTTGAGGGTAACGGAAGTCCTCCGGGGAAACATGTGATGAATCCTGCATGTCAGAAAACTAGATGAGCTATTAGATGCATATTAATATTGAAGTATTATCAGGAGAAGATGCATTTACAGGAGTATCTTCTCAATAGAGACATCAGGGGTAGATTTTTTCAGATGTCAGTGAGTGAAAAGCTTCATTTACTTTAACATTTATAGATTTAACAATCGTTTTTGATTCCAAGTTAAATACCCGATATGCTCTAAGGTTTGTAGAATAACCCAAGAAAATCCCTTCGTCACTCGAGAGTAAATTTACCAAGGATTTTCCACGTCCGTAAAATGTAAACACGAACTCCAAAGATACGAAAATATTTGATGTTTGGTTTCTACAGAACCATAGTTACTGGTGTATTTAAGGTTCCCGGGCGCAAAATAAACTCGATTAATAACATAGACGGCGGTTGTTCACTGCTTCAGCCCAAAACTATAGAGGGTAAATTCCGGCTTATGAAGCATAACACGTGCCATCTCTTGAAAACCCTGTTTGTGCGCTCGACTACACCATCTGTTGAGGTGTATAGGGTGCTGAGAATTCATGTTTAATGCCGTTGGAAGTGCAAAAATCAATGACTTAGAGTTTATGAATTCTCCACCTCTATCACTTCTAACACGAATGATCTTTTCATTCTTTTCAATCATAATACGAAGGCAAATCTCGGAAAAGAATCAAAAGTATCAGCTTTCTTTTAAAAATGCTACATGAGTATCTAGAGAAATCATCAACAATAGAAACTATACCATTTACCTCCCAAGGATGGTTGAGTGTCGGCCCCATAAGATCCATATGCATAATTCTAAGGGCCGTTTAGTACAACGTGGTTCAAGTTCTTGTGTCTGCAGTCCTGGATTGTTTTCCCTTTTACAACCACCACACACAATGTTTTGTTTAAGTGAAAGTTTTGGAACCCCCTTGACCACGTCTTTGTTTGAAATTCTAGCAAGTTCCTTAAAATTTATGTGACCCTAGCCTTTCATGCACAAAGTGTTTCATTATTCAAAGAGGCTAAATTACAGTTTTTCAGAAATTTTTATTGGGAACAACATAACAATTGTTTCAGATCTAACCCCCTTTAAAAAGAAAACATGGTCCTTATCAGTTACAATGCATTCAACAGATGAAAAATTAACTGAAAAACCATTGTCACAAAGTTGACTGATACTTTATGTCACGCCCCCGGGGGTTTTTGAGTCTATCAAAGGGGAAATTCGTGTGTATCCTTTTTTTTTTCTCTGAACATGGTACATTAACCTCATCCCCGGTGCGTGCCAGACCGCCACATATACAAAATTCTCCCTGTCCGTGGACAGAGTCTCCTTCGTATATGCACGGCGTCTCATTTACAACAACATACAACAATCATCAACCATCAACCATACAATAGACATTCTACATCAAGCGGAATATTAAAGCGGCATCAATGTTTAGAAAGGATAAAGCCAGCATTTGCAAAACCCGTGCCCACACGGCACTTCGTTTGAGAAAACCCTTTTGAAATCATTTGGTTTATCATGAAAACATGCCGCATAAGAAACATCATCAGAAGAACTAAACTATAAAAGCACAACTCATCCACAGTGCCAAGTAATACATGTCCACGAATATTTCTACTCACAAGCAAATTAACTAACATGCGTAAAAGAGATGAGATAATGATAATAACCAAGCGTTCTGACTACGGTCCTCGCGACGCAGTCTCAACAATCTCCCGGGTAACGCCCCTCGTAGTGCCTGTCACGGAGTGGGTAAAGTCAGTGACAAACAAAGTAGATGTCTAACAACAATAAGGAATAAGGAGCAAACCGGAAACACCGTAACCATTTCGCTAAAAACCCTGCACATATTAAGCTGGGCCCCGACCCCAGATTTATCAATTTAATTGGGCACCAACCCCAGAATGTTTATCGGAGAGACCAAAGTCTCCCCTCGTGCGCAAGCACTCCTTTGATGCATTTAACCCCTTCCACGGTGCTGGTGTGCAATTCCCAGCGGGCGCGGAAGGGGTCCTCACGGCTCCCACCCCTTTGTGAGGAACACGGGTCATACAAGACCACTCTTCCGGAAAAGTACACCCATGCGGAGGCCAATCCGCCTGTGTACGTGCAGCATCCCAAAACGGTTTTTGCCCGAGATCGGCGTGTCATGAACATTGCGACCGCAGCCCGCTTCAATTGTTAGATAATAACACAATTATGCGAAAGGTTAAACTGTCCATCTACTTTGTTAGATAAATTGAGAGCACTTTAATGACGATAGATGCACTTACTGCACTGGTTGAATTTACAGCAACCGTACCCACCTATTTGGAGAGAGATCGGAACACCCGAATCTTTCGCGCACCCCCCGCTGCGCGTCTGGACCTAAAGAAAGTCCGCACGGATAACTATAGTCAAAAGCGTGTACTAACATCCGAAAACACAAGACCCACTTTACTCTTTTGTTTTTGACGGAAAAGTCCAACACAACTCAATCCTCAACCGGTAGCCCACTCGGGACGTCAACGGTCCAGCCGAGAAGCCCCAACGACGCAGACGATGAGAAAAAGGGACCCGACGGCGCGCCCCCGATGATTTTGTCGAGGCGCGGAGTGTCGGCGAAATCGGCACCCAACATAATAAAATAATGACCAAGAAGGTCCCAAGAGGCCATGCCAAGAAAACCGCGGAGATTGCGATCCCAACGGCGAAGACGGCGTTCAAACGGTGGAAAAACGGACAAAAACGGAGCAAATGAACTTTGGGCTGTCGGGTGGTGCACAGGGGCAACCGTGCACCGGGTTCACGGCGTCAGGCGGCGGCGGCATGCGCCGGGTGCACGCAGGAGGTGTGCACCGCGCATCTCGGGCCGGGCCGGTGCACGACCCGAGCGTGCACCGGGTCCTTGCCCTTCGACCGCAAGCGCGTGCGCCGGGTGCACGCATGAGGCGTGCACCGCGCGCCTTGGGCCGGGCCGGTGCACGAAACCGTGCACCGGGTCTGGTGCTTCCGACGCTGCGGGCATGCACCAGGTGCACGCCTGGACCGTGGACCGTGCTGTACGGACAAGCACAGTAAACCCTAATTTCGCGGTTTTCTTCGCCGTTTTCGCTCCCGTGCGACTCCGGCGAAGACCCCGCGACCATGGTAACGACGGCGGCGGCCTCCCGTTTAACAACGGCGGCGGCGGCCTCCCGTTAACCCACTATGTTCCAACGAAACATCCCCAAAAAAATTTCCGAATAATACACGATAATTCTAACGACTAAACCAACGATCGACGAACAACCAAAACGTCGATCGGAGGTCCGATAACAAGAACTCGATTAAAAACCACCAAGAACTCAACGAAAGAGATGACGGAAAACTCCCAAATAATTTAAATCAATTATTTTACTAACCGAAGATCGATGGGAAGGTTGTCCGGTCGCGTTCTTGCCTTCGGTTCGGTGTCCGGGAAGATCGGGCTCCTTCTCTTTCTCCTTTCCCTTTCTTCCGGCTAGGGTTCCGTCTTTTCCTTTTTCCCTTCTCTCCGATTAGGGTTTTTATTTTCTTTTCTTTTCCTTTCCGATAATCGGGATCCCTTATATAGTCGTACATTACCTTTAATTAATTCCTCTTTAATTCGTACGTAAGAGAATTAATTAATTTTCCGTCTGGGATAATTAATTAACTAATTAATTATCCCCCACGAGATAAACCACCTTATCTCTAACGGGTGCAAGATATTTAGCACGGATTCCGATGCACGACTAATCACCGTATCACTTTGAATCCCGTTCAGGGGGTTCCCGATATCGGATTTCAGATCCGATCGCGCCGTCGGCTTTCTTTTTCCGCGCACAATCGCGGAAAAATACTAGTGTCCCACAATGGCCAACTTCAAGAATTGAATAATTCTATTTCACTTAAAGGCTTAAATGTCTACACGCAAGTCAAAATACCCCGAAAGGCCGGATCACTACACCACTCACACTTTATAAAAAGTTTCGTCCCGAAACTTAAATACAAACCCCACTAATCAATTCGGGAAAACATTCCCTCATCTTCGATTCCAGTTCCCACGTCGCCTCGCGCTCTTCGTGGTTGCTCCACTGGACCTTCACATAGGGGATAGTTCGATTGCGCAACTTCTTATCCTCTCTTGCCAAAATCCGCACCGGCGTCTCCTCGACGCTTAAATCCTCTCGCAACTCGATGGTGGAGGCATCCAAGGCATGAGAGGGGTCAGCTAAGTATTTCCGGAGCATTGAGACATGGAATACGTTATGGACTCGTTCGAGATTCTGCAGGGCTAATCGGTACGCCACCGGTCCTATGCGTTCTAGGATCTCGAACGGTCCTACGTACCTCGGGCTTAACTTTCCCTTTATGCCGAAGCGTCGGTTCCCCTTGGAGGGCAAAACTCGGAGCAACGCGTGCTCACCCACCATGAACTCTAAGTCTCGACGTCTGTTGTCCGCGTAGCTTTTCTGTCTGCTCTAGGCGGTTAGTAGCCTTTGTCTAATCAATCGCACTTTTGCTTCGGTCTCCTCCACCAAATCTGGGCCCAGAAACTTACGCTCACCCAGGTCGTCCCAGCATATTGGAGACCGACAGCGGCGCCCGTACAGGGCCTCGTATGGTGCCATCTGAATGCTGGCCTGGTAGCTATTATTGTAGGCAAATTCCACTAGGGGCAAGCACCGTGCCCATCCTTCGCCCAGGTCTAAAACGCATGCCCGAAGCATGTCCTCCACAATTTGTATCACCCGCTCTTATTGTCCATCGGTCTGCGGGTGAAAAGCCGTACTGAAGTGCAACTTGGTTCCCATTGCTCGCTGCAGGCTCTGCCAAAAGTTTGACACAAATCGCGTGTCCCTGTCCGACGTGATGGACGTCGGCACCCTATGCAGCCTTACTATCTCGTTGATGTAGGTTTGCGCCAGTCGTTCCCGCGCCCACGTTGTGTGTATAGGCAGAAAGTGGGCCGATTTCGTCAGACGGTCCACGATTACCCATATTGCATCGTGTCCCTGTGACGATCTCGGGAACCAGGTCACAAAATCCATGGTAATCATGTCCCACTTCCACACGGGCACCGGTAAGGGTTGCAATTTTCCTGCTGGACGCTGGTGCTCGGCCTTCACTCGTTGGCACACCAGGCAGTGTGCCACAAATCGAGTCACGTCTCCCTTCATTTTGGGCCACCAGAAGGTCTGTTTGACGTCCTTGTACATCTTCATTCCCCCGGGATGCGCTGTATATGGAGCTGTATGCGCCTCCCGCAGGATTTCCTCTTTGAGTTCTGGTAGATCCGGCACGCAGATTCGTCCCCGAAATCGTATGGTGCCGTCGGAGTTTACTGTGAAATCACCTCCTGGGTCGGCAGTTACTCTACCTCGCACCAGCTGGAGTTAGTCATCAGTCGACTGCCCTTCGAGAATTCTATCAAGCAGGGTAGGTCTGACCACCAGTGTCAGAAGTCGTTCGACTGTACCCGCTGGTACTACTTCTAGTCTTAATCGCGAAAATTCCGCAATCAGACCATCTTGCTGGGTGATGGCACTTACCCCTGCCTTCTCGGCCTGTCCCTTACGTCTCAGGGCGTCGGCCACCACGTTTGCCTTTCCCGGGTGGTAGTGGATCGTTAAATCGTAATCCTTCAATAGCTCGAGCCACCGTCTTTGTCGCAAATTTAACTCCTTTTGGGTGAAAAGATACTTAAGACTTTTATGGTCTGAGTACACATTGTAGTGTGCCCCGTACAGGTAGTGTCTCCAAAGCTTGAGGACGAACACAACCGCTGCGAGTTCCAAATCGTGCACGGGGTAGTTTCGCTCGTATTCTTTGAGCTGCCTTGACGCATAGGCTATAACCTTCCCCCGTTGCATGAGCACTCCTCCCAGTCCGTTTCGCGACGCATCGCAATACACTTCATAATCCTCCCCTGGTTCCGGCAGGGCGAGAATCGGAGCCCGCATCAATCTATCCTTGAGCTCCTCGAAGCTCCTCTGACATTTGTCCGTCCAGATGAACTTTTCCCCCTTTTTAGTCAAGCGGTTTAAGGGGGTGGCTATCCTGGAGAAACCCTCCACGAAGCGCCGGTAGTACCCGGCTAATCCTAGAAAGCTTCGAACCTCTGTTACCGTCGTCGGTTGGGACCAGTCCGTCACCGAATCTATCTTCTTCGGATCGACTGCGACTCCAGCCGCTGAGATTACGTGCCCCAAGAAGCCAACCTCTCGGAGCCAAAACTCACACTTTTTGAGTTTGGCGTAGAGTTTCTGTTCTCGTAGGGTCTGGAGGACTGTGCGCAGATGTTCTTCATGTTCCTCGTCTGTACGGGAGTAGATGAGGATATCGTCGATGAAGACCACCACGAATAAATCCAGGAAGGGTTTGAATACCCTGTTCATCATGTCCATGAACACTGCCGGGGCATTCGTGAGCCCGAACGGCATTACAGTAAATTCGTAATGACCGTAGCGAGTCCGAAAAGCCGTTTTGGGGATGTCCTCCCCCTTGACCTGGACCTGATGATAGCCCGACTGCAGGTCAATCTTTGAAAACACCGTCGCCCCCTGTAGTTGGTCGAAGAGGTCGTCGGTCCTTGGCAGGGGTGCTTATTCTTAACGGTGACCTTATTTATCTCCTGGTAGTCGATGCACAACCGGAGACTTCCGTCCTTCTTTCTCACAAACAGGACGGGCGCGCCCCAGGGTGACGCGCTAGGTCTGATGAAGCCTTTATCCAAAAGGTCCTCCAACTGTGCCTTGAGTTCCTTCAACTCTGCGAAGGCCATCCTATACGGTGCATTGGTGATGGGTTTGGTGCCGGGAAGTAGTTCAATGGGAAAGTCGACTTCTCGTTCCGGCGGCGCTCCGGGGAGCTCTGCCGGAAATACGTCCGGAAATTCCCTTACCACGGGACCGCTGATCCTTATCTGGGGAGCGGCCCTGAACTACCTATCGACCCATTGGGTCCTCGGCTGCAAGGCATAGGGTGGAGCCTATTTGTTCCTTGCATTGCCCTTAACGGGCCCCGAGTACACAAGGTTCTCCTATGCTTCGAAGCTCGCCCGCGCACATCGGCCGGGGGAGGCTTCGCCTAAAACTTAAGGATTCTAGAGAGAGGGAGCGAGAGAGAGAGAACGTCTAATAGGGGTAGCAGGCTAAGGTGTGACCGGTGCTCCTAATCTAAGAGGGAAAAGTGAAACCAAAATTTTACCTGCTGTTACTAGGTCTGGGACGTCGCGTCCTCCACTGCAGTATCCCGGGAAGCCCGTCCACAACGAGACGGGCCTTGTGGGGTTCATCTCGTATAACAAATGGGACACAGTTAACCAATCTTACAAACTCCCTTTGATATTCCATGACCGAGCGGTTCCCTTGTCTAATGTTCTTCAGGTCGTCTTCCAATTGCCGCTTGACGCTATCGGAGAAGAATGCGTCAAAAAGTTCCTCTCTAAAGGCCGTCCATGTCGGTAGCGGGTCGTTTGTAGTTGGATCCGGGCGTACCGTCTTCCACCAGATGCGTGCATTCCCTTCGAGGAAGTGGACGGCTAGTGGAACCCGCTCGTGTTCCTCCATCAGTAGGTCCTCGAAGAGTTTTTCCATGGTATCCACCCATTTCTCGACGACCCATGGGTCGGTCGTCTCTCCCTCAAAAGTGGGAGGGTCATGCTTCTTGAACCTAGCCAAATTCGTCCTGACCCTTTCTCGCGTCGTTCGTTGCTCCGTGATCCCTCCTACAGCGGCGGACCCCCCGAGAGTAGGGGTCGTTCCTGCCTCCCCTGTTGTCGCTCCCATCTCGGGCCCCGTGGTCGTCGGAGTAGGTACGTCCCTTGGGGATGGGGGCTGTTCCGTCGTCGTACCACCCGTCCCTTGCGGTCCCGTAGTGGGTGCGGTGGTTTCGGGCGGAGGGGTCGGATCGCGTTTGGCTGGCGCGGTTGCCTGTCGCTGCGTCAGGTGACGAACCTGCTCCGTCAGCGTCGCTAATTGCCCGGCCATTTCCCGCAGTTGTTGTCGGAGGATCTGGTTCTCTGCGGTGGTCGGGGTCACTCTGTCCGCGTCCGCATTCTCGGTGGACGATCTAGTCCGGGCCATCGTCCGCTATTTACAAAGAAACCACGTTAACCCTAAGGTTATAACCCTAATACCCTGTCTTACGATTACACCTACATTACGTTCCCCTTTTTCCCCGTACTCTCACGTACTACACACTTATACCTTGGTTATCTCATGTCTAATTTGCTTGTGGTACCCTACACTGTGGATGTGGATCACGTCTACTATGGTTATGGTTGTTTTTCTCTGATACCATTTAATCTGTCACGCCCCCGGGGGTTTTTGAGTCTATCAAAGCGGAAATTCGTGTGTATCCTTTTTTTTTCTCTGAACATGGTACATTAAACCTCATCCCCGGTGCGTGCCAGACCGCCACATATACAAAATTCTCCCTGTCCGCGGACAGAGTCTCCTTTGTATATGCACGGCGTCTCATTTACAACAACATACAACAATCATCAACCATCAACCATACAATAGACATTCTACATCAAGCGGAATATTAAAGCGGCATCAATGTTTAGAAAGGATAAAGCCAGCATTTGCAAAACCCGTGCCCACACGGCACTTCGTTTTGAGAAAACCCTTTTTGAAATCATTTGGTTTATCATGAAAACATGCCGCATAAGAAACATCATCAGAAGAACTAAACTATAAAAGCACAACTCATCCACAGTGCCAAGTAATACATGTCCACGAATATTTCTACTCACAAGCAAATTAATTAACATGCGTAAAAGAGATGAGATAATGATAATAACCAAGCGTTCTGACTACGGTCCTCGCGACGCAGTCTCAACAATCTCCCGGGTAACGCCCCTCGTAGTGCCTGTCACGAGTGGGTAAAGTCAGTGACAAACAAAGTAGATGTCTAACAACAATAAGGAATAAGGAGCAAACCGGAAACACCATAACCATTTCGCTAAAAACCCTGCACATATTAAGCTGGGCCCCGACCCCAGATTTATCAATTTAATTGGGCACCAACCCCAGAATGTTTATCGGAGAGACCAAAGTCTCCTCTCGTGCGCAAGCACTCCTTTGATGCATTTAACCCCTTCCACGGTGCTGGTGTGCAATTCCCAGCGGGCGCGAAGGGGTCCTCACGGCTCCCACCCCTTTGTGAGGAACACGGGTCATACAAGACCACTCTTCCGGAAAAGTACACCCATGCGGAGGCCAATCCGCCTGTGTACGTGCAGCATCCCAAAACGGTTTTTGCCGAGATCGGCGCGTCATGAACATTGCGACCGCAGCCGCTTCAATTGTTAGATAATAACACAATTATGCGAAAGGTTAAATTGTCCATCTACTTTGTTAGATAAATTGAGAGCACTTTAATGACGATAGATGCACTTACTGCACTGGTTGAATTTACAGCAACCGTACCCACCTATTTGGAGAGAGATCGGAACACCCGAATCTTTCGCGCACCCCCGCTGCGCGTCTGGACCTAAAGAAAGTCCGCACGGATAACTATAGTCAAAAGCGTGTACTAACATCCGAAAACACAAGACCCACTTTACTCTTTTGTTTTTGACGGAAAAGTCCAACACAACTCAATCCTCAACCGGTAGCCCACTCGGGACGTCAACGGTCCAGCCGAGAAGCCCCGACGACGCAGACGATGAGAAAAAGGGACCCGACGGCGCGCCCCCGATGATTTTGTCGAGGCGCGGAGTGTCGGCGAAATCGGCACCCAACATAATAAAATAATGACCAAGAAGGTCCCAAGTGGCCATGCCAAGAAAACCGCGGAGATTGCGATCCCAACGGCGAAGACGGCGTTCAAAACGGTGGAAAAACGGACAAAAACGGAGCAAATGAACTTTGGGCTGTCGGGTGGTGCACAGGGGCAACCGTGCACCGGGTTCACGGCGTCAGGCGGCGGCGGCATGCGCCGGGTGCACGCAGGAGGTGTGCACCGCACATCTCGGGCCGGGCCGGTGCACGACCCGAGCGTGCACCGGGTCCTTGCCCTTCGACTGCAAGCGCGTGCGCCGGGTGCACGCATGAGGCGTGCACCGCGCGCCTTGGGCCGGGCCGGTGCACGAAACCGTGCACCGGGTCTGGTGCTTCCGACGCTGCGGGCATGCACCGGGTGCACGCCTGGACCGTGGACCGTGCTGTACGGACAAGCACAGTAAACCCTAATTTCGCGGTTTTCTTCGCCGTTTTCGCTCCCGTGCGACTCCGGCGAAGACCCCGCGACCATGGTAACGACGGCGGCGGCCTCCCGTTAACCCACTATGTTCCAACGAAACATCCCCAAAAAAAATTTCTGAATAAATACACGATAATTCTAACGACTAAACCAACGATCGACGAACAACCAAAACGTCGGTCGGAGGTCCGATAACAAGAACTCGATTAAAAACCACCAAGAACTCAACGAAAGAGATGACGGAAAACTCCCAAATAATTTAAATCAATTATTTTACTAACCGAAGATCGACGGGAAGGTTGTCCGGTCGCGTTCTTGCCTTCGGTTCGGTGTCCGGGAAGATCGGGCTCCTTCTCTTTCTCCTTTCCCTTTCTTCCGGCTAGGGTTCCGTCTTTTCCTTTTTCCCTTCTCTCCGATTAGGGTTTTTATTTTCTTTTCTTTTCCTTTCCGATAATCGGGATCCCTTATATAGTCGTACATTACCTTTAATTAATTCCTCTTTAATTCGTACGTAAGAGAATTAATTAATTTTCCGTCTGGGATAATTAATTAACTAATTAATTATCCCCCACGAGATAAACCACCTTATCTCTAACGGGTGCAAGATATTTAGCACGGATTCCGATGCACGACTAATCACCGTATCACTTTGAATCCCGTTCAGGGGGTTCCCGATATCGGATTTCAGATCCGATCGCGCCGTCGGCTTTCTTTTTCCGCGCACAATCGCGAAAAAATACTAGTGTCCCACAATGGCCAACTTCAAGAATTGAATAATTCTATTTCACTTAAAGGCTTAAATGTCTACACGCAAGTCAAAAATACCCCGAAAGGCCGGATCACTACAACTTATGAGGTTAGTCTTAAGGCCATCAACAAATAACACATTATTCAGAATCGGGCCATCTGGAATAGCTACTGTTCCTTTTCCAACAATTTTGGAAGACTGACCGTCTCCGAAAACTACAAGTCCTCCGGAGATTTTCTCAAAATTTTGAAAACAGTTTTGGTCACCGGTCATGTGACGGGAACAACCGCTATCCAGATACCAAGACGAATTATCATATGCATGCAAGGAAATATTAGTAACAAGACAAGGGAAGATTTCACCTTTGCGTACCCAAACATTTCGAGTTTTGGTGTACGTCGGAAATGATTGTGAAGTTGATACCTTTGGTGAAAGCGTCTTGTTTGATCCAACGCTTTTCCTTGACGTCGTCGTCTTGTTTGATGAACTACCGAGGCTCTTTTCCTTCGAATAATTTGCATTAGATTTCCGAGGAATCACCTTTTTGGTAGTCGTTGCAAGAAGTGCTTGAGTTGAGCGTTTGGCTCCCATCTTGCAATTTCTCCTTTTGTGCCCTGCAATACCACAGCGAAAACATACCTTGGTGCTTGACGATCCCGAAGAGGGTGAAGTAGGTTTGTTGTCGTCGTTTGTCATCAATTCCGGTGTCGGAGGAGGAGATACCGACTGGGGCACAAAGACTGTCCCACTCGAACTAGGAATGTCTCCAGTTTGAGTGTATCCGAGGCCGAACCGATTTGTTTGACCGAGACCAAGAAGCTTATCCAACTTACTCCTTCCAGAAGAAAATTGCTTTAACTCATCCTTGAGTTGGAGAATGGTCTCTGTCATTTCCAATTTTTCCTGTCGAGCCTCGCCGTAGAGCTTCAAGAAGTAATTCGCTTTGTTCACCATATCTACATAATTCTTCTCGAATTCCTCATTGGACTCTTGAAGGGAAACATTTATTTTAATCAGATTATCCCTTTCCACTTCAAGAGCGTTTGAGAGAGAAGATGCCCTTTTTGCTTCTTCTTCAAGATCATGCAATCTCCCTCTCAAACTCTTGTTTTGCTTTGCCAGTTTCTTTGAATCCCTCAAAAGCTTATGGTAGGCAAGAGCAAAATCTTCACCTTCAGAATTATCCGATTCATCGTCCGTTGCAGTCTTTTCAACAGTGAAGTTGGACAATGACTCGGATGTACTAGCCATTAAGCACATGAAGGGTGAAGATGTGGACGCGTGGAATGCCGTTGCGTTGTTCTCTTCATCACTGGAAGATGACTCATTTGACGTTGAGGTGTCATCCCAAGTGACGGCTGGCATCGCCTTCTTCTTGGACGGATTCTTATTCGGACACTCCGTTGAGATATGGCCGTATCCTCGGCACTTGAAGCATTGGACTTGTCCTTCTGAGCTTTTCTTATCCTTTGAAAAAACTCTCTTGCTTTCTTGACTTTTGGCTTGAAAAACCTTTGCCTTTCTTCCACTTTCCGGAGGATGAGGTTTTACTTGAATTACCCCTTCGGAAGTTTCGGCGAAAATTTCTTGTCAAGAGAGCAAGCTGTTTCTCAAAGTCCTCCATAGATAGGTTCTCGTCATCATCTGAGGAGGATGAATCCGCGTCTTCTTCTTTCGTTGTTTTCAATACAAAACCTGAAGACTTAGAAGAGGATGCCTTTCCAGAAGAATAGTTAGTAGGAAAAGTCATTTCATATGTTTGAAGTGAACCAACTAGTTCTTCTACACGGATTTCGTCCGGGTGTTTGATTGTTTCAATGGCTGTGACCTTTGGGCGAAATCGTTCAGGAAGAGTTCTTAATATCTTTCTTACAACTTTAAATTCTGGAATCTTCTCTCCCAAATTAGCACATGAGTTTACGATGTCTTGGAATCGTGTGTAATAGTCTGTGAAAGATTCATTTTCTGCCATGAAAATAGAGTCAAATCTGATCGTAAGCATTTGTAGCTTTTGAATCTTCACAAGGTTAGTTCCTTCATGTGTAACTTGAAGAACAACCCAGATTTCTTTCGCAGTCTCACATGCCGAGACGCGAGAGAACTCAGTTTGAGACAAGGCATTAAATAGAGCGTTAATTCCTTTGCCATTGTAAGAAGATAATTCTATCTCTTCCTTGGTCCATTTCGACCTAGGTTTGATTGTGTGAACATCAACAATAATTTCAGTTGGATTAGACCATCCTAATTCAATTGATTGCCACACCCGTTCGTCGATGGAAATTAAAAAGGCTTTCATCCGTACTTTCCAGTACGCATAATTTGTTCCATCGAAGAACGGAGGTCTGTTGATGTTTCCACCTTCAACCATTGTTTACAACCCTATTCCCTCTCTGATACCACTTGTTGGATTATGTATAATTGGATCTAAATAGGAGAAAAAATACCTAGAAGGGGGTGAATAGGTGTAAACAATAAACACTCAAAAATCTTTGCGATATAAAACCTAATGCGGAAAAATAAATAACACGCAGAGATTTTTATGTGGAAAACTCCAATCTGGAGTAAAAAACCACGGGATCGATAACACGGTGAAATCCACTAGAATTAACACACGTACAAGGTGATTTACCGTACACACTTACGACTCAACCTTTTCCATACGCTCCTAGTAGATCTTCTCCGCTCGCTCCGCAACGCTGCTCGAATCCACGATTAGCGTCCAACGCCGAATCCACGGTGTCCAACGTCGAGTCCACGACGTCCGACCGAATCCACGGTATTCACCCAGTAGAACGTCTCGAATCCACGAACGTACCTCGCTCCGAATCCACGAGAGCGGTAGCACCTTGAGTCCACAAGGCCACGCGAGTCCACGCGCCGATTTGGGATAAATCGTTGTTTTTTGGGTGGTGATGATCCGCCGAATACTTAGATTAGAAATAGATCGGAAATACCATCTAAGTATTCATTAATTTGATTCTACTCAAATTCTGAGTTTGGAAAACCTAGAATCAAATTAATAATATAGATGAAGAAACATAGAATTAAATCTAGTATTTCCTTTCTTCTCTATATGTGGATTTTTCTATTTCGGTCGTATTTTTCACGTTTTTCGTCGTACCCTAAAAGATGAATCATAGGGTCTATTTATAGGTTAGAAAACTTGTGGAAGAAGATAAGAATAAAAAACTAACCATTTCTGGAATTTTACAGGACGACAGTCCGGACTGGAATTGGCGGTCCGGACTGTCTCAGCGAAACAGACACTTTCCAGAAAAGACGACATTCGGGGTCCGAACTGAAATCCACGGTCCGGACTGTTCATGCTTTTCTTGCAAATTCCACGTTCGGGGTCCGGACTGAAATTCCCAGGGTCCGGACTGGAATTATGCACGAACTAACCTATGTTCGGGGTCCGGACTGTAAAGCCCGATCCGGACTCTGAACATATGGAATGTCCAGTTTTTTATTTTTATGCAATAAAAAATTCATCCAAGTGTTTCTACACTATAAGAAGTATTCGGATCATCAAACTTATTTAATTAAACGTACATGATCCTTTTGAATTCTTCTTACTTGAGATTGAGGTATACGATCCAACTTTTTCCATCTTCAATCTTCAAGACTAAACCGATTTCACGAAATACGCCAACTCAAATTTCGTAACATGTAACAGATTTTTACCCGCACGACGGTCCGGACAGGATTAGGCTCGATCCGGACTGTCATCGTTTTTCAGAGAGTTCCTGAAAAAATAAGGTTCGGGGTCCGGAACGAAATTCCTACGGTCCGGACTGTTCATGCAATTTCAGCAAAATCCACGTTCGGGATCCGGAACAAAACAGGGGTGTTCCGGACTGGATTTGTGCATGAACCAACCTACGTTCGGGGTCCGGACTGTAGTACCCTGATCCGGATCCTGAACATATAACAGTCCAGTTTCTTGATTTTTAAGCAATTAAAAATCCATCCAAGTGTTTCTACATTATAAGAAGTATTCGGATCACATAACTTATTTAGTTAAACGTACCTGATCCTTTTGAATTCTTCTTTCTTGAGATTGAGGTATTGTCACGCCCCGGAGGTTCTAACATTGCGGAAAAATATACCCATTTTTTTTTTCTAAAATATTTTACTGAACCTTGCCTCTGGCGCACACCAGACCCGCCGCATATACAAATTCACTCCCCAAACGGGCGGAGCCTCCTTTGTATATGCACGGCGTTGCCAACAAGTCGAATACTTTAACCATTCTAAACATGACAGGCAAAGAGGAGAGAATATATTAACTCACATCATCACCGCTATTCTACAAGACTATAGCATAAACCCATGGGTTTTGAAAATCGGTGCCCACTCGACACCCAGTTTTCTAAAACATTTTCGCAAACTCTTTGTGCGGCCATTAACTTGAAAGGATAAATCCACGGGTTTTAAAATCGGTGCCCACACGGCACTTGCTTTGAAAACACTTTTGAAACCGGTTTGCATTTGAAAACAAGCCACAATTACACATCCTATCATTCACCAGTTAATTACAAGAAAATCCTCATCCCAACATCCATCAGAAACCACAGTAAATGAATCACAGTTAAACTAAAAATAGTATAATGAAATAACCAAAAGTAAAGAAAGTAACGTATCGTTTTACTAGCCCTCTTGGCTAGTGTCCTCTAACTGATGCCTCACCGTCGTCCCGAATTCCACCCCTACTCGAACCTGTCACAGTGTGGGTTGTCAGTGACTGATAAAGTAGAAACATGTAAGTAAACGCAATAATAGAATGAGCACACCGAATCACCGGAGCATTTACTTCCCCCTCCCCCTCATGTATCGCTAAATCCCTGTTGAAAGTCCCGCTGGGCACCTACCCCAGCTTTCAGAATATTTTGGGCCCCAACCCCAATACCAGTACTCATCTTCTTGGTGCCTCCAACCCCTCCACTGCCCAAGTAGCAGTCCCCTCTCCTTGAGGGGTCCCTGTTAAGGAATTTGTGTTGGCGTATTTCGTGAAATTATTTAAGTCTTGAAGATTGAAGATGAAGAAGTTTGGATCATATACCTCAATCTCAAGAAAGAAGAATTCAAAAGGATCAGGTATGTTTAACTAAATATTTTTGGTGATCCGAATACTTCTTATAGTGTAGAAACACTTGGATGAATTTTTAATTGCATAAAAATCAAAAACTAGACGTGGGACATGTTCAGGATCCGAATCAGGCACGGCAGTCCGGACCCCGAACGGCGTTTGTTCATGCGCAAATCCAGTCCGGATCCAAGCCAATTCTGATCCGGACCCC
Source organism: Tillandsia leiboldiana (assembly GCA_029204045.2). Classification (NCBI taxonomy): domain Eukaryota; kingdom Viridiplantae; phylum Streptophyta; class Magnoliopsida; order Poales; family Bromeliaceae; genus Tillandsia; species Tillandsia leiboldiana. The sequence goes on from CM055064.1 coordinate 21,178,127, forward strand.
GAACATGGGTTTTTGCTGAAATGTATGAACAGTCCGGATCAGGCACTTCAGTCCGGACCCCGAACGTCTGTTTTTCTGGAATTAGTCTGTTTCGTTACGACAGTCCGAACCGCCATAATTCCAGTCCGGACCGTCGTCCTGTAAAATTCCAGAAAATGTTAGTTTTTGATTCTTATCCTCTTCCAACAGTTTCTAACCTATAAATAGACCCTACGATTCATTTTTTAGGGTAATCCAAAATACGGTCAAAAAGAGAAAAATTCACATATAGAGAAGAAAGGAAATAACGAGATTAAATCTATGTTTCTTCATCTATATTGATTAATTTGATTCTAGGTTTTCATGCTCAGATTTTGAGTAGAATCAAATTAATGAATACTTAGATGGTATTTCCGATCTATCTTTGATCTAAGTATTCGGCGGATTATCACCACCCAAAAAACAACGATTTTCCCAAAATCGGCGCGTGGACTCGCGTGGCCTTGTGGATTCAAGGTGCAACCGCTCTCATGGATTCGGAACGAGGTACGTTCGTGGATTCGAGACGTGCTACTGGGTGAAGACCGTAGATTCGGTTGGACGTCGTGGATTCAACGTTGGACGCCGTGGATTCGGCGTTGGACGCTATTCGTGGATTCGAGAAGCGTTGCAGAGCGAGCGGAGAAGATCTACTAGGAGCGTATGAAAAAGGTGGAGTCGTCTGTGAGTACGGTATATCACCTTGTACGTGTGTTAATTCTAGTGAATTTCGCCGTGTTATCGGTCCCGTGGTTTTTTACTCCGGTTTGGAGTTTTTCCACGTAAAAATCGTGCGTGTTATTTTTTCATTTCGGCATCGGGTTTTATTGCGCAACGATTTTTGAGTGTTTATGGTTTACACCTATTCACCCCCCCTCTAGGTGTTTTTTCCCCTATTTAGATCCATATTCTATCATAACCCAACAAGTGGTATCAGAGCGGGAATAGGGTTGTAAACAATGGTTGAAGGTGGAAACATCAACAGACCCCCGTTCTTCGATGGAACAAACTATGCCTACTGGAAAGTACGGATGAAAGCATTTCTTATTTCCATCGACGAACGGGTGTGGCAATCAATTGAGTTAGGATGGTTTAATCCAACTGAAATTATTGTAGATGTTCACACCATCAAACCTAGGTCGAAATAGACCAAGGAAGAGATAGACTTATCTTCTTACAATGGCAAAGGAATTAACGCTTTATTTAATGCCCTGTCACAAACGGAATTCTCTCGCGTCTCGGCATGTGAGACTGCGAAAGAAATCTGGGATGTTCTTCAAGTTACACATGAAGGAACTAACCTTGTGAAGATTCAAAAACTGCAAATGCTTACGAGCAAGTTTGACTCCATTTTCATGGCAGAAAATGAATTGTTCACAGATTATTATACACGATTGCAAGACATCGTGAATTCATGTGCTAACTTGGGAGAGAAAATTCCAGAATTTAAAATTGTAAGAAAGATTTTAAGGACTCTTCCTGAAAGATTTCGTTCCAAGGTTACGGCCATAGAAACTATTAAACACCCGGACGAAATCCGTGTAGAAGAATTAGTTGGTTCATTACAAAAATATGAAATGACATTTCCTACTAACAATTCTTCTGGAAAAGCATCTACTTCTAAGTCTTCAGGTTTTGCGTTGAAAACAACAAAAGAAGAAGATGCGGATTCATCCTCCTCAGACGACGACGAGAACCTATCTATGGAGGACTTTGAGAAGCAGCTTGCTCTCTTGACAAGAAAGTTTCGCCGAAACTTTCGAAGGGGTAATTCAAGTAAAACTCCATCCTTCGGAAAGTGGAAGAAAGGCAAAGGTTTTTCAAGCCAAAAGTCAAGAAGGCAAGAAAGTTTTTCAAAGGATAAGAAAAGTTCAGATGGACAAGTCCAATGCTTCAAGTGCCGAGGATACGGCCATATCTCAACGGAGTGTCCCAATAAGAATCCGGCAAAGAAGAAAGCGATGCAAGCCGTCACTTGGGATGACACCTCAACGTCAAATGAGTCATCTTCCAGTGATGAAGAAAATAACGCAACGGCATTCCACGCGTCCACATCTTCAACATTCATATGTGTTACGGAATTTGAGTTGGCGTAGTTTCGTGAAAGTCTCAAGTCTTGAAGATTGAAGGTGAAGATAGTTGGATCATTTAACTCAATCTCAAGAAAGAAGAATTCAAAAGGATCAGGTATGTTTAACTAAAGATTTTGTGTGATCCGAATACTTCTTGTAGTGTAGAAACACTTGGAAGAATCTTTCATTGCATAAAAATCAAAAACTGGACTTGGGACATGTTCAGGATCCGGATCAGGTTGTTCGATCCGGATCCCGAAGGTGGTTCGTTCATACACCAGTTCAATCCGGATCGTAGTCTCTTGATCCGGATCCCGAACAGTGAGTTTACCATTTTCCTTGAACGATCCGGATCATGCTTCGCAATCCGGATCCCGAACGTTGATGTTTGGTAAACTGTATGAACGATCCGGATCATGCACTTCGATCCGGATCCCGAACCTTCGTTTTTCTGGAACTGGCTGTCTCGTTACGACGATCCGGATCCTAGCTAGTCCGATCCGGATCGCCGTCCGTAAAATTTCCAGAAATGTTAGGTTTTTGATTCTTATCTCCTTCCTAGGGTTTCTAACCTATAAATAGACCCTATGACTCTTTTTCTAGGGGTAATCCACATAGTCTTTAGCCGTCATTTTCATATACCATTTTATACGGCTATAGATCCACATATAGAGAAGAAAGGAAATCATTAGAGAATACTCTATGTTTCTTCATCTATATTGATTAGTTTGATTCTAGGCTTTCATACTCACATCTCGAGTTGAATCAAACTAATCAATACTTAGATGGTATTTCCGATCTATCTTTGATCTAAGTATTCGGCGGATCATCACCACCCAAAACAACGATTTACCCCAAAAATCGGCGCGTGGATTCGCGTGTCCTTGTGGATTCAAGGTTCAACCGCTCTCGTGGATTCGGAGCGAGGCACGTTCGTGGATTCGAAGGGTGCTATTGGGTGAAGACCGTGGATTCGGTCGGACGTCGTGGATTCGACGTTGGACGCCGTGGATTCGGCGTTGGGCGCAGATCGTGGATTCGAGAAGCGTCGCGGAGCGAGCGGAGAAGATCCTCTAGGAGCGTATGGAAAAGGTTGAGTCGTAAGTGTGTACGGTAAATCACCTTGTACGTGTTTTAATTCTAGTGGATTTCTGCCGTGTTATCGGTCCCGTGGTTTTTTACTCCGGTGATGGAGTTTTCCACGTAAAAATCTTGCGTATTATTTTTATTTCCGCATTGGGTTTTATCGCAACGATTTTTTGAGTGTTTATACGTTTACACCTATTCACCCCCCTCTAGGTGTTTTTTCCCCTATTTAGATCCGTATTACATATAACCCAACAAGTGGTATCAGAGCGGGAATAGGGTTGTAAACAATGGTTGAAGGTGGAAACATCAACCGACCCCCGTTCTTCGATGGAACAAATTATGCGTACTGGAAAGTACGGATGAAAGCCTTTTTAATTTCCATCGACGAACGGGTGTGGCAATCGATTGAATTAGGATGGTCTAATCCAACTGAATTTAATGGTGATGTTCGCACCTTAAAACCTAGGTCGAAATGGACCAAGGAAGAGTTAGATTCATCTTCTTACAATGGCAAGGGAATTAATGCTATTTTTAATGCCTTATCTCAAACTGAATTCTCTCGCGTCTCGGCATGTGAGACTGCGAAAGAAATCTGGGATGTTCTTCAGGTTACACATGAGGGAACTAACCTCGTGAAGATTCAGAAACTGCAAATGCTTACGAGCAAGTTTGACTCTATCTTAATGGCAGAAAATGAATCTTTCACGGACTACTATACACGATTGCAAGACATCGTAAACTCATGTGCTAATCTGGGAGAGAAGATTCCAGAATTTAAGATTGTAAGAAAAATCTTAAGAACTCTTCCTGAACGATTTCGCCCAAAGGTTACTGCCATTGAAACTATTAAACACTCGGACGAAATACGTGTAGAAGAATTAGTTGGTTCATTACAAACTTATGAAATGACATTTACTACTAACAATTCTTCTGGAAAGGCATCCACTTCTAAGTCTTCAGGTTATGCGTTGAAAACAACTAAGGAAGAAGACGCGGATACATCCTCCTCAGACGATGACGAGAACCTTTCTATGGAGGAATTTGAGAAGCAGCTCGCTCTCTTGACAAGGAAGTTTCGCCGCAACTTTCGAAGGGGTAATTCAAGCAAATCTCCATCCTTCGGAAAGTCGAACAAAGGCAGGGGTACTTCAGGTTACAAGTCAAGAAAGCAAGAGAACTTCTCAAAGGATAAGAAAAGCTCAGAAGGACAACTACAATGCTTCAAATGTCGAGGCTACGGCCACATTGCAACGGAGTGTCCTAACAAGTATCCGGCAAAGAAGAAGGCGATGCAAGTCGTCACTTGGGATGACAACTCAACGTCAAATGAGTCGTCTTCGAGTGATGAAGAAAAGAGCTCCACCGCTTTCCACGCGTCCGTATCTTCACCCTTCATGTGCTTTATGGCAAGTACATCTGAGTCGTTGTCCAACTCCACTGTTGAAAAGAATGCAACGGACAACGAATCGGATGATTCGGAAGGTGAAGATTTTGCTCTAGCCTACCACAGACTTTTGAGGGACTCAAAGAAAGTGGCTAAGCAAAACAAGAGTTTGAGAGGGAGAGTGCATGATCTCGAAGAAGAAGCAAAAAGAGCGACTTCTCTCTCAAACGCTCTTGAAGTGGAAAGGGAAAACCTGATAAAAGAAAATGCTTCCCTTCAAGAGTCCAATGAGCAACTTGAGAAGGAACATACAAATCTGGTGGATAACGCGAATCACTTCTCAAAGCTCTACAACGAGGCTCGACAGGATAACCTGGAAATGACAAAGACCATTTTCCAACTCAAGAATGACTTACAGCGATTCTCTTCAGGAAGGAGTAAGTTGGATAGACTTCTTGGCCTTGGTCAATCAAATAGGTTCGGCCTCGGATACACTCAAACTGGAAACAGTCCAAGTTCGAGTGAGACAGTTTTTGTGCCTCAGTCGGTATCTCCTCCTCCGACACCGGAATTCAAGACAAGCAACGACAACAAACCTACTTCATCCTCTTTGGGATCGTCAAGATCTAAGGTATGTTTTCGTTGTGGTGTTTCATGGCACATAAGAAGATATTGCAAGACGGGAGTCGAACGCTCATCTCAAAGACCTCTTGCAACAACTACCAAAACGGCTCCTCCCCGAAAATCAAAGCAAAACTTTTCAAATGAAAAGAGATTTGGTAGTTCATCGCGCAAGACGATTTCATCAAGGAACAACAATCGCTATAACAAGACGCCTTCACCTAGGCATATAACTTCTCGACCATTACCGACGCACTCCAAAAGGGTTTGGGTGCGCAAAGGTGAAATTTTCCCTTGTCTTGTTTCCAATGTTTCCTTGCATGCATATGATAGTTCGTCTTGGTATCTGGATAGCGGGTGTTCCCGTCACATGACCGGTGACAAAAATAGTTTTCAAAATCTTGAGAAAATCTCCGGAGAACACGTTGTTTTCGGAGACGGTCGATCTTCCAAAATTGTTGGAAAAGGGACGGTAGCTATTCCAGATGGCCCGATTTTGAAAAACGTCTTATTTGTTGATGGCCTTAAGACTAACCTCATAAGCATAAGTCAACTTTGCGACAATGGTTTTTCAGTTAACTTTTCATCTGTTGAATGCGTTGTAACTGATAAGGACCATGTCTTCTTTCTAAAAGGGGTTAGATCTGAAAACAATTGTTATGTTGTTCCTAATAAATTTTCTGAAAATTGTAACTTAGCTGCTTTGAATAATGAAACTCTTTGGCATGAAAGGCTAGGTCACTTAAATTTTAAGGAACTTACTAGAACTTCAAACAAGACGATGACAAAAGAAAAAGACCAATCTTGTAAAACGTCTTCATCAAGGAAAACTTCTCAACCATTGCCAACATACTCCAAAACTCAAAAGGTTTGGGTATGCAAAGGTGAAACTCCTCCTTGTCTTTAATCGTTCTTCGATTAAATCTTGTGTAGTTTATGTATACTACTTTCTTTTCTTCTTTTTCTTTTGGCCGACCCGTCAACCATCTTTGGGAGGTAAATGGTACATCTTTTTATTGGTTGATGATTTCTCTCGGTTTTCATGGGTAGCATTTTTGAAAGAGAAAGCTGATACGTTTGACTCTTTTCATGAGATTTGCCATCGTATTATGATTGAAAAGAATGAAAAGATCATTCGTGTTAGAAGTGATAGAGGTGGAGAATTCATAAATTCAAAATTCATTGATTTTTGCACTTCAAATGGAATCAAACATGAATTCTCGGCACCCTATACACCTCAGCAGAATGGTGTTGTTGAGCGCAAGAACAGGGTTGTTCAAGAGATGGCGCGTGTGATGCTTCATAGCCGGAATTTGCCGCTATATTTTTGGGCTGAAGCTGTGAACACCACTGTCTATGTCATTAATAGAGTTTACTTGCGCCCAGGAACTTTAAATACACCATATGAGCTGTGGTTTAGTAGAAAACCCAATATCAAATATTTTCGTGTCTTCGGGAGTCGATGTTACATTTTACGTGACCGTGAAAATCTTGGAAAGTTCGACTCTCGAAGTGATGAAGGGATCTTTCTGGGTTATTCTACGAATAGCAGAGCATATCGAGTATTTAACATTGAATCTAAGACGATCGTAGAATCTATAAATGTTAAAGTAGATGAAGCTTTTCACTTTGAAACTGGAAAATCTACCCTCGATATCTCTCTAGATGATGATTCTCCTGCTAGTGCATCTTCTCATAATAATACTTCCAATATTAATGATGCATCTAATGGTTCTTCTAGTTTATCTGATGTGCAGGAATCATCTCATATATCTCCGAGTACTCCGCTTCAACAAACGTTACGAATCTCCAAGGATCATCCGGAATCGAATATTATTGGAGATCCACAAGAAGGAGTCAGAACTCGGAGGCAGTTGGTTTGTGGATTCGCTTGCTATGAATCTTTAATCGAACCAAAGAACATAGATGAAGCTCTTCAGGATGACTACTGGATTAAAGCAATGCAGGAAGAGCTCCATCAATTTGAGCGAAACAAAGTCTGGGAATTAACGAAGCCTCCAAAGCAACACAATGTGATAGGTACCAAATGGATCTTCAAGAACAAGAAAAATGAGGATGGTACTATCATCAGGAACAAGGCACGATTAGTTGCTCAAGGCTACTCTCAAGTAGAAGGTATAGACTTTGACGAAACATTCGCCCCTGTAGCTAGACTCGAGTCCATTCGTATACTGTTTGCTATTGCTTGTCATTTTAAAATCAAATTATTTCAAATGGACGTTAAGAGCGCATTTCTAAATGGTTTTTTAAATGAGGAAGTTTATGTGGCTCAACCGAAAGGTTTTGTAGATCATAAACAACCTAACCATGTTTTTCGTTTGAAAAAGGCTCTTTACGGTCTGAAACAAGCACCGCGAGCATGGTACGAAAGGTTAACAAAGCACCTTTTGGAGAAGGGCTATACTCGAGGGGGAGCTGATAGGACTCTCTTTGTGAAGCATTATCAAAACAATTTCATTGTAGCACAAGTATATGTCGATGACATAGTATTTGGCGCAACAAGAGATAACGATGCTTCTAAATTCGCGGAGACCATGGAAAGCGAATTTGAGATGTCCATGATGGGCGAATTGACTTATTTCCTTGGATTGCAAATTAAACAAAATGATGAAGGTATTCACTTGAGTCAATCCAAGTATGCAATGGAGTTGGTCAAAAAGTTTGATCTAGAAAATTGTAAAGATTTTCCGACTCCAATGGGAACTAGCCACAAGGGACTTGGAAGTGAATCACATAGTGAGAATGTAGACGAGAAATTGTATCGAAGTATGATTGGAAGTCTACTTTACCTCACGGCTAGTCGCCCGGATATATCTTTTGGTGTTGGGATTTGCGCGAGATATCAATCAGCACCAAAGGAGGTTCACCTGAAAGCGGTGAAAAGGATCATCCGGTATATCAAAGGATCAATTAATTTCGGAATTTGGTATCCTATGGGAACAAGTTTGGATATTGTTGGATACTCAGATGCCGATTGGGCAGGATCAGTGGATGATCGGAAAAGCACGACTGGTGCATGCTTCTATCTTGGCCATTGCTGTAGAGTTCCGGAGCTTCGGGCAGTGTGCCGACTCCACGTGGCAGCCTGGTATTGTGGAAATACCATCAGCAGTTTCTGTTTGTAATTACAGAGAGGTTCGGGTGGTCCCGGAGCGACGCGGAAGTCTTTTTGAAGGAAAGTGAGTTGGCGTCGGCTTGAGAGCTTGCGGGTCGAGCTTTGGCTTCCTGGACGGTTTTGATGTGAGTTGATCCCTTGGGACATGTGTAATATGTTTTTACAGAGGTGTTCGGTTGGTTCCGGGGTGATGCCGAGGATCCGAGGCGAGAAAGTGAGTTGGCGGGGCAAATCTGGAGGTTTTCGGGTTGTTCTGGAGCCCTTGGGTGACTTGGTTCCGGAACCAGCCCTCTGGTTCCGGAACCAAGGCCCATGTACCGGTACCAAGTGGCTGGTACCGGTACACAGGCAGCAGGGAGCCCGATTTTTGCCCCGGACTGGTACAGTAATTGAGGTATGGCTTCTTCTGTTCCAACCACTCCCGCGTTGATTTATCTACCCCGACACTTGCACCCTCTCTACCCCTCATCCTTATCCATCCTCCTCCATCCCTTGCTGCCAGAGAAGAAGAAGAGGAAGTGGAAGGAGAAGAAGCAAGGTCTCCATTTGTGCTGCTTGTGAGAGTTGACCGGGTCAACGTGCGCGCGCGAGAGCAAATTGAGGTAAATTGATTGTTGGAGATTGTGGATTTGGATTTGTTTGTTCTCCTCTTGGGTTTTAGAGATGGAATTGATTGAGAATTGAGTTTAATTTCCATCTTTTCTCTCCCTCTCTCCCTGTGCTCTCGGGTGCAAGCAGGGAAGTTACTGTGCAAATCCGCAACGCTACGCATGCTTGATTCGTGGATTGGAGTGATCGGATTGAGCTGAGTTTTTTATGGTGGCCTAGCTGGGTGCTGTGGAGGTTGTTTGGAGCTCCGTGGATTTTTCCGAGACGCGCGACGGTGCGCGCGCGCGCGAGAGGCGCAGTTCAGTTTTTCGTCAGATTGCGCCCGTTTCTTCACCGATTTCGGCGCGGCCTTCGGAAAGCATTTGAGGTGGGTTGGATTTTCTTCTAAAAATCGTGGAATGCCCTCTAATGCTTCAGAACGCACTTTGATCATGTCAAAACTGTATATTTTAGCTGTTAAATGATCTGATAGTTGCCTAGAAAATTATAGAAATATTATCTGAACCCCAGAGTATTTTTAGTGGACTCTTGACATTATATGACACTAGACTGTGTACTCGGTTGGCCTCATTTAAGCTCCCGAACCGTTTTAAAAATCTGAAGGCTTGTTTTATTGGAAAACCGACTTTTAAAAATGGTTTTAAAATGTGTGACGCCCCCAATAGTCCCACATCGGATGTGGATGGATTTGTGATTGGGTTTATATGAGACTTGGACACTAGTAATAATAATTGGGCTTAAGCATTTTGGGCTGTGGTTTGGGCCCAACAAGTTATTATTGCTAGTGGGTCGGGTCGTTACATTTGGTATCAGAGACAGGTTACCAGCCGGAAGTGTGCGACGAGTCTCGGCTGAGCCTGGGTCTAGATGACAGGGCTAGCGAGACGAGTCTCACATCGCCTGGTGATCTTGGGCTTGTGTTTGTGTGTTTGGGCTGACGAGGACGTCAGGCCTAAACGGGGGGAGTCTGTGACGCCCCCAATAGTCCCACATCGGATGTGGATGGATTTGTGATTGGGTTTATATGAGACTTGGACACTAGTAATAATAATTGGGCTTAAGCATTTTGGGCTGTGGTTTGGGCCCAACAAGTTATTATTGCTAGTGGGCCCTCGTCGTAGCTCGACGTCTGGGAGGCATCGCAATCCTGCAATTAAAACCAAACATCAGGACCAAGAATCACTCAACCCAATCAAACGAGAGTCTATACATGTTACCCATTCTAAAGCGTAATGTCGTCTGCAGCCGACATGTCCCCTTTAGAGAATAAACATGCAAAATTACTCACCCCAATCCCCTGGGGGAGTTACAACTCAATCATGACTCTCGCAGAAATCACGTCTCTCTCGATAGTCAACCTACTGTCCAGCTAAAAGCCTAGGGTCTCTAAGTCCTCAATGACCTATAAACCTAGGCTCTGATACCACTCTAATCTGTCACGCCCCGGGGTCGAAACTGCGACCCGGGCTCGCTAACAGATCCGCCATCTGTACGGAAACTGCCGTACAGACGAAGCGTCTACCCTGCAAATAAATCTATAGCCAACAGATATCAGAGCAAAAGTAAGTACATGCTATAGAAAGGAAACAGAACAACTGTACTAGAGTAAATAAAATCCAAGATACAAGCTGTCCTCGAGATACAAAAATAACATCTCTCAAAATCTCACTCTACAAAAGTGGAAACTCAAAAGGGTACTGCTACCTCTCCACTAAACTGACTCGGGTAAGCGACTAGTCGGCCACGCCCTTACCTCGATCTGAAGACTCCGCACGGGAAGGAGTCGGAGCAGCTGCCTCAGGAAAACCTGCACCGCAGCGGGTGTGAGAACTACTACAAAGGTAGTTCCCAGTGGGTACCGTCCTCAAAGCACACGGTATGCCCACTAAGACCACCGGAGGCACAAAAGGTAAACAAATAGATAGATAGATAGATAAAAGGGAAAGCTGGAAATCTATCTCTATATGCCTCTACATATGCTCAAAGGAAAAAATACTCATCTATGAACATGCAGTGTAACTCACTCACACATCTCACCCAAATCTCAATGACTGTCCTCTTTGGACCAGTCAAGATAAAGTCAAGCCCGCGCTCATCTACTGCCGCACATCCCGGAGGAACGGACTTACGTAGGGTGTCCCTCAAGGACTCTCAGTAACTCATCGCAGCCTCGTCAGGCTCGGTATCATCATCGCACCCGGGGCGTAGCTCGAGGGGAGCGACCCCACCGAACTCAAGTATCTCAAGTATCTCATAACTGGCAAACATGCCAGGCTCAGCAGGCTTTAATCCACGATCAAATAGATCGGAACACAGTGGATACACGACACACACTCACGTCAAGGTCGGAGTAAACTCCACGACTGAATCTGAAGTGCTCAAATAGAACCCCCAATGACACTAGTAAAACTCAAAAAGCCACAGAAAGGCTCTAATAATCAACAAATATCTCCTCGGCCCCCCGGCACGAGAGAACATGCTCCCCGAACCCATGCGGCATCACTAGAACTCTCAGACATTTTGTGACGCCCCCAATAGTCCCACATCGGATGTGGATGGATTTGTGATTGGGTTTATATGAGACTTGGACACTAGTAATAATAATTGGGCTTAAGCATTTTGGGCTGTGGTTTGGGCCCAACAAGTTATTATTGCTAGTGGGTCGGGTCGTTACATTTCTGTGACGCCCCCAATAGTCCCACATCGGATGTGGATGGATTTGTGATTGGGTTTATATGAGACTTGGACACTAGTAATAATAATTGGGCTTAAGCATTTTGGGCTGTGGTTTGGGCCCAACAAGTTATTATTGCTAGTGGGTCGGGTCGTTACATTTGGTATCAGAGCCAGGTTACCAGCCGGAAGTGTGCGACGAGTCTCGGCTGAGCCTGGGTCTAGATGACAGGGCTAGCGAGACGAGTCTCACATCGCCTGGTGATCTTGGGCTTGTGTTTGTGTGTTTGGGCTGACGAGGACGTCAGGCCTAAACGGGGGGAGTCTGTGACGCCCCCAATAGTCCCACATCGGATGTGGATGGATTTGTGATTGGGTTTATATGAGACTTGGACACTAGTAATAATAATTGGGCTTAAGCATTTTGGGCTGTGGTTTGGGCCCAACAAGTTATTATTGCTAGTGGGTCGGGTCGTTACACAGCTGCTCCGACTCCTTCCCGTGCGGAGTCTTCAGATCGAGGTAAGGGCGTGGCCGACTAGTCGCTTACCCGAGTCAGTTTAGTGGAGAGGTAGCAGTACCCTTTTGAGTTTCCACTTTTGTAGAGTGAGATTTTGAGAGATGTTATTTTTGTATCTCGAGGACAGCTTGTATCTTGGATTTTATTTACTCTAGTACAGTTGTTCTGTTTCCTTTCTATAGCATGTACTTACTTTTGCTCTGATATCTGTTGGCTATAGATTTATTTGCAGGGTAGACGCTTCGTCTGTACGGCAGTTTCCGTACAGATGGCGGATCTGTTAGCGAGCCTGGGTCGCAGTTTCGACCCCGGGGCGTGACAGATTAGAGTGGTATCAGAGCCTAGGTTTATAGGTCATTGAGGACTTAGAGACCCTAGGCTTTTAGCTGGACAGTAGGTTGACTATCGAGAGAGACGTGATTTCTGCGAGAGTCATGATTGAGTTGTAACTCCCCCAGGGGATTGGGGTGAGTAATTTTGCATGTTTATTCTCTAAAGGGGACATGTCGGCTGCAGACGACATTACGCTTTAGAATGGGTAACATGTATAGACTCTCGTTTGATTGGGTTGAGTGATTCTTGGTCCTGATGTTTGGTTTTAATTGCAGGATTGCGATGCCTCCCAGACGTCGAGCTACGACGAGGGCTCACCCAGCCGCAGACGAGGAGCCTGAGCGGCAGGAGGCTCCACCTGTTGATCAGGGAGAGGTTCAGGCGCTGCGGGCCCAAGTGGCCCATTTGTCGGAGGCGTTGCAACGCCAAGATGAGGCGTCCAAACGCCAGGAGGAGACAGCCAGGCGCCAGGAGGAGACAGTTAGGCGCCAGGAGGAGGCAGCCAAGGCCCAGCAAGAGAATGTGGAACGGTTGGTAAGGTTACTCGAGCAGAGGGCACCTCCAGCGACGCCCCCAGTAGCTACCTCGGCGACCTCGTCACAGATTGCTCCTTTGACGGAGGCAGAGCAGAGAGAGCTCACGGATCGACTGTCATATATTAGCCAGTTCCATCCCCCGCGGTTCGCTGGTCTGAGCTCGGAGCCGTGGGAGGTCGAGAACTGGATAGCAGCTATGGAGAAATTATTCGAGAATCTTTTCATCAAGGAGGAGTATCAAGTGCACCTGGGAACTCACTTTTTGGAGAAAGACGCCGAGACTTGGTGGCGTCGGGTTCGCCCTGTTGGACCGCCGGGCGTACAGTTGCTGACTTAGGCACGAGTTTCGAGCTTTACTGCGTGGGGCTTACTTCCCCGACAGTGCAAAGCAGAAACTCGAAGGAGATCTTCGACGGCTACAGCAGGGTAGCCGACCCCTACAGGAGTATATACGAGAGTTTCAGCGCTTACTGAACAGTGTTCCATACGTCGCCCCAGATGAGCCGCAGAGGGTTGATCTATTTGAGAGAGGATTGCACCAGGATATCTACCATCACGTCCACTCCCATCGGTCACCTACCTTGGACGCAGCTATTGAGCGAGCTCGATGGGTCTCCCGAGGGACCGTTATTATGACAGAGAGGGGCGAGGCGCCAGGGACCAGCTCCGGGGAGAAGCGCCCCACACCTCAGGATTTTGGGCAGTCAAGCAGACCGAGGCCCCCGAGACCACCGCAGCCACAGATTCAGCCTCGAGGCCGCGGGTCACAGAGGAGGCAGAGGCCAGGGGGTCATCGGCCGCCTAGACAGCAGCAGCAGCAGCAGCAGCAGCAGCAGCAGCAGAGGCGTTCCGATCAGTGTGTGATTTGTGGCGGGCCTCACGCACCTCAGCAGTGCGAGCAGCGACAGGGCAGATGCTATCGATGTGGACAGCCGGGACATATAGCTTGGACTTGCCCGAGGGCAGGGTCTTCAGCACCGTCGACTACATCGACTTCTCCCTTGCCCCTACAGGCAGTGGGAGCTTCGCCGAGCTTCACCCGGGGTGATCGTGCCACCTCCTCACGACAGTCTGAGAGACGACCTCCAGCGAGCGGGCGAGTGTACGCCGCTCAGGTCGAGGATTCCACAGCAGCGGATCAGGTAGTAGCAGGTATTGTTCTTATCTCCTCTACCCGTGCTCGAGCGCTTTTTGATACTGGAGCATCACATTCATTCATCAGTAGTACATTTGCATCTTCGCATGGGTTTGAGATTGGGCCATTGACTCATGCATTAGAGGTCTAGGTTCCGGGTTGTGTATTGCATGTAGATGAGTGCTGTTGGTCCTGCCCAGTGCAGTTAGGACCGTGGATTTTACCCATTGACCTGTTGGTCTTGCGCCGACTTCAGGATTTTGATGTGGTTTTGGGTATGGATTGGTTATCCCGGTTCTATGCTACTATTGATTGTAGATTGAGGACTGTGACCCTTCGGGAGCCGGGTCAGGAAGAGTATGTGTATAGGGGATGTCAGAGTGCATTGTTTGCAGTGACAGTGTCTTCCGCCAGAGCCCGACAGATGTTGAGTAGAGGCTGTGTCGCTTTTCTTGCGACTGTTGTAGAGGCGCCTACGGCGATGCCCGGACTCGAGGACATCCCTGTTGTCTGCGAGTACCCGGATGTTTTTCCCTCGGAGTTATCATCCATGCCGCCGGATCGAGAGATAGAGTTTGTGATTGATGTAGTCCCTGGAACTACATCAGTCTCTAAAGCGCCCTACAGGATGGCTCCAGCAGAGTTGAGAGAGCTAAAGGCTCAATTGCAGGATCTTTTGGATCGAGGGTTCATCAGACCTAGCGTCTCTCCGTGGGGAGCGCCGATTCTTTTTGTTAAAAAGAAGGACGGATCACTTAGATTGTGTGTGGATTATCGAGAGTTGAATAAAGTGACCGTTCGGAACAAGTATCCTCTCCCCAGGATTGATGATTTGTTTGATCAGCTTCAGGGAGCTACGGTCTTCTCAAAGATCGACCTTCAGTCCGGTTACCACCAGCTTAAGGTGAGGGCCGAGGATGTGTCCAAGACTGCTTTCAGGACTCGGTATGGGCATTATGAGTTCACAGTGCTACCTTTTGGATTGACTAATGCCCCAGCCGCATTTATGGATCTAATGAACCGAGTGTTTCAGCCCTACTTGGATCGTTTTGTAGTGGTATTCATTGATGACATTCTGGTTTACTCCCGAAGTGACACGGAGCACGAGGAGCACTTGAGGATTGTGCTGCAGCTTCTGAGAGAGAAGAAGTTGTATGCCAAGTTGAAGAAGTGCGCTTTTTGGCTTCGGGAGGTTTCTTTTCTAGGCCACGTGGTTTCAGCCGCAGGAGTGGCAGTGGACCCGGCGAAGATTGATTCAGTTCGGGATTGGCCTAGACCCACGACGGTGACAGAGGTGCGCAGCTTCTTGGGCCTTGCAGGGTACTACCGTCGTTTTGTGGAAGGCTTTGCGAAGCTTTCTACTCCCCTCACTCGGTTGACTAGGAAGGGGATCAAGTTTGTGTGGACAGAGCAGTGTCAGCAGAGCTTCGAGGAGTTGAAGCAGAGGTTGATTACAGCGCCAGTCCTTTCACTACCAGTTATGGGAGAGGGATTCGTGATTTACAGTGATGCCTCCCACAGCGGCCTAGGATGTGTGTTGATGCAGCATGGTAGGGTAATCGCTTATGCTTCGCGCCAGCTAAAGGACTATGAGAAGAATTACCCTACGCATGACTTGGAGCTAGCCGCTGTTGTCTTTGCTTTGAAGCTTTGGCGGCACTATCTTTATGGCGAGCATTGTGAGATCTTCACCGACCACCAGAGTTTGAAGTATTTGTTCACCCAGAAGGAACTCAACTTGAGGCAACGCCGGTGGCTAGAGCTGCTAAAGGATTATGATCTGAATATTCAGTATCATCCCGGCAAAGCCAATGTGGTCGCAGACGCCTTGAGCAGGCGATCAGGGCAGTCCTTGAGTTTGTTGATTACCCAGCAGATGCCCTTGAGAGAGCAGTTGAGGCGCTTGGGTATAGAGGTGGTGTCCCCTGGGGTCTCTGCAAGACTTATGTCCATGGTCTTGCAGCCCGCTCTGTTGGACAGGATTAGAGAGAAACAGAGTGAGGACCCCGAGCTTGTGAGGATTAGAGATCAGCTTCAGCAGGATCAGGGTGGGGACTTTTCTGTGGATACAGCGGGAGTACTCAGGTACAGGGACCGCTTTTGTGTGCCCGTGGACTCAGAGGTTCGAGAGCTGATTTTAAGGGAAGCTCACTATACACCTTACACCCTCCATCCTGGGGGAACTAAGATGTATAGGGACTTGAGGGCACAGTTTTGGTGGCGCGGCATGAAGAGAGATATTGGAAGGTTTGTGGCTCGTTGTTTAACTTGTCAGCAAGTTAAAGCTGAGCATCAGGTTCCAGCTGGCAAGTTGCAGAGCCTTCCAATACCTGAATGGAAATGGGACCGTGTCACTATGGATTTTATTGTGGGATTGTCGAGGACTCAGAGTGGTTCTGATGCCATATGGGTGATTGTTGATCGTTTGACCAAATCAGCCCACTTTCTGCCGATGCAGTTGAGTTGGACCTTGGAGAGGTTAGCACAGTTATATATGGATGAGATTGTGAGACTGCACGGGGTGCCAGTATCGATTGTGTCTGACAGGGACCCGAGGTTTACTTCACAGTTTTGGGGGAGCTTGCAGACAGCCTTGGGGACCCAGCTTCAGTTTAGCACCGCCTTTCACCCACAGACTGATGGACAGTCGGAGAGGACCATTCAGACTCTGGAGGACATGTTGAGAGCATGTGTCCTGAGCTTCGGTGGCAGTTGGGATCGACACTTGAGGTTAGCCGAGTTCGCGTATAACAATAGCTTCCAGGCGAGCATTCAGATGGCGCCCTACGAAGCATTGTATGGTCGGAAGTGTCGATCGCCTCTATTTTGGAGTGACGTGGGCGAAAGGAAGACTTTGGGGCCAGATTTGCTTGTTGAAGCCGAGGAAAAGGTCAGGATCATTCGGCGACATTTAGAGACCGCTCAGAGCCGTCAGAGGAGTTATGCAGACAGGAGGCGGCGAGACTTGGAGTTTCAGGTGGGAGACCATGTTTTTCTGAAAGTCTCGCCATCTCGAGGAGTTCGCCGATTTGGAGTACGCGGAAAGCTTAGTCCGCGGTTTATCGGGCCATTTGAGGTGCTAGAGCGCATTGGCCCAGTGGCATATCGAGTTGCGCTACCGCCGCGGTTGGCAGGCACCCACGATGTATTTCATGTATCCACCTTGAGGAAATATGTGTTTGATCCCTCACATATCCTGGACTTCACATCCTTGGAGCTAGATGAGGACTTGGGCTATCAGGAGCGACCGGTGCGAATTCTTGCTCGAGAGACGAGAGAATTGCGCAACCGGATCATACCTTTTGTAAAGGTTTTATGGAGTCATCATGAGGAGCGAGAGGCCACATGGGAGCCTGAGGATGAGCTGAGAGTTTCATATCCCCACTTATTTGAGTCGCCCTCCTGAGTTTTGATTTTTGTGGTTTCGAGGACGAAACCTTCTGAAGGAGGGGAGAGTGTAGAGTTCCGGAGCTTCGGGCAGTGTGCCGACTCCACGTGGCAGCCTGGTATTGTGGAAATACCATCAGCAGTTTCTGTTTGTAATTACAGAGAGGTTCGGGTGGTCCCGGAGCGACGCGGAAGTCTTTTTGAAGGAAAGTGAGTTGGCGTCGGCTTGAGAGCTTGCGGGTCGAGCTTTGGCTTCCTGGACGGTTTTGATGTGAGTTGATCCCTTGGGACATGTGTAATATGTTTTTACAGAGGTGTTCGGTTGGTTCCGGGGTGATGCCGAGGATCCGAGGCGAGAAAGTGAGTTGGCGGGGCAAATCTGGAGGTTTTCGGGTTGTTCTGGAGCCCTTGGGTGACTTGGTTCCGGAACCAGCCCTCTGGTTCCGGAACCAAGGCCCATGTACCGGTACCAAGTGGCTGGTACCGGTACACAGGCAGCAGGGAGCCCGATTTTTGCCCCGGACTGGTACAGTAATTGAGGTATGGCTTCTTCTGTTCCAACCACTCCCGCGTTGATTTATCTACCCCGACACTTGCACCCTCTCCACCCCTCATCCTTATCCATCCTCCTCCATCCCTTGCTGCCAGAGAAGAAGAAGAGGAAGTGGAAGGAGAAGAAGCAAGGTCTCCATTTGTGCTGCTTGTGAGAGTTGACCGGGTCAACGTGCGCGCGCGAGAGCAAATTGAGGTAAATTGATTGTTGGAGATTGTGGATTTGTATTTGTTTGTTCTCCTCTTGGGTTTTAGAGATGGAATTGATTGAGAATTGAGTTTAATTTCCATCTTTTCTCTCCCTCTCTCCCTGTGCTCTCGGGTGCAAGCAGGGAAGTTACTGTGCAAATCCGCAACGCTACGCATGCTTGATTCGTGGATTGGAGTGATCGGATTGAGCTGAGTTTTTTATGGTGGCCTAGCTGGGTGTTGTGGAGGTTGTTTGGAGCTCCGTGGATTTTTCCGAGACGCGCGACGGTGCGCGCGCGCGCGAGAGGCGCAGTTCAGTTTTTCGTCAGATTGCGCCCGTTTCTTCACCGATTTCGGCGCGGCCTTCGGAAAGCATTTGAGGTGGGTTGGATTTTCTTCTAAAAATCGTGGAATGCCCTCTAATGCTTCAGAACGCACTTTGATCATGTCAAAACTGTATATTTTAGCTGTTAAATGATCTGATAGTTGCCTAGAAAATTATAGAAATATTATCTGAACCCCAGAGTATTTTTAGTGGACTCTTGACATTATATGACACTAGACTGTGTACTCGGTTGGCCTCATTTAAGCTCCCGAACCGTTTTAAAAATCTGAAGGCTTGTTTTATTGGAAAACCGACTTTTAAAAATGGTTTTAAAATGTCTGAGGGTTCTAGTGATGCCGCATGGGTTCGGGGAGCATGTTCTCTCGTGCCGGGGGGCCGAGGAGATATTTGTTGATTATTAGAGCCTTTCTGTGGCTTTTTGAGTTTTACTAGTGTCATTGGGGGTTCTATTTGAGCACTTCAGATTCAGTCGTGGAGTTTACTCCGACCTTGACGTGAGTGTGTGTCGTGTATCCACTGTGTTCCGATCTATTTGATCGTGGATTAAAGCCTGCTGAGCCTGGCATGTTTGCCAGTTATGAGATACTTGAGATACTTGAGTTCGGTGGGGTCGCTCCCCTCGAGCTACGCCCCGGGTGCGATGATGATACCGAGCCTGACGAGGCTGCGATGAGTTACTGAGAGTCCTTGAGGGACACCCTACGTAAGTCCGTTCCTCCGGGATGTGCGGCAGTAGATGAGCGCGGGCTTGACTTTATCTTGACTGGTCCAAAGAGGACAGTCATTGAGATTTGGGTGAGATGTGTGAGTGAGTTACACTGCATGTTCATAGATGAGTATTTTTTCCTTTGAGCATATGTAGAGGCATATAGAGATAGATTTCCAGCTTTCCCTTTTATCTATCTATCTATCTATTTGTTTACCTTTTGTGCCTCCGGTGGTCTTAGTGGGCATACCGTGTGCTTTGAGGACGGTACCCACTGGGAACTACCTTTGTAGTAGTTCTCACACCCGCTGCGGTGCAGGTTTTCCTGAGGCAGCTGCTCCGACTCCTTCCCGTGCGGAGTCTTCAGATCGAGGTAAGGGCGTGGCCGACTAGTCGCTTACCCGAGTCAGTTTAGTGGAGAGGTAGCAGTACCCTTTTGAGTTTCCACTTTTGTAGAGTGAGATTTTGAGAGATGTTATTTTTGTATCTCGAGGACAGCTTGTATCTTGGATTTTATTTACTCTAGTACAGTTGTTCTGTTTCCTTTCTATAGCATGTACTTACTTTTGCTCTGATATCTGTTGGCTATAGATTTATTTGCAGGGTAGACGCTTCGTCTGTACGGCAGTTTCCGTACAGATGGCGGATCTGTTAGCGAGCCCGGGTCGCAGTTTCGACCCCGGGGCGTGACAATTGCCTTGTTGCATGGCACAGTAAAAAGCAGAATTGCATAGCACTCTCGACTGCCGAAGCGGAATACATTTCAGCTGGAAGTTGCTCAACTCAACTCATTTGGATGAAAAGCGTACTGAGCGACTTCCGCATTTCAGCATCTTCGGTAACAATACTTTGTGACAACACTAGTGCTATTAACATTTCTAAAAACCCTGTGTTGCACTCTAGAACAAAACATATTGAACTTAGATATCATTTTCTTAGAGAGCTAGTTGAATCAAATACTCTTCAACTTTCATATATTTCAACTGAGGATCAATTAGCTGACATTCTAACAAAACCTTTGGATCAAAAACATTTTATTCATTTACGAAAAGCAATTGGGATGCTTTCCTTGAAATAATCTTCTTTTTGAAATCTTTGCTTAGGATAGGTTTTGTATTTGTTTTTGTTTTGTTCATTATCTATGTTTGTACATAGGACATAAATTGAGCATAGATCATAATTGACTTTAATTGCATCTTTTCGCACATTTAGAAATTTATTATGCTTTTGCCATCATAATATTTCACTGTTGCAATGATCATTTATGTTAATTAAATCATCTTCTAAAGTGATCAAAGTCAATTTCTCTCTCTCTATGATCTCTTGGTATAGTCATTATCTTATTTGACTGCTTAGTCGAGTATGAAATCGAGATCAATATTTGGTTGAATACTTTATATCTTAAATAATTGATAGCCAATTGAGGGGGAGTCTTAGAAAAGGTAAAATGCTCAAAAGATGTGGAAAGAGTTACATCCCAATGAGGAGTGTGAAAACTACCACCACATGGAGGAAAGAGCTACCACCTCGGTCGTCCGAGTATTGTGTGCAGCTACCACATGTATACCAAGCATGGTTGTTCAAATTTTTGATTAAGTAAAATGCATGTTGAAATACTTGACTCTGTCAAATTTCAAGGTTGGTATAAGGTGGGTTTTTAAAGAAAGATGCTCAAAGAGCCACTCTCTTCAACAGATTGTCTAGATACATTATCTACTATATTTGGGATTTGAAACATCTATTGATCTTTGTATTTCATTTTCTTTACTGAATTGATGATTTGATAAAGGCATTACTCATAAGATCAAGTTAGATGTGATTGAAGGTGTTCAACTTTAAGGGATTTAATTTTTGTAAATTTTCGTTTCATTTTTGGATATTATTGATAGATTTGGCATAATCTAATTCTTGTTGTATGAAACGATGATTTTTGTTTAAAGTTGATACACATTTGTGCTTACAATCTTTTTCTGGTTTTTCCTGAATTTCTCTGAAATTTTCTAAAGAAAAAGTTGGGGCCGATCCGGATCGGGCTAGATGATCCGGATACCGAACGCAGGAATTCTTCTGCGGGCTGACGATCCGGATTGTATCTGCCGATCCGGATCCCGAACGCAGTTTCTCACTGCAGGTAGCCGATCCGGATCGCAGTTATGAACTGATCCGGATCGCGGCTAGGTTTTATAAGGAACGAAAGGGGTTTTTTGATTTCTTTACTCCAATCTTTTGTTCCAAAGTTTCCAGAGCCTCTCTCTCTAGATTTCATCCTTCCTGGAAGCTTTCAAACTCAGGTTCTTCAACTCCAAGTAAGTTTTATTGATCAAAATCTCGGTTTTTCACAGTTTTTCTCTTTTCCTCCTCAAACGTGATGAATTTCTTGGATCAACTTTGTTTGTGGATGGTTTTTGATCAAATTTCTTTTGAAATAAGAACTCTGGGTAGATTAGTTTTGATTATATGCTAGGTATTTTCCTGATTAACGGATTTTTAGGCTTCGATTTCTAAATTTTCGGTTTTAGGGCATATAATAAGGATTTTCGAAAATCATGCAATTGATCTATTTTTAAAAGTCCTTTTGCAAAACTAATTTGATTCTTAGTCTCTCTACATGATAATGATTCTTTGGATACAATTTTTTCAATTTTTGAAAACTAAGAATTTTTGTGTTCTTGAGTTGGTTTTCACAGGACACCTTCTTAACTCAAGCACTTTGATCAATGGCACTCTCTTGGTTAATCCTTCTCCTGGTCTCAATGGTCCACACTCGCCCAACAAATAAACTGAAGAGAGCCAAGAACCTCCAACAAAAAGGTGAATTTGTCGAGGTCAGTGACACAGAGGTAGATTGTCATGAGATTGACTGGGCGACATTGACGGATGATGATGACTCAATGTATGAACAAGAACCGTCTGATGATTCAAGGAGAAAGGCGTCTGTTAAATCAAAAGAAAAGGCAACTAAGGAACCAGGAAAAGCATCAATGGCAGCACCAACCATCTCCATGAAAAGAAAGAGAATAACTAAACGCCGTGGGCTACGACAGGACATTAATGTTGACACGCCGATAGCTCCTGACTCCCCACATCGCTTGGAAGAAGTATTCGTTAACACTGATCGTCTTCGAGCCTTTGCACATCGCGAATGCATTGGTGAAAGGCATGTTAACATTGAGGCTCTGCAAGGTCACTCCCCTGGATTTGGTCTTCTGATTGAACAAGCCAACCTTATTCAAGTATGTCGTTTTCCAGAAACTCTTGGCTACTGTTTGCATCATGTGAGGACCTTCTATACTAATGCACGGCATCTTCGAGAGTTTGAGAACGGTCCTATGGAGTTCTACACGAATATCCAAGGCACAAGGTTTAAGATTACTCCGGAATTGATTGGCGAGGTTTTGGGAATGGAAGCCAGCAAGAAAGGAGTTCACTACTTGAAGGGGGTAAATTTGACAAACACATTATGGCGAAAAGTTATAGAGGGAATTTGTCTCGAGGGAACACAATCAACCGAAAAATCTGTTCGGTCTAAAGAACTTCGTCTTGAATATCGCTTCTTAAACTTCATCACATGTTACAATATACTTCCAAATATGCAGACAAAGGTTGTGAGATGGGACCGGTTGTTGTTTTTGTATCTCATAGGACATCCATCAGAGGCAACGGCATTGAATATCAACATTCCGTACATTATCTGGAATAGAATGGCGCGATATGTTGAACATCCTCATCCCACTAAGAGAATTCCATTTCCCTTGATTATAATGAGGATTTTAAAGAAATTTCAGGTTGACATTACTTCAACAACTTATCATCAATGTCTGAGCATGATAGATGAGTCTACCATTGTCAAATCCCTCCATAAGTTGCCGCATGTCACTCCAGTTCCTGCATCTGGAACGAAGCATAGTACAAGCACTGACGCATCACCATCTCGACAAGTACCCGGCACAGATGATGAAGCATCAATAACATCGATTATCAAGGAACAACAGCGACTATCTGTTAAGCAAGAACAAGTTTTGAAGGAACAACAAAGAATTACCAATGAGCTTGAGATTACCACGGCAGCTCACATTACAATAACGAAGAAGATCAATTCAATGGACAAGCGGATGCGAAAGATACTCTCTAAGATGGGTTGCACAAGCTCTGAAGACTCAGATTCTGACAACTGATTACTTTTGACTCATTTTTTTCTTTTTGTGCAGGATTTTGATTTTAGGATTTAGTTTTATACTTACTTTAGCTTAGTTCTCAGGTTTTACGTTTTACTAGAACTTTTCACTCTCCTAACATTTCGTAGTCTTAACTACATTTTGGCTTTGTTTTGTGACAAAAAGGGGGAGAGAGTTAGAGAGAACTTTGAACAATGAATGATGAAATTGAATGATGAAATATCAAGGTACAATGATGATGTGAATGAACATCAAGGTAAGGGAACTTGAACAATGATTGTGAAAATCTTGATGATGAAGATTTTGTATACATCAAGGTAAGTATGATCTCAACTTCAACTTTTGGTTTTCATCTTGTGATTGTTTGCATGTCTCGACTAACTATTCGACTAACTATTTGGGCATGTAATATAACTAACAAGTTGATGTTGGACTAACATTTTGTGACATTTGGTTTTTAGTTGCATAGAAGATATGTTAGTTTTTGACTATGATTCTCTCACATATCTGAATTCTCAAATGTCATGATGATTAGATAAACTCTATCTCTGTACTAGGTTTTGTATGCTAAATATTCTTGAGGTATCTAACGATCTCTTTTTGTCAAGAATGATTTCTTTGTGCAGAGAGTACAGATGTCTAAGTCTAGAGTCTGTTTTAGGAGTTTATCTCATGTTTTTAAATTTTTTGGATCTCCATTGTAAATTTTTGTTGTATGGTGATAGCAACAAAAATATCTTTTTGAATTTTCTTTAGTGGATCTATGTTTTGTCACGAAACCGCCAAAGGGGGAGATTGTTACGGAATTTGAGTTGGCGTAGTTTCGTGAAAGTCTCAAGTCTTGAAGATTGAAGGTGAAGATAGTTGGATCATTTAACTCAATCTCAAGAAAGAAGAATTCAAAAGGATCAGGTATGTTTAACTAAAGATTTTGTGTGATCCGAATACTTCTTGTAGTGTAGAAACACTTGGAAGAATCTTTCATTGCATAAAAATCAAAAACTGGACTTGGGACATGTTCAGGATCCGGATCAGGTTGTTCGATCCGGATCCCGAAGGTGGTTCGTTCATACACCAGTTCAATCCGGATCGTAGTCTCTTGATCCGGATCCCGAACAGTGAGTTTACCATTTTCCTTGAACGATCCGGATCATGCTTCGCAATCCGGATCCCGAACGTTGATGTTTGGTAAACTGTATGAACGATCCGGATCATGCACTTCGATCCGGATCCCGAACCTTCGTTTTTCTGGAACTGGCTGTCTTGTTACAACGATCCGGATCCTAGCTAGTCCGATCCGGATCGCCGTCCGTAAAATTTCCAGAAATGTTAGGTTTTTGATTCTTATCTCCTTCCTAGGGTTTCTAACCTATAAATAGACCCTATGACTCTTTTTCTAGGGGTAATCCACATAGTCTTTAGCCGTCATTTTCATATACCATTTTATACGGCTATAGATCCACATATAGAGAAGAAAGGAAATCATTAGAGAATACTCTATGTTTCTTCATCTATATTGATTAGTTTGATTCTAGGCTTTCATACTCACATCTCGAGTTGAATCAAACTAATCAATACTTAGATGGTATTTCCGATCTATCTTTGATCTAAGTATTCGGCGGATCATCACCACCCAAAGCAACGATTTACCCCAAAAATCGGCGCGTGGATTCGCGTGCCCTTGTGGATTCAAGGTTCAACCGCTCTCGTGGATTCGGAGCGAGGCACGTTCGTGGATTCGAAGGGTGCTATTGGGTGAAGACCGTGGATTCGGTCGGACGTCGTGGATTCGACGTTGGACGTCGTGGATTCGGCGTTGGGCGCAGATCGTGGATTCGAGAAGCGTCGCGGAGCGAGCAGAGAAGATCCTCTAGGAGCGTATGGAAAAGGTTGAGTCGTAAGTGTGTACGGTAAATCACCTTGTACGTGTTTTAATTCTAGTGGATTTCTGCCGTGTTATCGGTCCCGTGGTTTTTTACTCCGGTGATGGAGTTTTCCACGTAAAAATCTTGCGTATTATTTTTATTTCCGCATTGGGTTTTATCGCAACGATTTTTTGAGTGTTTATACGTTTACACCTATTCACCCCCCTCTAGGTGTTTTTTCCCCTATTTAGATCCGTATTACATATAACCCAACAATATGCTTTATGGCAAGTACATCTGAGTCATTGTCCAACTCCTCCCAAGTTGAAAAGAATGCAAAGGACGATGAATCGGATAATTCTGAAGGTGAAGATTTTGCTTTTGCCTATCATAAACTTTTGAAGGTTTCAAAGAAACTGGCAAAGCAAAACAAGAGTTTGAGAGGGAGTTTGCAGGATCTCGAAGAAGAAGCAAAAAGGGCAACTTCTCTCTCAAACGCTCTTGAAGTGGAAAGGGATAATCTGATCAAAGTAAATGTTTCCCTTCAAGAGTCCAATGAGCATCTCGAGAAGAATTATGTAGATATGGTGAATAAAGCGAATTACTTCTTGAAGCTCTACGGCGAGGCACGACAGGAAAAAATGGAAATGACGAAGACCATTTTCCAACTCAATGATGATTTAAAGCAATTTTCTTCTGGAAGGAGTAAGTTGGATAAGATGCTTGGTCTTGGTCAAACAAACAGATTCAGCCTCGGATACAATCGAACTGAAGACAATTTTAGTTCGATTGGGACAGTCTTTGTGCCCCAGTCGGTATCTCCTTCTCCGACACCGGAATTTACGACAAACAACGTCAACAAGCCTACTTCACCCTCTTCGGGATCGTCAAACACTAAGGTATGTTTTCATTGTGGTTTTGCATGGCACATAAGGAGAAATTGCAAGATGGGAGCGAAACGTTCAACTCAAGCGCCTCTTGCAACAACTACCAAAAAGGTTGTGACACCCCCGGAATTTGGATTAGTCCTCTATATAAATGATATAATAGGACTAAAATCTCTAACCCGGCTATAGCATTTTGGATGGTAGCAAGATCCAAGAGGAACATGAGAGTTAAGCGTGCTAGAGCTAGAGTAGTTCTAGGATGGGTGACCCCCTGGGAAGTGGGGCGTCACAATTGGTATCAGAGCCATTCACCAGCCGGAAATATGAGATGAGTCTCGGCTGAGCCAGGGTTATATAGCGGTAGAGCGAGGCTCCCCGGCTAATGACCGTTGTGAGTGGAGTGCAGCTCCTCACAAGGTCGGCTAAGGCTAGCGAGACGAGTCTCACATCGCCTGGTGCTTGTGAGTGTGCTTGAGCCTGACGTGGACGTCAGGGCTTAAAGGGGGGAAGAATGTGACACCCCCGGAATTTGGATTAGTCCTCTATATAAATGATATAATAGGACTAAAATCTCTAACCCGGCTATAGCATTTTGGATGGTAGCAAGATCCAAGAGGAACATGAGAGTTAAGCGTGCTAGAGCTAGAGTAGTTCTAGGATGGGTGACCCCCTGGGAAGTGGGGCGTCACAATGGCGTCACAGTTGGTATCAGAGCCATTCACCAGCCGGAAATGTGAGATGAGTCTCGGCTGAGCCAGGGTTATATAGCGGTAGAGCGAGGCTCCCCGGCTAATGACCGTTGTGAGTGGAGTGCAGCTCCTCACAAGGTCGGCTAAGGCTAGCGAGACGAGTCTCACATCGCCTGGTGCTTATGAGTGTGCTTGAGCCTGACGTGGACGTCAGGGCTTAAAGGGGGGAAGAATATGACACCCCCGGAATTTGGATTAGTCCTCTATATAAATGATATAATAGGACTAAAATCTCTAACCCGGCTATAGCATTTTGGATAGTAGCAAGATCCAAGAGGAACATGAGAGTTAAGCGTGCTAGAGCTAGAGTAGTTCTAGGATGGGTGACCCCCTGGGAAGTGGGGCGTCACAAAGGTGATCCCCGGAAATCAAAGGAAAACTTTTCAAAGGAAAAGAGCCTTGGTAGTTCACCTCGTAAGACGATGTCAAGCAATGAATCAAACAAGACGCTTTCACCAAGGAAAATAACTTCAAGAACATTGCCGACGCAATCCAAAAAGGTTTGGGTGCGCAAAGGTGAAATCTTCCCTTGTCTTGTTGTTCATACTTCTTTACATGCTTATGACAACTCGTCTTGGTATCTGGATAGTGGATGTTCCCGTCACATGGCCGGTGACAAAAACTGTTTTCAAACTTTAGAGAAAATCTCCGGAGGACATGTTGTTTTCGGAGACGGTCATTCTTCTAAAATTGTTGGAAAAGGAACAATCGCTATTCCAGAATGCCCTGTCTTGAATAATGTTCTATTTGTAGAAGGCCTTAAGACTAACCTCATCAGTATAAGTCAACTTTGTGACAATGGTTTTCAGTTAATTTTTCTTCTGAAGAATGTATTGTAACTGATAAGGACCGTGTATTCTTTTTGAAAGGGGTTAGATCTCAAAATAATTGCTATGTTGTTTCAAACAAAATTTCTGAAAAATGTAACCTAGTTTCTTTAGATAATGAAACTCTTTGGCATGAAAGGCTAGGTCACATAAATTTTAAAGAACTAGCAAGGATTTCTAATAAAGACGTGGTTAAGGGGGTTCCTAAACTTACACTTAAAGATAACATTGTGTGTGGAGGTTGCCTAAAGGGAAAGCAATCAAGGGCTGCACACAAGAACTTGAACCACGTTGGTACTAACCGGCCCTTAGAATTACTGCATATGGACTTAATGGGGCCAACTCGTCAACCATCCTTGGGAGGTAAATGGTATATTTTTCTTTTGGTTGATGATTTCTCTAGGTATTCATGGGTAACTTTTTTTTTAAAAGAGAAAGCGGATACTTTCGACTCTTTTCATGAGGTTTGTCATCGTATTATGATTGAAAGAAATGAAAAGATCGTTCGTGTTCGAAGTGATAGAGGTGGAGAATTCATTAACTCTAAATTCACTGATTTTTGCACTTCCAATGGCATAAAACATGAATTCTCAGCACCCTATACACCTCAGCAGAATGGTGTTGTTGAGCGCAAAAACAGGGTTGTTCAGGAGATGGCGCGTGTGATGCTTCATAGCCGGAATCTCCCGTTACATTTTTGGGCTGAAGCCGTGAACACCGCCGTCTATATAATTAATCGAGTGTATTTGCGCCCGGGAACATTAAATACACCATATGAGCTGTGGTTTTGTAGAAAACCAAATATTAAATATTTTCGTATCTTTGGGAGTCGCTGTTTTGTTTTGCGAGATCGCGAAAATCTTGGTAAATTCGACTCTCGAAGTGACGAAGAGATTTTCATGGGTTATTCTACAAACAGTAGAGCATATCGGGTATTTAACCTTGAATCTAAAACGATGGTAGAATCTATAAATGTTAAAGTAGATGAAGCTTTTCACTTTACATCTGATAAATCTACCCCTGATATGTCTCTTGATGATGATACTCCTGTAAATGCATCTTCTCATGATAATTCTTCCAATAATAATGATGCATCTAATGGCTCTTCTAGTTTATCTGATGTGCAGGAATCATCACATGCATCTCCGAGAACTCCGCTACCGCAAACGTTAAGAATCTCCAAAGATCATCCGGAATCAAACATTATTGGAGATCCACAAGAAGGAGTCAAAACTCGGAGGCAGTTGGTTTGTGGAGTCGCATGTTATGTCTCCATGATAGAACCAAAGAACGTCGATGAAGCTCTTCAGGATGACTACTGGATTGAAGCAATGCAGGAAGAGCTCCATCAGTTCGAAAGAAACAAAGTCTGGGAATTAACGAAGTCACCGAAGCAACACAACGTGATTGGTACTAAGTGGATTTTCAAGAATAAGAAAAATGAGGATGGTACCATCATCAGGAACAAAGCACGATTAGTTGCTCAGGGCTACTTGCAAATTGAAGGAATAGACTTTGATGAGACGTTCGCCCCAGTTGCTCGACTCGAGTCAATTCGTATCTTATTCGCAATTGCTTGTCACCTTAAAATAAAACTCTTTCAAATGGACGTCAAGAGCGCGTTTTTAAATGGGTATTTAAACGAGGAAGTTTATGTGGCTCAACCGAAAGGTTTTGTAGACTATAAACAACCTAACCATATTTTTCGTTTGAAAAAGGCTCTTTACGGTCTAAAACAAGCACCGCGAGCATGGTACGAAAGGCTAACAAAGCACCTATTGGAAAAGGGCTACACTCGAGGGGGAGCAGACCGGACTCTCTTTGTGAAGGATTATCAGGATAATTTCATTGTAGCACAAATCTATGTCGACGACATTATATTTGGTGCAACTAGAGACGATGATGCTTCTAAATTCGCTGAAACCATGGGAAGCGAATTTGAGATGTCCATGATGGGCGAACTGACATACTTTCTTGGATTGCAAGTAAAACAAAATGAAGAAGGTATTCATCTATGCCAATCCAAGTATGCAAAGGAGTTGGTGAAGAAATTCGGATTAGAAGACTCTAAAGATTTTCCGACTCCTATGGGAACTAGCAATAAGGGATTAGGAAGTGAATCTCTTAGTGAGAGTGTAGACGAGAAGCTTTATCGCAGCATGATTGGAAGTCTACTCTATCTCACGGCTAGTCGCCCAGATATATCCTTTAGTGTTGGTATTTGCACGAGATATCAGTCAGCACCAAAGGAAGTTCACCTGAAAGTGGTGAAAAGGATCATCCGCTACATCAAAGGAACATTGAATTTCCGAATTTGGTATCCTATAGGAACAACGCTTGATATTATAGGATATTCAGATGCCGATTGGGCAGGATCTGTGGATGATCGGAAGAGTACGAGTGGTGCATGCTTCTATCTTGGCCACTGCCTTGTTGCATGGCATAGTAAAAAGCAAAATTGCATAGCACTCTCGACTGCCGAAGCGGAATATATCTCAGCGGGTAGTTGTTCAACTCAACTCATTTGGATGAAAAGCATGTTGAGCGACTTCCGAATTTCAGCAACTTCGGTAACCATTCTTTGTGACAACACAAGTGCTATAAATATTTCCAAAAACCCTGTGTTGCACTCAAGAACAAAACACATTGAACTTAGATATCATTTTCTAAGAGAGCTAGTTGAATCAAATATTCTTCAACTTTCCTACATTTCAACAGAGGATCAATTAGCTGACATTTTAACAAAACCTTTGGATCAAAAACGTTTTATTCATTTGCGTAAAGCAATTGGAATGCTTTCCTTGAAATAATTTCTTTTTGAAAATTTTGCGTAGGTTAGGTTTTGTTTTGTGTTTTTGTTCATCATCTATGTTTGTACATAGAACATAAATTGAGCACTAGTATTATTGACTTTAACTGCATCCTTTTATATAATTTGAAATTTATTATGCTTTGGATATCATAATAATTCATTTGATGCAATGATCATTTATGTCAATTAAGTCATCTTTGTTTTGATCAAAGCCCATTTCTCTCTCAAATGATCTCTTGGTATAGCTTTTATCTTATTTGACAATTGAGTCGAGTATGAAATCGAGATCAATTTTTGGTTGAATACCTTATATATTATATAATTGATAGCCAATTGAGGGGGAGTTAATGCAGAATGTTATGCTCAAAAGATGTGGAAAGAGTTACATCCCAATGAGGAGTGTGAAAACTACCACCACATGGAGGAAAGAGCTACCACCTCGGTCGTCCAAGTACTGTGTGCAGCTACCACATGTATATCAAGCATGGTTCTTTCAAGATGATTAGATAAAATGCTTTTTGGAATACTTGACTCTGTCAAATTCCAAGGTTGGTATAAGGTGGGATTTTTAATGAAAGATGCTCAAAGAGCCACTCTCTTCAATAGATTGACTAGATACATTATCTAACATATTTGGGATTTCAAACATCTATTGATCTTGGTATTTCATTTTCTTTACCAAATTGATGATTTGATAAAGGTATTACTCATAAGATCATGTTAGATGTGATTGAAGTTGTTCAACTTTAAGGGATTTAATTTTTATAAATTTTCGTTTCATTTGTTGGATGTTAATGATAGATTTAGCATAATCTATTTCTTTTAATATAAAACGATGATTTTTACTTAAAGTTGACATGTATAAGTGCTTACAATCTTTTTCTGGATTTTCTAGAATTTTTCGGAATTTTTCTAAAGAAAAAGTTTGGAGCCGATCCGGACTGGACAATCCGATCCGGATCCCGAACGCAGGAATTTCCTGCGGGTAGCCGATCCGGACTGGATTCACGATCCGATCCGGACCGCGGCTAGGGTTTTATATAGAACAAAAGGGTTTTAATTTCTTTTTACTACAATCTTTTGTTCCAAAGTCTCCAGAGCTTCTCTCTCTAGAAATCAATTGATTTGGAGCCTTTTCAACTCAGGTTCTTCGATTCCAAGTAAGTTTTCTTGATCAAAAACTCGGTTTTTCACAGTTTTTCACTATTTTGCTCAAAACGTGTTGGAAATTTTGTATCTTTTTCGTTTGAGATTGGTTTTTGATCAAATTTCTTTTGAAATAAGAACTCTGGGTAGATTAGTTTTGATTATATGTTAGGTATTCTCTTGATTAACGAATTTTTAGGCTTCGATTTCTGAAAATTCGGTTTTAGGGCATATAATAGGAATTTTTTGAAAATCATGGGATTGATCTATTTTTAAAATTTTTTTTGCAAAACTAATTTGATTCCTAGTCTCTCTACACGATAATGATTGTTTAGGTACAATTTTTCAAATTTTTGAAAATAAACAATTTTTTGCGTGTTCGTGAGTCTTGCTCGCAGGTTCTTAAAAGTTGAATAGCGACAATGGTGTTCTCACTGATAATTGTCCTGTTGGTTGCTATGGTCCATGCAAAATCAACTGACAAGCCTAAGAGAGCTAGGAAAAGCAAGAAAACTAAAGATGATTCCGAGACAGAATCGGAAACTGAATCTATAGACTGGGATGAGCTTCTGGTTGAAGCAACTGCTCCCACTGCTTCGAAGAGGAAAGCCCCTGCAGAAACTTCCAAGGCGAAGACTCCGCCTACCGCCGCTGAAAAAGGGAAAGCACCTATGGAAACAAGTCCGATTAAGACAAAAAGGAAAAATGTTGCCAGGGAGAGAGGGAGTGCTCGAGGTATATCAATTGAGGAGCCACTAGCTAGCCAGCCTCCTCCACAAGACTTTATCAGTTCTGATAGAATCAAAGATTTTGAGAAAAGAGAGTGCATTGGCGAAAGACATGTAAATGTCCAGGCTCTGAAGGAGCGGTCTGCACTCTTTGGGACTCTGTTTGACCATACGGGTCTTGCCCCCATTTGCCATTTTCCTGAGTCCACTGGGTATTGTCTTCATTCGGTGAGAATGTTTTATCAGAATGCTTCAAGCTTACTTAATCAGGATGACGGACATCGAGAATTTCTAACAATGGTTAGAAATATTAAGATTAAAGTCACACCTCAACTGATTGGAGAGGTGTTAGGAATGAAGGCCAGGGCTGAAGGAAGACATTACCTGCAAAGTCAAATCTTCTCCACCGCCTCCTGGAGAGTAGTCGTGGATGGAATTTGTATTCCCAATACTCTGTCGACGGGAAATTCAGTGTTTTCAAAAGAACTTCGCCCGGAGTACCGCTACTTGAACTTTATTGTTTGCTACAATATTCTTCCTAACATGCAAACAAAAGTTCTTCGATGGGACAGGATGTTATTTCTTTATCTTCTTGGCAACCCAGCAGTGGCTATGGGAGCGAATTTAAACATTCCTTATATCATCTGGTCGAGGATGGCACGGTATGTGGAACATGCTCACCCTACAGAGAGACTGCCCTATCCTATGATCATTATGCATATTTTTCGAAAGTTTAAGGTCGACACAAGTACGAGCTCCTACATGCACAGTCTAGGAACGATCAATGAGACGACTATTGTGAAGTCTCTCTCTACTAAACAAGATGAGCCTTCATCACCTCCTCGCCGACGAAGAGCACAGCCAACAGCCACAGCTTCAGCACCACAAGCAACAGCTTCAGCTCCACCTCCAGCAGCTTCAACTACAGAGGATGATGCTTCTGTTACCTCTATTTATAAAGAGCAACAACGACTTTCCTCTGAACAGGAACGGATGTCAAATGAATTTATTGAAATGAAGGAAGAAATAAAAGAGGTCAAAAAGAAGCAGTCATCCATGAACAAGCGAATAAAGAAAATTTTCCAAAAACTCGGATGCATTAGTTCGGATGAATCTGAGTAATCGTTATCCTTCTAATCATGTTTCTTTTGCAGGTTTTTAAGTTTTAGTTCTTACCTTTTATTGTTGAACTTTTAACACGCCCTTTTTATTTTTGTAATTTTTGGCTCATTTTGTGACAAAAAGGGGGAGAGAGAGATGAACAATGATATGATCGAACAAATTGAAAACTATGAAAGGTAAGTATACTGTGAACTGAACTATGAAAGAGGTAAGTATGACATCAACTTTTGGTTTGAATTGGGTTTTGCATGCATGCCTCTACTAACTATTCGACTAACTATTTGGGCATGTAATATTTTTAACTAGTTGTTTGTTAACTAACTTACATATGACATTTGGTTTTTAATGCTTAGAAGATATGTCTAATTTTGATTGTGATCTTATTACATATCTGAATTCATAAATGTCATGATGAGTATAAACTCTATCTCCGTGCTTGGTTTTATATGCAAAAATTCTTGAGGTATCTAACGATCTCTTTTGTCAAGAATGTTTTTCTTTTGCAGAGATTACAGATGTCTAAGTCTAGAGTCTGTTCTAGGAGTTTATCTCATGTATCTTATTTGGTTCTCCATTGTAAATTTTTGTTGTATGGTGATAGCAACAAAAATATCTTTTTTAAATTTTCTTGAGTGGATTTGTGTTTTGTCACGAAACCACCAAAGGGGGAGATTGTTAAGGAATTTGTGTTGGCGTATTTCGTGAAATTATTTAAGTCTTGAAGATTGAAGATGAAGAAGTTTGGATCATATACCTCAATCTCAAGAAAGAAGAATTCAAAAGGATCAGGTATGTTTAACTAAATATTTTTGGTGATCCGAATACTTCTTATAGTGTAGAAACACTTGGATGAATTTTAAATTGCATAAAAATCAAAAACTGGACATGGGACATGTTCAGGATCCGGATCAGGCACGGCAGTCCGGACCCCGAACGGTGTTTGTTCATGCTCAAATCCAGTCCGGATCCAAGCCAATTCTGATCCGGACCCCGAACATGGGTTTTTGCTGAAATGTATGAACAGTCCGGATCAGGCACTTCAGTCCGGACCCCGAACGTATGTTTTTCTGGAATTAGTCTGTTTCGTTATGACAGTCCGGACCGCCATAATTCCAATCCGGACCGTCGTCCTGTAAAATTCCAGAAAAGGTTAGTTTTTGATTCTTATCCTCTTCCAACAGTTTCTAACCTATAAATAGACCCTACGATTCATGTTTTAGGGTAATCCAAAATACGGTTAAAAAGAGAAAAATCCACATATAGAGAAGAAAGGAAATAACGAGATTAAATCTATGTTTCTTCATCTATATTGATTAATTTGATTCTAGGTTTTCATGCTCAGATTTTGAGTAGAATCAAATTAATGAATACTTAGATGGTATTTCCGATCTATCTTTGATCTAAGTATTCGGCGGATTATCACCACCCAAAAAATAATGATTTTCCCAAAATCGGCGCGTGGACTCGCGTGGCCTTATGGATTCAAGGTGCAACCGCTCTCGTGGATTCGGAGCGAGGTACGTTCGTGGATTCGAGACGTGCTACTGGGTGAAGACCGTGGATTCGGTTGGACGTCGTGGATTCGACGTTGGACGCCGTGGATTCGACGTTGGACGCTATTCGTGGATTCGAGAAGCGTTGCGGAGCGAGCGGAGAAGATCTACTAGGAGCGTATGAAAAAGGTTGAGTCGTCTGTGAGTACGGTATATCACCTTGTACGTGTGTTAATTCTAGTGGATTTCGCCGTGTTATCGGTCCCGTGGTTTTTTACTCCGGTTTGGAGTTTTTCCACGTAAAAATCGTGCGTGTTATTTTTTCATTTCGGCATCGGGTTTTATTGCGCAACGATTTTTGAGTGTTTATGGTTTACACCTATTCACCCCCCCCTCTAGGTGTTTTTTTCCCTATTTAGATCCATATTCTGTCATAACCCAACAGTCCCCACTAACCTCCCCTTGTGGGGTACACGGGTAAATGACTTACCATCTTTCCGGAAAAATACACCCTCTGCAGTGGCCAAACTGCCGGTGTGCGTGTAAGCAATATGAGTATATTTATTGCCTTGCGACCTCAGCCGCTCTAGTCAGAAAAGTATAACGCACCTGCGACCGCAGCCGCTTTGATTGACATAGTAAAAGAGATTCACATGCTATGGGGTTAGTCAAACTATAAACATATCTACTTTATCAAAACGAGTATCCGAAAACGACACCGCACCGGTAATAACCAACACCTACCCACCTCGATTATGCGAAACGTGTACTCCGGAGACCGAACCTTGCTCTCTGTTGACGCCCGGACCTAGAAGTAGTCCCCAAAAGAGCCGTGGTCAGATCAAACATATAATAGTGGATAAACCGAGCCCAACAACTCAAAAACACTAAGGACAACCTGACTCGGCGGTGGCGCCCGCGCGCGTTGAGCGACGCGGCCCCCCCCGCGGAGTTGCGGGTCGTACGGCCGCGCGGGCACCGGCCCCGCGCGGCATTTCTTGTGACCGCGCGGACCCCAGCTCCGCGCGGCGCACGCCGCGGCTGCGCTGGCACCAACCCCGCGCGGTCTCATCCGCAACCGTGCGGACCTCAGCCCTACACGGCGCAAGCAGCGGCCGCGCGGGCGCCGGCCCCGCGCGGCACTTGCCGCTGCCGCGCGGGCACCGACCCCGAGCGCCGCAACCGCTCGGGCGCCCGCCCGCGCGGCATTAGCCGCGGCCGCGCGGGCATGGCCCCGCGCGGCACGTGTTGCCGCCGCCGTACGGGCACCCTCCCGCGCGGCACAAACCGCAGCCGCGCGGGCAAGGCCCCGCGCGGCATGCACCGCCGTCGCGCGGGCGCCCGCCCGCGCGGCACCAGCTGCGGCCGCGCGGGCATGTCCCCGTGCGGCGCGTGCTGCCGCCGCCGCGTGGGCACCCGCCCACGCGGCACAAACCGCAGCCGCGCGGGCAAAGCCCCGCGCGGCATGCACCGCCGCCGCGCGGGCACCCGCCCGCGCGGCACAAACCGCAGCCGCGCGGCATGCACCGCCGACACGCGGGCGCCCGCCCGCGCGGCACCAGCTGCGGCCGCGCGGGCATGGCCCCACGCGGCGCGCGCCCCCAGCCGCGCAGGTGCCTGCCCGCGCGGCACTGGCTGCGGCCGCGCGGGCTTCGCGCGGGCACCGGTCCCGCGCGGCGCTTGCCGCGGCCGCGCGGGCACCGGCCCCGCGCGGCGTTTACCCTAGCCGCGGCCACGCGGGAAGCTTGGTCCCGCGCGGCTCTAGCCGCGGCCGCGCGGGCACCGTCCCCGCGCGGCGCGCATTACGGTCGCGCGGCGATGCCCTAGGACTTCGCGGCGCGACGCGTTGGGTAGCAAACGGCTACTCCTAAACTCCATGAAAGACCGAAACCCAAAAAACCGAGCGAAACTATACGAAAATAAATCTTGTTTACCTCTAATCGTAGGAGACGGTTATCCGTTCACGCTCCCGGCTTCGGCACGTTCGTCGGAAGGATTTGGGTCCTTTAGCCTTCTCCTTCTTTTCCACCGTTCCCTTCCGATTAGGGTTTCGCCTTTTTCCTTTTCTCTCTCTTTCTTTCGGGAGGAGATACAAAATAATCTTTTTGTACGACCAAAAACCACATCGGGTATTTTAAAATCCTAATTAATTAATTCCTCAATTAATTAATTCCTTAATTAATTAATTCCTCAATTAAGATCCTTTGGGATAATTCTTTTAAGATAATTCTTTAAAGATAATTCCCTCTTTTTCCTCGGAAAGCGTGCCAAATCACTTATGCGGATTTCGATGCAACCCCCTGGCCATTGCGATCACTTTCTACCCCTTTCCGGGAGTTCCGTAAGTCAGAATCCGGATCCGATCGCACTGCCGTTCTCCGTTTTCCGAGCTCTATTGCAGAAAAATACCCGCACCTCCGAATTATCGACTTAAGTAAACCCGTTACATTAGTTACATTTAAACGGAAACTTTATTAGCAGGAGGTATTATGTGTTACAAAATCTATGATATTACAGGTATATGATCCAACCATCTTCATCTTCAATCTTCAAGACTTAAACACTTTCACGAAATACGCCAAAACAAATTCCTTAACAATACCTCCTCCAGAGACGCGATGCAATCCTCGGGTCTCTAACTAGAACAAAATAGAGGCGGGCACTCTAGAAAACCGCACCACCTCGACCAAGTACAGCTGGGCTAACCGCTCGAGCTACCAAGTAGTCTGCATCGGTATAAGCATCCGCTCCTCCCCAGGGCCCCGATAACCCAACCACAAGTCCATCGGCACAAAAGCTCGATCCAAGTACCTCTGTACTCCCAAGGTATCCAATATAAGTCCCCCAACTGATCACGTAGACTCTGATCTCTAGTCTTTAAACCGTCGGAATGTAGAAGCAATTCCCCAACTCTCCGGCATCAACACACAGCCATATGCAGTCGAGAAAACCAGATTACAAATCCACCTTCAGGAAGACCCGGGACCCTTACAGCTGGTAAAACAAATCCTCCATGCTCGACAAGGGTGCTAGCTCTAGATGGTCACTTCACCTAATTCCCGGGGATCCACACAAAAGCCGAAGTGAACCAACCTTCCACATCTCGAATAGCACCGGCGCCCCCAAAGGCGACACACTTGGTCTGACAAAATTTCCAAAACATCGAATCCTAGAGTTGTGTCCTCAACTCCCAAACTAGTGACATGCTAGACAACTCCGATAGGAGAACAGCCGGGAACTCGCAACCAAATAGGGTATCCCCGAGTCCCGGCGCCGCCGTAGGTCCCTCAACCACACCAGCCAAAAAGGCTACTCATCCACTGCGAAACATCCGCCTCGCTCACGAAATCAAAACCATAGAGGCGAAGATAACCCTCAAGCAACCCAGGTACACCAACACCTCCGGGCCTGGCTCCCCAAGAAAATCGTCCTCGCGGCATAATCAACCGCCGCGAAAGAACAACCGCACTAGCCAGCCCAACGGGTACCACAACAACATCCCGCAGCTGAGCCAAGACCATCAGGTCTGCCGGCAAAATCCAGGACTCAAGCTGCACCGGGCAGGACCAACAACTCTCCTCCACGTGCCAAGCGCGATCGGGAAAATAAGCCTCCCGTGCACGTGGTGACCATCCTACCCCTAACCCAAGCAATGTAGAAAAAACACTACCCACCAAGAAGGGAATACTCCCGTATCAAAAAGATACGAACCCAAAAGCCCTGAACAACTCAAACCTACCACCACACCGACCGTTGTAACCTATGTGCTCTGACAGTCTCAGAAATCCACTATCCTGGAAAAAGAAATCGGGAATGCTTCTTCCAACTGATCTGTCCTCCATCACCCGGCGCCAAGCGCCTCTATCAGAACTCGCCTCTGGCGGCAGGTCCAAACTCAAAGGAGCTGCAGCGCCACGCTCCATACCCGACGCCTACTCCATTGAGACGTCCAAACTCCGAAATGGAGGGAACCCAACGAGCCAAAAAGGTAACCTGGTGCAATCCACTCTCAGACATACATATACGATGCGCCTCGTCCCTTTACACATAGAGCACGCCGTTCCGCAACTTCGTTAACTCTTGACACAAAAGGCTCCATACTCAATCCCACGAATTGGAAAGACTCATCTGCCAAAATGGGCTCACTCGATCGATGTTGTCCCACAGCTTATCTATTGTCTACTATCCACCCTGCCTCGGTGCCCCAGCACTAAACGTCGGGATGGAGGGGGCTACTCGCTACTCCGACAACTGTGCCACTGCGCTGCTCCAACAACTGTGTCACTGTGCTGCTCCGACAACTGTGCCACTGCGCTGCTCCGGCAACTGTGTCACTGCGCTGCTTCGACAACTGTGTCACTGCGCTGCTCCGATAACTGTGTCACTGCGCTGCTCCGACAACTGTGTCACTGCTCCAACAACTGTGTCACTGCTCCGACAACTGTGTCACTACTCCGATAACTGTGTCACTGCTCTGCTCCGACAACTGTGTCACTGCTCTGCTGCGACAACTGTGTCACTGCACCGCTGATCTGCCTCCAACACTCCTACCCTTCGGGTCCGGAGCTCTCAGACTCCAATCTGGGTATCCGGCCCGAAACAACCAGCTCAGACCCAACTGTCGCACCAAGGTGCACCCGGGTCAGGGCCCAACGTCGGGGAGACACCGCTCACCACGACAAAACCGCAAATCAGCACACCCCAAACACTAGACCTAATCTAGCGAAAGTCAAAGACATCCCTCTATTTTTGTAACTTTATGTTGTCTGCAGCCAACATAACTGTCCCACAAAAATAGGATATGTCGATCCCTCTTCACTCACAGGAAGAGTCAAATAAACAAATTACCGACTTTCGCAAAATGTCGCGTCTCTCACGCACTAACATCCTAGGGTCCGCCCAAAAGCCTAGGGTTTCCTAAGTCCCAACTAACCTATCCCTAAGCTCTGATACCAACTAATCTGTCACGCCCCGGGTGTAAACCAGAATCCGGGCCCGTCCACAGATCCGCCGTGCACACGGTATTTCCCGCGTACACGAAGCGCCAATAACCTGCTCAAATAAATCAGATAATAATAAAGAGCAATAAAAACAGAACTGAACTAAAACTAATACATCTCAGACTGAAGCTGGAAATAAATATAATACATCTGTAAAAATGATACATCTGTCTCTCCCAGCTCACCAAAAATAAATACAACCTGCTGGCAAAAGCCAGTCCCAAAAGTAAAAGTACAACCGTCTGAGGAAACATGGGTACACCAACAGTCCAGCTAACTCGCTCATCCTGCCTCGAGATCTATCTACTCAGCCGTCCTCTCTCCTCGACCCGCCGCTGAAAGCCAACAGCACCCGCAGAAGACACTGCAAAACAAGGGAGAAGAAAAAGAGGAAAGAAGAATGGGGGTGAGAACTACTAGTAAACCAGTAGCCTCCCCTAGTGGGTAAAACCTCAAACTCTGACACACCCACTAGGTCTACCAGAGGCAAAAAGGAAAGAAGTGTGGTAAGCAATAATGACTGCTGAAGAAAGGAAACTACCACTACTATGCCTCTAAAATGCAGTCCTAGACTGGAATAACCGTATGCAACAGTAACCAACCGTCCCAGATGAACCCAATCTGTACCGCCCTCATCATCGGGCAAGTAAGCCGCGCCGATGTGATAGCAAAACTCCTGCTGCCGCCCTCATCATCGGGCAAATAAGCCGTGCCGATGTGATAGCAAAACTGTCAATAACTGTCTCGCCCCAGCCTCCGGAGGGGAACTCGAGGGGAGCTACCCACACGAGGAAAGCATCACCGGGCAATAACTGCGCCGGTGTGATAAGTATCAAAAGCAGGACTGGATCACAACTATAAAGCCCCAGTGGAACACACCCCTCCACTAAAAGAATACTGATCCCCAATTTGATGCACAAATAAACATACGGTCAATCGCCCAAAATCCGCGATCGCCGCAATACCTCACAATCCACAACCAGGTCTCACAACCGACCTCCGGTCAACTGCCCAATATCCGCGGTTACCGGAATAACCCACAATAACAATCATATCCCACATCCGACATCCGGTCAACCGCCTACTATCCGCGGTAGCCGCTATAACCCCCAATCCAAAATCGGGTAAAATAATACGTATCCGATCAACCGCCTACTATCCGCGGTAGCCGCAACTCTACCGACTACATCAGGTCCAACCCCTGACTTCCGGTCAACCGCCCAAAATTCGCGGTTGCCACAAAGCCCTCTAGTCCATAATCATGCCCTATCACCGATGTCCTATAACCGACATCCGGTCAACCGCCCAATATCTGCGGTCGCCGCCAAAACCCATAATCCACAGTCCAGGCCCCGGCTACACTATCCCAAACCCCTGCTCAAACCCGAGCAACATGAACCACCTGACTAACAAAAGGAGAAAAGAAGAAAACATGGTTTCTCCTAAGTCAAGTTTCAACATAAAAGTGTAGCGATAAAAGATGGCCTTTCTAGATGTCCATACAAGCATGCAAGCGTTCTCAAGGAAACATAATTTAAATCATTGATCATTAACGGTATCCACCTATGCATGTCACCTATCCTCAAGTAATACCACTAACAGGATAAATCATATAGTCCCAATTAAATATTCAATTCCACATGCAAGGTTAAGTGCTAACATAGCAATCCATATGTCCAAACAAGCATGCATAAGTTTCATCCCCACTTGTTAATCAATAATCCTAACATTGGGAGATCACTCTAATAATCCTAGTGAGCATGACAAAATAGAGGTAAACAACAACCACCCACCTCGATTGCTAATTCCAAGTCCAAAAGTGAAGTCCTCGCCCAAGTCAGTCGACCGTCACAAACACTGTACAACATGCCCCAAAACATACACAATTAAACATACAAAGCTCCAACAAAATCTGTCCAAACACAACAGTCCAGTGTTGCCCTGTTTTCACCTGCAGAAATGGCTCGGAAAATTCCAAGAAAAATACTGTCACGATCCTCACGACGAACCGGTCGAAACGAGTACATGCACGTTCAAATCCGAGTTTCCTACACTGAGATACAAATTCCACAAGGGAACCACCCCGAAATAAACCAGTCTCAAAATCTGTAGCACAAAGTTCTGTAAACAGGGATTGTTCACCTTCGGGAAATATTCAGAAAAATCCCAGAAAATTAGAGGATGTTCCTTCCGCTATGTAGATGAAAAACGCCTACTGGCACGCCTCGATCCGACACCTGTGCGCGAAGATATCACCGAAACACCGATGTGCTGTCCAAAACTCCATCCCAGAAAAAGGGTCAAAATAAAGCTCGGGAAACTACAAGATAAACTCGAAATGAGGGGAAACTCAAATCACGAAGATCGTAGCCCTACCTGTCATGAAGCCAACGGCGCAAGAATCGACGAAAACGGTGGTCGGAGTAAGCCGAGGGAGTCCTCGCACCCAAACCGCGATGAAGGAGACCACAAATGAACGAGCGTCGCGCCGCGCCGTAAAAATGAAAACCTCAGGATGTGTGCCGCAGAAAAATCCAGGAATCTACAGATGAAACCAGCTCTGGGAGAGGAGAAATTCTCGTGAAGGTTGCACAGTGAGGAGATGAGCAGGAAAAGAGCTCTCTGAAGATGTTCTCGGCCTTTATATAGGCTAGAAGAAACAAATCAGAAAATGACGCTTGAGTCCACACTTCCGGGCGCCCGGACATTTCGGGCCGCTACAGTGTTGGGCCCGGCTCAACACTGTGCGGGCCCGAATCCCTCATGGGCCTCCACGTCGCCCCGCGAACAACCGACAGCCGTGCGGGCCATCCACCGCGCGACGCGTGGCCCAAC
This sequence comes from Tillandsia leiboldiana, assembly GCA_029204045.2. Classification (NCBI taxonomy): domain Eukaryota; kingdom Viridiplantae; phylum Streptophyta; class Magnoliopsida; order Poales; family Bromeliaceae; genus Tillandsia; species Tillandsia leiboldiana. The sequence continues at coordinate 21,221,072 of CM055064.1, forward strand.
GCGGCGACAACGCGTGGCGGGCCCGATCGCGGGAAAACGCGGTCAGCGCGCCCATGCGCCGCCTGCGCCCCCTGCCAGGCGCGAATCCCGAGGCTGCCACACCAGTTCCGTGGACCGGGCACACGTGGACCGTCCAACCAACGGTCGCCACGTGGCCCCGCCCGGTCCACCGTACACCCCGCGCCACTCCGTGAACCGCCCCCACTGAACCGACACTACCGCACGCCGCCACGTGTCCAACGCGCTCCCGTGCACCGCGCGCCTGCTCGTACGCCCGCGCGCCTGCCCGCGCGCTGCCCCCTGCCCGCGCGCCGCCCGCGGCCGCTGCCGCCGCTGCCCGCCGGGCGCCGGAACAGTGCCAAGCGCCTCGAAAACTGTGTTTTCGCATCCGGGCTCCGAAAAATACAAATGAATAGTCCATTTTCATCGATTTCGCGCGCTGAATCCAAATCCGGTGTCCGATTTGCCAAATTCTAATTCCAAAATTTGCCGAATGCATCCAGACAAGTGTTTTTACCCTAAATTTCACGCTGAGTCCAATTTTGATATCTGTTCCGTGCGAGAACACTTTTAAACACTCGACGGGGTCTTCCGTCTACTCTCGGGATCCATTTAACACTCTGAGTCCAACACTTGTGTCCAATTTGTGCACAAACATCTCCAATACACAGTACAGGTCCCCAGAAGCTGCCAAACACATTGCAGAAGCTCTACTGATCCAACAGTAATCCTCTTGAGGGAATTTGGATCCTCACAAGCTCGATTTGGTCGATTGTGCACTTCATGTGCGAGTGGTTGCATACCTTCTATTGGTTTTACCCTTTTGAGCATTTAGATAGAGGCATGGTAGCTGTTGAGTACCTCCAGCTTTCTTGTTCATTTTTTACTGCATTGTTATCTTATGCCTCTAGTAGACTTAGTGGGCAGATCGTCGGGCCTGGCGGTGGTACCCACTTAGAACTCCCTTTTGGTGTAGTTCTCACACCCATTGGGGGTTTTCCCCCTCCTCTTTCTTTTCTCTCCCTTGGTTTTGCAGAGTCTTAGCAGGTGTTGCTGATTCTGCGGTTGCTGTTCGAGGCGAGGGAGTCGCGAGCTAGAGCCCTACCCGTCTGTGGAGAGTAGCGGTACCCCTACATTGTATTGTGAGGATCTGACTTGTACTGAGAGCCTGTACACTGATGTATTATTTCAGGTTACCTCCCTATTGAGTTCTGGTTTATTGTATTTGAGGATATTGTATGATTATCATTTATGGGAGATGGACATTGTATCATTATTCCAGTTGTACATATGGTTGGTTTTAGTTTTACAGCACTTTTATTTTATAGCTCTGATATCTGTTTAGCTGTAGTCCCTTTTCTTGCAGGTAGGAACGCTTCGCCTATGCGGGGTTTTGTATAGGCGGCGGATCTATTGGCGGGCCCAGGTCGCAGTTTCGACCCCGGGCCGTGACACCAAGGCCCCCCGATTGTACCGCCTCCTATACGAAGGAAGAAAGGTCGTCCACGATTTACACGTATTCGTAATATAATGGACGAGGGAGGTGACCGACGAGGAAAATGCTCGATTTGTAAACAAGCAGGCCACTATAGGAGCACTTGTCCACAAAACGTAGAAAGAGTGCAATAAGGACGTCGGCGTATGACTTCCATAATTTTATTTATGTAGTCTTAATATTTTGCTTTTTTTAGCTATTATGTTACTAATATGTAGATTACATATTGCAGATGGCAGATCACGAGGACGCGGGACCAGTTGATCCGTCGGTCCTATTAGAGCAGCATCTCCATAGGTTAGCAATTATCAGGACTGAAGTAAGAGCTATAAAATTACATTTGATATTTATCGTAATATAAATATGCTGAATTGATGTAAGAGCTAACTATATTTTTTTTGCATTACAGGGGTATCGTGCTGTTTCGTTCTCAAAGCATGGGTGCAAGCTCAACCAATGGGAGCTTGACCACCCAGCTGTACTAGATCTACGCCGATAGTCTGGATTTTACGGGGTAGCACGCCTGAGACGCGTGCAGCTGGATCAGGCTTTACTAGCCGCCTTGCCGAGAGGTGGAGACCGGAGACCCAGTGTAATATCACAACTTTTTGGATAACGTTTTACCCTCCTACTAATAAAGTATAAGTTAGAGGAAACCGAATTAACGGGTTTACTTAAGTTGATAATCTTGAGGTGCGGGTATTTTTCTATGATAGAGCCCGAAAAACGGTGAACGACACTACGATCGGATCTGAAATATGACTTACGAATCTCCCGGAATGGAGTTTTGAAAGTCGCGGTAACCGTAGTGTGCATCGAAATCCGTGCTAAAGATCGGGCACGTTTTTCAAGGAATTGTGGAATTATCTCGTGGGAATAGATATTTATTGTTAAATAATAAATATCCGGATATGGGGATTTTCCCTTTTTACGTACGTATGAAAAGGAAAAATAAAAGAAAATAAATTAATAATAAGATTTATTTATTCCCCGTATACCGAAAGGAAAACCCTAGTTTTAAAAGATCGCCTCCTCAAACCCTTCCCTCTTGTGCGTGCCGAAGACCAAAAATAAAACCCTAGTTCGGAGATCGAAAATAGAGAAAAGAGAAAAGAAAAGGGAACCCTAACCGGAGGAAAAAGAAATAGAGAAGGAGGAAGCGAAGGAACCCGTTCGTTCCCGATCAACGTGCCGGAGACCGAAGAACGAGACGTCACCGCCATCGGAGGGCGGATCCGGATTCTCACCACCGCAAGGAACGGAGATCGGGATCGCGTTGCCTCCTCCATCATAGTAAGGTTAGTGATCGTTATTTCTCTTTCGTCGGTTTAATCAGTGGGTTTTTCCGTGTTCTTTGGAGATCGGTTTAATCGGTAAATTGATCACGAGTTTTTGATTGGTTTTGATCGGTAATTTGTTTGTGTTCTTGACCGGTTTGATCGATGGTTTTTAATCGGTCTTGATCGGAGGTTTGATCGGGTTTCCGATCGAGGTTTCGTTCGGTCTCCGATCAATGGTTTTATCGTTGGAGCGGTCCGAGGTTTTTAGTTGGGTAAATTGTGTGTTTCGTCGGAGCATGGGGGAAATTAACGGGAGGCTGTCGCCGCCGTTGTTAAACGGGAGGCCGCTGCCGCCGTCATCATGATCGCGGGGTCATCGCCGGAGCCGCGCGGGGGCGAAAACGGAGAAGAAAACCCAAATTGGAGGTTTACTGTTGTGAGGACCTGGATCCCCACGACGAGATTACTGGATCATCTACAGCTCCCGGAGGCCTATGTGGCATGTTGGTGGGATTTGTGCCCCATTTGGACATTAGTGTTGGGCTCAGTGTGTTTAATGGATCACGTGGGTGATCATTGGACTCCGTCGGATCGTTAGAAGTGGTTTCGCGCGAAGTGGATATTAAATATGGACTCAGTGCGAAGTTTGGACCAAGGATTACCTTTCCGGATGCCTTCGGCAAATTTTGGAGTTGGAATTTGGCGAAATGGACATCAAATTCGGATTCAGCGCGCGAAAACGGTTAAAACGGACTACCCACTTGTTATTTTTGAGCACCGGACACTGTTCACGCCGGAACAGTGTTTCCGGCACCGGCGGCGGCGGCGCGCGGCGGCCGGCAGCGGCGGAGCGCGGCGGAGCGGGCTCTGGCGGGTGCGCGGTCCACCGCGGTGGCGTGCACCGGTCGCGGGCTAGGTGGCGGTTCCCGGTTGGGCCGGCGCAGCGGGCGCGGTCCACGGGAAGGGCGGGTGTACGGTGGACCGGTGGGGGGACACGTGGCGCATACCGGTTGGCCGGTCCACGTGCACCCGGTCCACGGTGCACCTGCGGGCGCCTCGGGAAGCGTGCGCATCAGAGGCGCAGGCGGCGGGCGCAGAGCGCACGTGGGCGCGTTGACGGGGTGTTCCCGCGCTTGGGGCGGCCACGTGTCGGCGTCTGGGGGCGCCACGTGTCGCGCGGGGAGCGGCTGGTGTTGCTGTCGCCTGTTTGGAGGGCGACGTGGAGGCCCAGGACGGATTCGGGCGGCTACAGTGTTTGCGCGCGGGGATTTCGGGCTGCTACAGTGCGCGCCCGAAAATCCCCTGCGCCCGGAAATGGGGACAAATCCGGTATTTCTTCAATTGTTTCCTGCAGCCTATAAAAGCGATCCGAGCTCCCTTTCTTCCCCTTTTTTCGCCATTTCCGAGCCTCATCTCGCCTGGGTGCCTTCAGCAAAGATGATCCCCGAGTTTGGATGCATCTTTCTGCAAAGTTTTGGGATTTTTGGTGGCACGCTTATCGAGGTTTCTATTTTTACGGCGCGGCGCGACGCTCGTTCGTTTGTGGTCTTCTTCGTCGCGTTTTGGTGCGAGGACTCCCCCGGCCTACCCCGAGCACCTTTTTCAGTGATTCTTGCGCCGTTGGCTTCACGACAGGTAGGGCTATGTTTCCCATGTTTACTGGTTTTTCCCATTCCGAGTTTTTCATGGGTCTTTCGGATCATCTTGTAACCCCTTTTTCTGGGCGGAGTTCTGGGACAGCGGCGCGGTGTTTTGGTGATATCTTCGCGCTCAGGCATCGGATTGGGGCGATTCAAGAGGCGATTTGCATCTACACATCACGAGGAATATGCCCAAATTTTATTGGAATTTTCTGAATATTTCTCGAAGGTGAAGATTATCTGTGAACAGTAATTGCTGCTACAGTTTTTGAGTGTAGTTTGATTCGGGGTGGTTCCCTTGTCGGAATTGTTTCTCAGTGTAGGAAGCTCGGAATTGGACGTGCAGGTACTCGTTTCGAAGGTATCGACGCGAGGATTACTGTGGTATTTTTATTGGATTTTTCTGGGCACTTGCAGCAGGTGAAATATGCGCGGCTTTGGGACTGATTTTCAGATTGTGTATGTTTGGTTGATTTTGGAATAAAAGTGTAATGTTAAGCCTTATTGTTGTACTCAGGGGTGTTTTCAGCTGTTTGGAGCCAAGGCTTGCGCGACTTGTACCGAGGGTGTTTTGTTGGCAGATTTTGGACCGCGGGCGTCTACCCACTTCACCGACTTCAGGTTTGCCTTGGGTTAAGCGCTTCAGGTGGGTGAGCTTATTATCAGTAATTGTTTAAGGCAATGTTTATGTTGTGGCAAGTATAAGTCCACTTGTGGGGATGTCACCCCTCTATGACTGATGCATGCATGTGTAGGGTACATAGTTTATATTGGTAAGTAGGTAAGCTTGTTATTGATATTGGTATAAATGATTGCAAGAATAGTATTTATGAGGTATACTGAGGACTTGCATGACTTGGACATCTGTGTGATGACTAGTGTAAGCTTACCTAGGATAATGTTACCCTATGAAATTATATAACATGCCATGTTAGCACATAGCCTTTCTTGTGGTTGGATTATGATTTGGGACAGGATTTCGTAGCTATGTGCGGATTTGTACTCTGAGGAGTTATTATGATCATTCTATTTATGAACCCTGAGTTGTGGACAGATCTAGTTTTGGGATTCCGGCATGTTGCTTATTCCTAAGGAACTATTATTATGCTTTAGCCCCCTTTTATTTCCTTGAGGACAATTGCATGCTTGTATGGTCATGTAGTTAGGCCATCTTTTACTGCTGCACTACTTATTGGAACTTGACTTAGGAGAAACCATGCTTTTCTTTTCTCCTTCTTGTTAGTCAGGTGGTCAGTGTTGCTCGGGTTCGAGCAGGGGGTCTGGGTAGTGTATAGTCGGGACATCGTGTCTGGGCAGGTTGGTTTAGTTGTGGGGCTTTGCGGCAACCGCGGATATTGGGCGGTCGACCGGGTGTTTCTCTATGCACCTGATTGGGTATCAGTTTCTTTAGTGGATGGAGTTTCCCACTTATCGTTTAGTGCATCCGATTGAGGTCGGGTCTTTCCTTAGTGGTTGAGCTTTCCCACTTTGATCAGAGTCGTGATCCAGTCCTGCTACATTGAGACACCTGACAGAGATACTTGTTACTGAGATGTACTTTACTCGTGTGGGTCGCTCCCCTCGAGTGCCACTCCGGAGGTAGGCTTGACCGAGCCGTGTGCCGGTCTGTTACTTATATTTTTGACCGAGCCGTGTGCCGGTCCGTTACATATCTTGAGATCGAGCCGTGTGCCGATCAGTTACTGAGTTCGACAGCAGAGCAGGCAGTACCGGGTGTCATACCGGTTCATTTGATTGGGTTTATTTCGGTCAGATACTTTTATTGTTACACTCGTGCCTGGGGGCCGGGTGTAGACTGGTAGTTGAGTTTAGATCAGTGATAGTATTGTTGAGAGCCGTCTGGTTGACGGTGGTCCCGTGTTGTTGCGAGTACTTTGACCGCTGTGTGAGAGGTTGAGCGTCATGATTCTATCCGTCTGAGAGAGAGCGTGGATTTTGACCATAGCCTGCCTGTTTCTCTACTCGATAGCGAGCTTGTCCGTTTGGACGCCCTACGTAATTCCTGCCCGTCAGCGGGAGGTGGTTGTAGGTGGGCGCAGGTTTGACTGGACCAGATGTGGCAGTCAGTTCGATTGGGTCGGTGGTGCACTTCAGGTGCTAGTGGTTGCATACCACTGTTTGGTTCTCCCCCTTTTTGCCTTTAGTTAGGGGCAGGGTAGCTGTTGAGAGTTTCCAGCTTACTCATTTCAGTCTTATGACTTGGGTTAGTTTTTGTCTCTTGAGGACTTGGTGGGCAGACCGTCGGGTCTGGCGGTGGTACCCACTGAGAACTCCCTTTTTGGAGTAGTTCTCACACCCTTTGGGGGTTTCCCCCCTTTTTCTCTCCTCTCCTTTGTTTTGTAGAGTCTTAGCAGGTGTTGCCGACTCTGCGGTTGTTGATCGTGGCGAGGGAGTCGCGAGCTAGATCCCTACCCGGCGTTGGAGAGTAGCGGTACCCTTCAGAGGAGATCATCAGTAGATTAGCTGTTTCTTTTTCCTCTTTTGAGAGACTATTGTAGTGAGGATAATTTGTATTGAGAGACTGTACACTGTTGTATATATATTGGAGTTACCTCCCGGTTGGGTTTAGAGCTTGTACTCGAGGATTTGTATTATTATTTTTGGGAGGCAGACAGTGTTGTTTATTTCCAGTTGTACAGTGATTGATTTTAGTTACAGCAGATTATTTATTTATAGCTCTGATATCTGTTCAGTTACAGTACTTTTCTTGCAGGTAGGACGCTTCGCCTATGCAGGTTGGCATAGGCGGCGGATCTGTTTGGCGGGCCCGGGTCGCAGTTTCGACCCCGGGGCGTGACAGATTAGAGTGGTATCAGAGCCTAGGTTGTAGGTCATGGTGGACTTAGAAACCCTAGGCTTATGGTTTGACCCTTGGTTGACTTTGTGAGAGTCGTGATTTTTAGCGAGAGTCCTGATTGAGTTTTATACCTCTCCCGAGGGACGGGAGGAGTGATTGGCATGTTTATTCTCCTAAGTGATTATGTTGGCTGCAGACAACATAATGCTGTGGAACGGGTGACATGCTTTAGACTTTCGCTGGATTGGGTCGAGCGTTGTTGTGTGTTGTTTTGCTGTTTCGTCGTGGCGAGCTGTGTCTCCCCGACGCTGGGTTTTGACCCGTGTGCATCCTGTCATAGCAGTTGAGCTTGAGCAGTTGATTTTGGGCCGGATACCCGGATTGAGGTCAGAGAGCTCCGGACCCAGATGGCAGGATTGTCAGAGGCTTATCAGCGGCTGAGGGAGCAGCTGGTCTTGGTGACACAGTTGCCGGAGCACTGAGTAGCCCCCTCTGTGCCAATGTTTAGTGTCGAGGCACCGAGGCAGGGTGGATGGTTGACAGCTGGTGAGCTGTGGGACATGATCGACCTATTGAGCCATTTTTGGCAGATGAACCACCCCGACTCGTAAGATTGAGTTTAGAGCCCTTGGAGGCAGAGTCGCGGCTGGTGGTGATGGAGTGATTAATTAAGAGCCTCCCTGTGCTTGTGAGTGTATGTAGTTGTTGAACTGCGCGCTCCAGATTCGAGGGACGAGGCGCATAGGATATATGAGACTGGGAGTGGACTGCGCCAGGATACCTTTCAGTTTATTCAGTCCCTCCGTTATAAGGTTTTGATGCCTCGTTGGAGTAGGCATTGGGTATGGAGCGTGGCGCTGCAGTTCCTTTGGATAGGGATCTGCCGCTGGAGGCGAGTTCAGGATATTGGCGCTTGGCGCCGGGTGAAGGAGGACAAATCGGCCGGCAGAGGCACTTCTGATTTCCTTTCCAGGATGACGGGTTCCTGAGATGCCAGAGATCGAGTGGACCCCGATGGTAGCATCAGTATTTTATCAGAGTGGCGCAGCGATAGCGTGGATTTGTTATCTGCGGAGGACCTTATTCGTCGCCTCATTGTGATCAGAGACAGAGGTCGTGCTTCCTAGTGATAGCCCTGATTTTCAGGCAGATTGAGCGACAACCACTTGCTTTGAGCGGATGAATCTGTGCCGCCCGGTTGGAGGGCGCCACGGTAGTGGATTGAGTGTCGCAGGTGGGATTTCACCACGGTAGTCGGAGTTAGAGCATGCTCCACTCTTACATGGGTTAGAGGCAGATTTGTTACCACGTGCACTAGAGGTACAGGTTCCTGTTGTTGTTGTTGTGCACGTGGAGGAGGCTTTTGGATCATGTCCAGTGCGCCCGAGACCGCGAGACACCGGCAGAGTTATTGGAAATTATAGCAATTAGGTGTTTTGACCTTATGCTGGAGATTGTTGTGTTACGGAATTTGAGTTGGCGTAGTTTCGTGAAAGTTTCAAGTCCTGAAGATTGAAGGTGAAGAAAGTTGGATCATTTAACTCAATCTCAAGAAAGAAGAATTCAAAAGGATCAGGTATGTTTAACTAAAGAATTTGTGTGATCCGAATACTTCTTGTAGTGTAGAAACACTTGGAAGAATCTTTCATTGCATAAAAATCAAAAACTGGACTTGGGACATGTTCAGGATCCGGATCAGGCTGTTCGATCCGGATCCCGAAGGTGGTTCGTTCATACATCGTCGCAATCCGGATCGTAGTCTCTTGATCCGGATCCCGAACGTTGAGTTTACCATCTACCTTGAACGATCCGGATCTTGCTTCGCAATCCGGATCCCGAACGTTGATGTTTGGTGAACTATATGAACGATCCGGATCGTAGTCACATGATCCGGATCCCGAACCTTCGTTTTTCTGGAATTGGCTGTTTCGTTATGACGATCCGGATCTCAGTTATCACGATCCGGATCGCCGTCCGTAAAATTCCAGAAATGGCAGGTTTTTGATTCTTATCTCCTTCCTAGGGTTTCTAACCTATAAATAGACCCTATGTCTTTCTTTCTAGGGTCAATCCACATAGCCGTCATTTTCATATATCATCTTTTACGGCTATAGATCCACATATAGAGAAGAAAGGAAATCATTAGAGAATACTCTATGTTTCTTCATCTATATTGATTAGTTTGATTCTAGGTTTTCATACTCACATCTTGAGTTGAATCAAACTAATGAATACTTAGATGGTATTTCCGATCTATCTTTGATCTAAGTATTCGGCGGATCATCACCACCCAAAAAACAACGATTACCCCAAAATCGGCGCGTGGATTCGCGTGTCCTTGTGGATTCAAGGTTCATTCGCTCTCGTGGATTCGGAGCGAGGCACGTTCGTGGATTCGAAGAGTGCTATTGGGTGAAGACCGTGGATTCGGTCGGACGTCGTGGATTCGACGTTGGACGCCGTGGATTCGGCGTTGGGCGCAGATCGTGGATTCGAGAAGCGTCTGGAGCGAGCGGAGAAGATCCTCTAGGAGCGTATGGAAAAGGTTGAGTCGTAAGTGTGTACGGTAAATCACCTTGTACGTGTTTTAATTCTAGTGGATTTCTGCCGTGTTATCGGTCCCGTGGTTTTTTACTCCGGTGATGGAGTTTTCCACGTAAAAATCTTGCGAGTTATTTTCATTTTCGCATTGGGTTTTTTATCGCAACGATTTTTGAGTGTTTATACGTTTACACCTATTCACCCCCCTCTAGGTGTTTCTTCCCCTATTTAGATCCGTATTATATACGACCCAACAAGTGGTATCAGAGCGGGAATAGGGTTGTGAACAATGGTTGAAGGTGGAAACATCAATCGACCCCCTTTCTTTGATGGAACAAATTATGCGTACTGGAAAGTACGGATGAAAGCCTTTTTATCTTCCATCGACGAAAGGGTGTGGCATTCAATTGAATCAGGATGGACTAATCCAACTGAACTTATCTCTGATGTTCACACCTTAAAACCTAGGTCGAAATGGACCAAGGAAGAGTTTGAGTTATCTTCTTACAATGGCAAGGGAATTAATGCTATTTTTAATGCCTTATCTCAAACTGAATTCTCTCGCGTCTCGGCATGTGAGACTGCGAAAGAAATCTGGGATGTTCTCCAGGTTACACATGAGGGAACTAACCTCGTGAAGATTCAGAAACTGCAGATGCTTACGAGCAAGTTTGACTCTATTTTGATGGCAGAAAATGAATCTTTCACGGACTACTATACACGATTGCAAGACATCGTAAACTCATGTGCTAATCTGGGAGAGAAGATTCCAGAATTTAAGATTGTAAGAAAAATCTTAAGAACTCTTCCTGAACGATTTCGCCCAAAGGTTACTGCCATTGAAACTATTAAACACCCGGACGAAATACGTGTAGAAGAATTAGTTGGTTCATTACAAACTTATGAAATGACTTTTAATACTAACAATTCTTCTGGAAAAGCATCCACTTCTAAGTCTTCAGGTTATGCGTTGAAAACAACTAAGGAAGAAGACGCGGATACATCCTCCTCGGACGATGACGAGAACCTTTCTATGGAGGAATTTGAGAAGCAGCTCGCTCTCTTGACAAGGAATTTTCGCCGCAACTTTCGAAGGGGTAATTCAAGCAAATCTCCATCCTTCAGAAAGTGGAACAAAGGCAAGGGTACTCCAAGTCACAAGTCAAGAAAGCAGGAGAACTTCTCAAAGGATAAGAAAAGTTCAGAAGGACAACTGCAATGCTTCAAATGTTGAGGCTACGGCCACATTGCAACGGAGTGTCCTAACAAGTATCCGGCAAAGAAGAAGGCGATGCAAGTCGTCACTTGGGATGACAACTCAACGTCAAATGAGTCGTCTTCAAGTGATGAAGAAAAGAGCTCCACGGCATTCCACGCGTCCACATCTTCACCATTCATGTGCTTTATGGCAAGTACGTCTGAATCATTGTCCAACTCCACTGTTGAAAAGAATGCAATGGACAATGAATCGGATGATTCGGAAGGTGAAGAGTTTGCTCTAGCCTATCACAGATCTTTACAGGATTTAAAGAAACCGGCTAAGCAAAACAAGGGGTTGAGAGGGAGATTGCAGGATCTCGAAGAAGAAGTAAAAAGGGTAACTTCTCTCTCGACCGATCTTGAAGTGGAAAGGGATAGTTTGATAAAAGCAAATGTTTCCCTTCAAGAGTCCAATGAGCAGCTCGAGAAGAACTATATAGATATGGTGAACAAAGCAAACTACTTCTTGAAGCTCTATGGCGAGGGCCGACAGGAAAGACGGGAAATGACAGAGACCATTCTCCAACTCAAGGATGACTTACAGCAATTCTCTTTAGGAAGGAGTAAGTTGGATAAACTCCTTGGTCTTGGTCAAACAAATCGGTTCGGCCTCGGGTACACTCAAACTGGAAACAGTCCAAGTTCGAGTGGGACAGTCTTTGTGCCTCAGTCGGTATCTCCTCCTCCGACATCGGAATTCAAGACAAACAACGACAACAAACCTACCTCATCCTCTTCGGAATCGTCAAGCTCAAAGGTATGTTTTCGTTGTAATTTTGCAGGGCACATCGAAAGAAATTGCGAGATTGGAGCTCAAAGAACAAATCAACCACATCTTGCAATTGCTACCAATAAGCTCACTTCCCGGAATTCAAGGAAGGATTTTTCAAAAGAAAAGAACATTGGTAGCACCTCAAACAAGACGATGACAAAAGAAAAAGATCAATCATACAAGACGTCGTCTTCAAGAAGAATCTCTCAACCTTTACCAACATACTCCAAAACTCAAAAGGTTTGGGTATGCAAAGGTGAAACCCCTCCTTGTCCTTAATCGTTCTACGATTAAATCTTGTATAGTTTGTGTAGACTATTTTCTTTTCTTCTTTTTCTTTTGGCCAACTCGTCAACCATCCTTGCAAGGTAAATTGTATATTTTTTTCTTATTGGTTGATGTTTTCTCTCGGTTTTCTTGGGTAGCATTTCTGAGAGAGAAAGCTGATACGTTTGACTCTTTTCATGAGATTTGCCATCGTATTATGATTGAAAAGAATGAAAAGATCATTCGTGTTAGAAGTGATAGGGGTGGAGAATTCATAAATTCAAAATTCATTGACTTTTGTACTTCAAATGGCATTAAACATGAATTCTCGGCACCCTATACACCTCAGCAGAATGGTGTTGTTGAGCGCAAAAACAGGGTTGTTCAAGAGATGGCGCGTGTGATGCTTCATAGCCGGAAATTACCGCTACATTTTTGGGCTGAAGCTGTGAACACCGCTGTCTATGTCATTAACAGAGTGTATTTGCGCCCAGGAACCTTGAATACACCATATGAGCTGTGGTTTAGTAGAAAACCGGATATCAAGTACTTTCGTATCTTCGGGAGTCGATGTTACATCTTACGTGACCGTGAAAATCTTGGAAAGTTCGACTCTCGAAGTGATGAAGGGATCTTTTTGGGTTATTCTACGAATAGCAGAGCATATCGAGTATTTAACATTGAATCTAAGACGATCGTAGAATCTCTAAATGTTAAAGTAGATGAAGCTTCTCATTTTGAATCTGAAAAATCTACCCTCGATATCTCTCTAGATGATGATTCTCCTGCTAGTGCATCTTCTCATAATAATACTTCCAATATTAATGATGCATCTAATGGTTCTTCTAGTTTATCTGATGTGCAGGAATCATCTCGTGTACCTCCGAGTACTCCGTTTCAACAAACGCTACGAATCTCCAAGGATCATCCGGAATCGAACATCATTGGAGATCCACAAGAAGGAGTTAGAACTCGAAGGCAGTTGGTTTGCGGATTTGCTTGCTACGTATCTTTAATCGAACCAAAGACAATAGATGAAGCTCTTCAGGATGACTACTGGATTAAAGCAATGCAGGAAGAGCTCCATCAATTTGAGCGAAACAAAGTCTGGGAATTAACGAAGCCTCCAAAGCAACATAATGTGATAGGTACCAAATGGATCTTCAAGAACAAGAAAGATGAAGATGGTACTATCATCAGGAACAAGGCACGACTAGTTGCTCAAGGCTACTCTCAAGTAGAAGGTATAGACTTTGACGAAACTTTCGCCCCTGTAGCTAGACTCGAGTCCATTCGTATATTGTTTGCTATTGCTTGTCATTTTAAAATCAAATTATTTCAAATGGACGTCAAGAGCGCATTTCTAAATGGGTTTTTAAATGAGGAAGTTTATGTAGCTCAACCGAAAGGTTTTGTAGATCATAAACAACCTAACCATGTTTTTCGTTTGAAAAAGGCTCTTTACGGTCTGAAACAAGCACCGCGAGCATGGTACGAAAGGTTAACAAAGCACCTTTTGGAGAAGGGCTATACTCGAGGGGGAGCTGACAGGACTCTCTTTGTGAAGCATTATCAAAATAATTTCATTGTAGCACAAATCTATGTCGATGACATTGTATTTGGTGCAACAAAAGATAATGATGCTTCTAAATTCGCGGAGACCATGGAAAGCGAATTTGAGATGTCCATGATGGGCGAACTGTCTTATTTTCTTGGATTGCAAATTAAACAAAATGATGAAGGTATTCACTTGAGTCAATCCAAGTATGCACTGGAGTTGGTCAAAAAGTTTGATCTAGAAAATTGTAAAGATTTTCCAACTCCAATGGGAACTAGCCACAAGGGACTTGGAAGTGAATCACATAGTGAGAATGTAGACGAGAAACTGTATAGAAGTATGATTGGAAGTCTACTTTACCTCACGGCTAGTCGCCCGGATATATCCTTTAGTGTTGGGATTTGCGCGAGATATCAATCAGCACCAAAGGAGGTTCACCTGAAAGCGGTGAAACGGATCATCCGGTACATCAAAGGATCAATTAATTTCGGAATTTGGTATCCTATGGGAACAAGTCTGGACATTGTTGGATACTCAGATGCCGATTGGGCAGGATCAGTGGATGATCGGAAAAGCACGAGTGGTGCATGCTTCTATCTTGGCCATTGCCTTGTTGCATGGCACAGTAAAAAGCAGAATTGCATAGCACTCTCGACTGCCGAAGCGGAATACATTTCAGCTGGAAGTTGCTCAACTCAACTCATTTGGATGAAAAGCGTATTGAGTGACTTCCGCATTTCAGCATCTTCGGTAACAATTCTTTGTGACAACACAAGTGCAATTAACATTTCTAAAAACCCTGTGTTGCACTCTAGAACAAAACATATTGAACTTAGATATCATTTTCTTAGAGAGCTAGTTGAATCAAATACTCTTCAACTTTCATATGTTTCAACTGAAGATCAATTAGCTGACTTTTTAACAAAACCTTTGGATCAAAAACGTTTTATTCATTTGCGAAAAGCAATTGGTATGCTTTCTTTGAAATAAACTTCTTTTTGAAACCTTTGCTTAAAATAGGTTTTGTATTTGTTTTGTTCTATTCAATATCTATGTTTATACATAGGATAGTAATTGAGCATAGATCTTAATTGACTTTAATTGCATCTGTTCACACATTTAGAAATTTATTATGCTTTTGCCATCATAATATTTCTTTGTTGCAATGATCGTTTATGTTAATTAAATCATCTTCTAAAGTGATCAAAGTCAATTTCTCTCTCAATGATCTCTTGGTATAGTCATTATCTTATTTGACTGTTTAGTCGAGTATGAAATCGAGATCAATTTTTGGTTGAATACTTTATATCTTAAATAATTGATAGCCAATTGAGGGGGAGTCAAAGATAATGTAAAATGCTCAAAAGATGTGGAAAGAGTTACATCCCAATGAGGAGTGTGAAAACTACCACCACATGGAGGAAAGAGCTACCACCTCGGTCGTCCGAGTATTGTGTGCAGCTACCACATGTATACCAAGCATGGTTGTTCAAATTTTTGATTAAGTAAAATGCATGTTGAAATACTTGACTCTGTCAAATTTCAAGGTTGGTATAAGGTGGGATTTTAAAGAAAGATGCTCAAAGAGCCACTCTCTTCAACAGATTGTCTAGAAATATTATCTACCATATTTGGGATTTCAAACATCTATTGATCTTTGTATTTCATTTTCTTTACCGAATTGATTATTTGATAAAGGCATTACTCATAAGATCAAGTTAGATGTAATTGAAGGTGTTCAACTTTAAGGGATTTAATTCTTGTAAATTTTCGTTTCATTTTTGGATATTACTGATAGATTTGGCATAATCTAATTCTTGTTGTGTGAAACGATGCTTTTTGTTTAAAGTTGATACACCTTTGTGCTTACAATCTTTTTCTGGTTTTTCTTGAATTTCTCTGAAATTTTTCTAAAGAAAAAGTTGGGGCCGATCCGGATCGGGCAAGGTGATCCGGATCCCGAACGCAGGTTTTCTCCTGCGGGCTGACGATCCGGATTGGACCTGCCGATCCGGATCCCGAACGCAGTTTTTTCACTGCGGGTAGCCGATCCGGATCGCAAGCTCGGGAGGATCCGGATCGCGGCTAGGTTTTTATAAAGAACAAAAGGGTTTTGATTTCTTTTACTCCAATCTTTTGTTCAAAAGTTTCCAGAGCGCTTCTCTCTAGATTTCATCCTCCTTGGAAGCTTTCTAACTCAAGTTCTTCAGTTCCAAGTAAGTTTTATTGATCAAAATCTCGGTTTTTCACCGTTTTTCTCTTTTCCTCCTCAAACGTACGAAATTCTTGGATCGATTTTGTTTGTGGATGGTTTTTGATCAAATTTCTTTTGAAATAAGAACTCTGGGTTGTTTAGTTTTGATTATATGCTAGGTTTTCTCCTGATTAACGGATTTTTAGGCTTCGATTTCTAAAATTTCGGTTTTAGGGCATATAATAAGGATTTTCGAAATTCATGCAATTGATCTATTTTTAAAAGTCCTTTTGCAAAACTAATTTGATTCTTAGTCTCTCTACATGATTATGATTGTTTGGGTACAATTTTTTCAATTTTTGAAAACTAAGAATTTTTGTGTTCTTGAGTTGGTCTACTCAGGATTCCTTTTCTCAAGAAACCATTAGCAATGGTGATCACTTGGATTGTTTTTCTACTTGCGGCTATGGTTCATACGAGAGACACCGTCAAGCCCAAGAGGGCTAAGAAGGCTAAGAAAGCGAAGAAGGCTAAAGATGATTCCGATACAGAATCTGAAACGGAATCAATTGATTGGGATGAACTGCAAGTTGAAGCAACGACTGTTCCGACTGCTTCAAAGGGAAAAGCACCTGCAGAAACATCGAAGGCTCCGCCTACTGCTGCTGAAAAAGGGAAAGCTCCAATGGAAGAAACTTCTGGGAAGACAAGAAGAAAAAGTGTTGCTCGCAAGAGAGGAAGTGCTCGAGGAATCACCATTGAGCAACCAGCTGCTGACCAAGCACCTGCACAAGACTTTGTCAGCTCGGCTAGAATAAAGGATTTTGAAAACAGAGAATGCATTGGAGAAAGGCATGTTGATGTAAAAGCCTTAACGCAACGTTCTCAGACGTTCGGGACTTTGTTTGACCAGAGAGGTCTTGCTCCCATTTGCGATTTCCCGGAGACCACTGGGTATTGTCTTCACTCAGTGAGGATGTTCTATCAGAATGCCTGCTATCTAGTTGATCAGGAAAGCGGGCGTCGGGATTTTCAAACATTAGTCAAGAATGTCAGAATCAAAGTAACGCCTCAGCTAATTGGTGAAGTACTAGGGATGGACGCCCGAGCCGATGGCACTCATTACCTGAAGAATCAAAACTTCAACACCTTCTCCTGGAGAGTGGTAGTTGATGGAATCTGTGTTCCAGATACTCGGTCGACAGGAAACTCCGTTTTCTCGAAAGAACTACGACCTGAGTACCGCATCTTAAATCTTATTGTTTGTTACAATATTATTCCAAACATGAACACAAAGGTTCTTCGGTGGGAAAGAATGATATTCCTTTATCTACTTGGAAACCCCGCAGCAGCAATGGGAGCTAACTTAAACATTCCCTACATCATCTGGTCAAGGATGGCACGATATGTGGAGCAAGCTCATCCGTCAGAGAGACTACCTTTATCCAATGATCATCATGCGCATTCTTCGCAAATTTAAAGCTGACACAAATGCGAGTTCCTATCTGCACAGTCTAGGAACGATCAATGACACGACAATTGTAAAGTCTCTTTCGACGAAGCCAGATGAACCTTTCATACCTCTTCACCGGCAACGAGAACAACGATAACAAGCAACAACCTCTGCACCGGCAGCAGCTCCTCCAACTCAACCAGCACCTCCGGCACAAGAAGCACCACAATCAATGTCACGCCCCGGGGTCGAAATGCGACACGGGCTCGCCAACAGATCCGCCGTCTGTACGGAAACTGCCGTCAGACGAAGGTCTTCTACCTGAAAAAGAGTCTATAGCTAACAAGTATCGAGCTGAAAGGAGCTCTGAAACACTAAGCGGTGAAAAGTCCAAGTACCACCAGACACTAGCACCCACAACATAAGTACAAAAGTGGAAACTAAAAGTACAAGAGACACAACACCGACACACACCGACTCGGGTAGGAGCTAGCCAGCCACGCGCAAAACTCGGTCAGAAAGCTCCGAAAGAGCCAAACCTGAACGGTCGCCTCAGAACACCTGTCATCACAGCGGGTGTGAGATCTACTGCAACAGTCAGATCTCAGTGGGCACCAAAGCTAAAACCCACGGTACACCCACTCAGCTGCTGGAGACAAAAACACAGATAGATAGTAGATAGATAGATAGATAGATAGATAACTGTAAATGAATCTATCGCTACATGTCTCAATGCATGGTGGAAGTAAGTTTCTAGGCTCTATCTCACGGGAGGCTGGAAACTACGAACGTCTGCGCCCCCTACAGACCCTAGGCAACAAGAACATGCTGTAGGCTTGGCGCCCATAGTTCCGCCCCCCGCACTGGGAACTGCCTATGAACTCTACAAGACACTAGAAGGGCCACCTCAATCCCTTCTAGTAACCACCTGGTGACCGGCCAGGGCATAACTATCTATCTGGTAACTCAGCCGTGCATATCTACACATCTGGTAACTCAGCCAGTGATCTATACCCATCTGGTAACTGCCAGTGGTATTACTCATCTGGTAACTCAGCCAGTGAACTATCCCTCAGGTAACTCTGCCAGGTGGTATCTGCTCATCTGGTAACTCAGCCAGTGATCTATACCCTCAGGTAACTCTGCCAGTGGTATTCTGCTCATCTGGTAAACTCAGCCAGTGATCTATTACCCATCTGGTAACTCTGCCAGTGGTATCTACTCATCTGGTAACTAAGCCAGTAATTTAACACCCTCTGGTAACTCTGCAGTGTAGCTACTCATCTGGTAACTCAGCCAGTGATCTATACCTCTTGGACTTGCCAGTGGTATCTACTCATCTGGTAACTCAGCCAGTGATCTATACCCCTCTGGTAATCTGCCAGTGGTATTACTCATCTGGTAACTCAGCCCAGTGATCTATACCCTCTGGTAACTTGCCAGACAACTCGTATACTCTAACGATGCGACTAACAATCGTGTCAAACGTAGAAACGACAACCATCGACTTGCACGACTGCTCCGCAGATACATGATAGTAGGATACGATACTTTGCATTCGGAAGCATAAAAGGCAATCCATAGTTTCCTTGGGAGAAACCACCCCACCTGCGATCCGTCCGCGAAAACCGTGCGCCAAACGGAGTCCCGATGCGATTCCGCAGCTCCACGCGGCAAAACACGCGCCACGCCACGTGAGAAGCTAACCGTATGTCACAACTGCGAGACAAGAAGAGGGACCGGGATCAGAAAACATGCGGCTAAAAACCGCGCTCACAAAGGCAAAAGAAACACAAACGGCGACGAGAAACGCCGCGCGTTGCGCGGAAAAACCTATCGCGCAAACGCCGAGCCGTAAACACGCGGCGGCACAGGCGGCCCAGGCCGTACTGCCCCGAGAAACCAAACCCCACGCGGCAAGGTCAGCCGCGTGGTCAGCAGCGCCGCGCGGCCCCAAGGCGCCCGTGCGGCCTGCAGCAGCGCCGCGCACCAGCGCGCGGCCTGCAGGGCCGCGGGGCCCAAGGGCCACCACGCGGCTGCAGCAGCGCCGCGCGCCTAGCGCGAGGCCTGCAGGGCCGGGGGGCCCAAAGGCCCGCTCGCGGCACAGGGGCCGCCCGCGCGGCGCCCCTGCCATGCCGCGCGGGGGCCCGCGGCACAGGGGCGCCAGCGCGGCGCCGCACTGCCCGCGCGGGGCTCGCGGCGCGGGGCAGAACGATGAGCCAGCGCGCGGCGCCTGCACTGCCGCGCGGGGCCCGCGGCACAGGGCCGCCCGCGCGGCGCCCTGCACTGCGCGCGGGGCCCGCGGCACAGGGGCCGCCCGCGCGGGCCCACGCACTGCGCGGGGGGCCCGCGGCACAGGGCCGCCCGCGCGGCGTGCCTTGCCATGCGCGCGGGGCCCGGGCACAGGGGCCGGCCCGCGCGCGGCGCCTGCGCTGCCGCGCTGGGCCCGCGCACAGGGGGGCCGCCCGCGCGGCGCCCTGCAGCCGCGCGGGGCCCGCGGCACAGGGGCCGCCCGCGCCCGGGCCCGCAGTGCCGCACGCGCTCAGCGCGCGGCTGCGCACCTGCGCGGGGCCCGAAGGGCGACAGCGCTGGGGCCGGCCAGGGCGCGCGCCCCCCAGCACCGCGGCTGCACACCGCGCGGGCCCAAGGGCCGCCCGCGCGGGGCCTGCAGCGCGCCGCCCAGCGCGCGGCCGCTGCAAACACACCGCGCGGGGCCACGGCGCGGCCGCGCGGGGCCTGCAGCGACCGCGCGCCCAGCGCGCGGCATGCACACGCGCGGGGCCCAACGGTCCGCCCGCGCGGGGTCTGCAGCGCCGCGACGGACAGCGCAGCGGCCTGCACACCGCGCGGGGCCCAGGAGGCAACCCGCGCGGGGAGGGGGAGGGGTCTGCAGTGCCGGCGCCTTGCGCTCGCGGCCTGCAAGCCCCGCGGCATGACGCTCTGCAGCAGTGCCGCGCGCGGCCGGCGGTGCTGAGCGCCTTGCGCGCAGCGCCGCCGCTCGCGCCGACGCCAGGCGATGCTGCCGGACGGCCCGGCGCCCTGAGTGCACATCAACAGCAGCAGGGCGCTCGCTGCGCGTCGGCCCAAGCGCGCCGCGCGCAGCGGCGAGCCCCCTAGCCGTTGCGCGCGTACAAAATGCACTGGCGCTCGGCCAGCGCAGCCTCGCCACGACCCCGGACAGCAACAGCCACAAACAATGAACAGAGGGAGAGGGGGACCAAAAACCACAATCAATTAAAACCAAAAAATAAAAATAACGACCCACACGAGCTCGCCGACCCGCTCGGCTCCACGCCACACGCTCGGGGAGAAAAGCTCAAGACCCTCGCCATTTCCTCCAAAGCCCTCTTCTTCTCTCCTCCTCTTTTCACTTTTCTCTTTCTTTCGTTCTTTCTCTTTTTCCTTCAGCTGCGAGGAGGAGGGTGGGGTTTTTATAAAAAAAACTTTATATAAATAATTAACTAATTAATTTAATTCCAAAAACCCAACTCCAACTCACTTTTGCCCTCGGGCCTCCGCCGCCGCACGGAACCTTCCGAGCTACGTGTAAATCAAATACACGCGCTCACAGCTTTTTCTCTTCAAAAAGCTCAACCATGAGTCGGCGTGCTCAAATCAAATACCGGCTCCAAAAATGCCAGAGTTCCGACTCACTTTTTGCCTCCGGG
>CM055064.1:21242117-21397947 GCA_029204045.2 Tillandsia leiboldiana
GGACTTGGAATTAGCGATCGATGTGGGTGGTTGTTGCTTACTCTATTTTGACAATGCTCACTAAGATGTTAGAGTGACCCTCTATTGGACAGCATGCTTAGGTGATATAAATTATGAGCCTTTCATGTGGGAATTACTGTTGTGGATATCTGATGTGGTTGGGATTTTATCCCCTTTGGTATGATGGAAGGTTAGCGTTTAACCTTGCATGTGGATTGGATTGTTTATTTGGACCTTGTGATTCTCCTGTTAGTGTTGGTACTATTTTATGGATATTATGACATGCATAGGGGGATAGTTAGGGCTTTAATCTGGAACATGATGATAGACTGTGTGGTTGGATATGGTTTTAGCATGATGGTTATTCTGGGCGGGTCTATTAATTGTTACACATGTGGAACCACTATGGTCGCCCTTTTTCTTTTTCCTTGAGACACTTGCATGCTTGTATTGTACATCTAGAGGGGCCACCTTTTTCTGCTACACTATTCATGCTGGAACTGACTTAGGAGAAACCTTGTTTGTTTCTTTCTCCTTTCGTTAGTCAGTTGTGGGTTTGCTCGGGTTTGCGCAGGGGTTTGGGATAGGTGTAGCCCGCGGGGCCTGGATTATGGATCATGGGTTTTGGCGGCGACGCGGATTTGGTCGGTCGACCGGATGTTGGTTATAGGACATCGGTGATAGGGCATGCTTATGGACTAGGGTTTTGTGGCAACCGCGGATAGTAGGCGGGTGGCCAGATGTAGGATGTGGGGACATGTTTGTGATTGTGGTTATTCCTTCGACCGCGCTCTATGGGGCTATTGGGCGGTTGACCGGGTAGGTCGGTTGTTCGACCTGGTCGTGATTGTGGGGTGTTGCGGCAATCGGCGGATATTGGGCGATTGACGGATGGTTACTCTTGCATCTGATTGGGAATCGTTTTCTTTTAGTGGAAGGTTGTGTTCCTCTGTGGCTTATAGTTGTGATCCAATCCTGCTTTTTCACCGGCGCGTTATTGCCCGATGTGCTTTATTACACCGGTCCGCGTATTATTGCCCGGTGATGCTTTACTCCGTGTGGTGTTTTTGTAAACCCTCTCATTTGGGATTTATCACAGGCTGTTAGAATGCTTCTCGATTTTGCTGTTAGTGAAATCTGTGGGGATGGCTAGCATGCTTGTATGAGTCCTGGTTTTCTTTGTTGATAATCGCATTGCTAGAAAACACAAGTTAATTAATGTGTGATCCATGCTTTACAACATGAGTAGAATTACTTGGAATTTATGCTAATCCCGGTCTTGTTGATTGATTAAAATGAAAGGCTGAGTATGTGGTTAGGGTACTTAGAATGTTCAACACGTTATGACTTTTGCATGCTTGAATGGTCACCTAGATAGCCACCTGTCTTTTCTGCTACACTTCATACTGGATTGACTTAGGAGAAACCATGTGTCATTCTTTCTTCGTCCTTAAACCAGAGGGGATATTTTGCTCGGGTCAGAGGTGCTCGGTTAGTGTAGTCAATACTTGGGTTTCGGGAGAGGTTTTGGGCTTCTTCGGGAGGACGGTACTTTTCCTTATAGAGCGGGTGCGCATTTGCAGACTGAGACCCTGGGACTCCCGTCCCATATCGGTGTTATGCGTGGCTGGCATACCGATTTGGCAGACATGAGAACCCTACCCTTATCGGTGCTATGCGTAGGCTGGCATACCCAATTTAGCAGACCCTGGGACTCCTGTCCCATATCGGTGTTATGCGTAGCTTGCATACCGATTTGAGACATTGAGAACCCCATCCTATCGGTGCTATGCGTGGCTGGCATACCGATTTAGCACCTTTGAGACTCCTGTCCCATATCGGTGTTATGCGTAGGCTGGCTACCCATTTTTGGCAGACCTTGAGACCCCTATCCCACACCGGTGTTATTCGTATGCTGGCATAGCCCATGTGGCGGCTTCGACTTTTCTGATGCATACATTTAGCTATCTTTAGCTGGGGCAGTAGAGGCATGTGTGGTAGATTTCCCTTTTGTAGCGGTTTTCATTTCTTACCACTCTTCTTTTTCTTTATTCCTCTGGTAGACCTAGTGGTGTGTCCGAGTTTGAGGATTTTACCACTAGGGGGCTACTGGTTACTAGTAGTTCTCCCCCCCATTCTTCTTTCCTCCTTTTGCTTCTTCCTTGTTTTGCAGTGTCTTCTGCGGGGGCTGCTGGGCTTTCAGCGGCGGGTCGGAGAGGGACGCTGAGTAGATAGATCTCGAGGCAGATGAGCGTGTTAGCTGGACTGTTGGTGTACCCAGGTTTTTCTCAGACGTTTGTACTCTTTCATTTGGGACTGGCTTTTGCCAGCAGGTTGTATTTATTTTGGTGAGCTGGGAGAGACATGTATCATTTATACAAATGTATTGTATTTTATTTCCACTTCAGTCTGAGATGTATTAGTTTTTAGTTCAGCTCTGTTTTTATTGCTCTTTATTGTATCTCTTTATCTGAGCAGGTTGACGCTTCGTGTACACGGGAAATACCGTGTGCACGGCGGATCCTGTAGACGGCCCGGGTCTGGTTTACCCCGGGCGTGACAGATTAGGTGGTATCAGAGCTTAGGATAGGTCATTTGGGACTTAGGACCCTAGGCTTTTCGGCGACCTAGGATGTTAGTGCGTGAGAGACGCGAGAGACCATTTTGCGAAAGTCGGTGATTTATTTGTTTGACTCTTCGGTGAGTGAAGAGGATCGACATATCCTATTTTTGTGGAGACAGTTATGTTGGCTGCAGACAACATAAAGTTACAAAAATAGAGAGATGTCTTTTGACTTTCGCTGATTGGGTCAGTGTGTTTTGGGTGTGCTGATTTGCGGTTTTGGGCGTGGTGAGCGGTGTCTCCCCGACGTTGGGCCCTGACCCGGGTGCACCTTGGTGCGGCAGGTTGGGTCTGAGCTGGTTGTTTCGGGCCGGATACCAGATTGGAGTCTGAGAGCTCCGGACCCGAAGGGTAGGTGTGTTGGAGGCAGATCTTCAGCGCAGTGACACAGTTGTCGGAGCGGTGACACAGTTGTCGGAGCAGCGCAGTGACACAAGTTGTCGGAGCGGTGACACAGTTGTCGGATTAGCGCAGTGACACAGTTGTCGGAGCGGTGACACAGTTGTCGGATCAGCGCAGTGACACAGTGTGTCGGAGCGGTGACACAGTTGTCGGATCAGCGCAGTGACACAGTTGTCGGAGCGGTGACATAGTTGTCGGATCAGCGCAGTGGCACAGTTGTCGGAGCGGTGACACAGTTGTCGGATCAGCGCAGTGGCACAGTGGTCGGAGTAGCGAGTAGCCCCCTCCGTGCCGACGTTTAGTGTTGGGGCACCGAGGTAGCGTGGACAGTTGACAGCGGGTAAGCTGTGGGATTGCTTTGATCGAGTGAGCCAGTTTTGGCGGATGAGTCACCCCTATTTGTGGATTGGGTATGGAGCCCTTGGAGGCAGTGCCTTGTTCGGTGGGGGATAGAGAGTACTTGGAGGCCTTTATGGCAAGAGTTAACGCAGTTGCTGAACTGCACGCTCCATGTATTGAGGGACGGGGCGCATAGGATATGAGTGTCTGAGAGTGGATTGCGCCAGGATACCTTTTTAATTTGTTGGGTCCCTCCATTACGGATTAAGGACGCCTCATTGGAGTAGGCGCCGGGTGTGGAGCGTGGTATTGTAGTTCCTTGGGTTGGGATCTACCGCCTGGGGCGAGTTCTGATTGAGGCGCTTGGCGCCGGGTGATGGAGGACAGATCAGTCAGTGGAGGCATTCCCGATTTCTTTTTCCAGGATAGTGGATTTCTGAGACTGTCGGAGCACCATGTGTTACACCGGTCGGTGTGGTGGTCATTTGTTGGGCTGGCGGGTTCGGTTTTCTTTCGCGGCGGTTGATTATGCCGCAAGGACAGTTTTCTTGGGGAGCCAGGCCCGGAGGTGTTGGTGTACTTGGGTTGCTTGAGGGTATCTTCGCCCCTATAGTTTTGACTTCGGGAGCGAGGCGGATGTTTCGCGGTGGATGAGTAGACTTTTGGCTGTGTGTTGATGCCGGAGAGTTGGGGAATTGTTTTTACACCCCGACGGTTTAGAGACTTGAGAGCAGAGGCTACGGGATTAGTTGGGGGACTTATATCGGATGCCTCGGGAGTACAGAGGTACTTGGATCGAGCTGGTGTGCCGATGGGACTTGTGGCTGGATTATCTGAGACCCTGGGAGGAGCGGATGCTTGTACTGATGCAGACTACCTGGTAGCTCGAGCTGTTAGCCCAGCTGTACTTGGATGAGGTGGTGCGGTTTTTCTGAAATGCCCGCCTCTATTTTGTTCTAGTTAGAGACCCGAGGGTTGTATCGCGTCTCTGGAGGAGGTATTAGACAGCCTTGGGAGCTCGAGCGCTGGATGATTGGATATTACCCCCTCTATTTGGTTGAGGTTTCGGGTTGAGGACTGGTTTTAGTTTCGAGGACGAAACTTTCTTTTAGTGGGGGAGGATGTGATGACCTGGATCTCTGCAGAGCTGTGGTGGAGTCATTGGTGACATCTAGGGAGTCTGTACTGTGTGTTGGAGGTGTTGGGCACCAATTGGAGACAAGTGGCGGACTTCGGGCTTAATGGATCATGTGGGTGATCAATGGACTCCGTCGGATTGTTAGAAGTGGTTTCGCGCGAAGCGGATATTAAAAATGGACTCAGCGCGAAGTTTGGACCAAGGATTATCTTTCGGATGCCTTCGGCAAATTTTGGAGTTGGAATTTGGCAAAATGGACGTCAAATTCGGATTCAGCGCGCGAAAAACGGTCAAAACGGACTACCCACTTGTTTTTTTTGAGCTTCGGGTACTGTTCATGCCGGAACAGTGTTCCCGGCGGCGGCGGCAGCGGCGGAGCAGCCGCAGGCAGCGCGGCGGACGGAGGCGCGGGCCGCCCGGTCCACGCGGCAGGCGTGCACCGGGGGCTGGACGCGTGGCGGCTCGGGAGTGGGCCGGTCCGCGGGGCGCGGTCTACAGAGAGAGTGCGGGGCGCACGGTGGACCGGGGTGGACACGTGGCTTCTTTGGATTGGTCGGTTTTGTGGACTTGGTCTACGGAGCAGGCGGGCGTGGTGCATGGACCGGCGGGACACGTGGCGCTTCGTGGTTGGCGGGCTCATGCAGGCTGGGTCCACGGAGGTGCACCGGGTGCCTCGGAACAGTGCGTGGCAGGCGGGCGCAGGCGGCGGGCGCAGGCGCACGTGGGCGCGTTGATGCGGGGTTCCCGCGCGTGGGCCGCCACGTGTCGAGCTCCGCGTGGGCCACGCGGCGGGGCGTGAGCGGGGGGTTCCGCTGTAGCCTGTTGAGGGGGCGACGTGGAGGCCCGGGAGGATTTCGGGCGCGCACAGTGTTGGGCCGGGCCCAACACTGTAGCCGCCCGAAATCGGGAGCGCCCGGAAACGGGGACACATTGGGAATTTTCAGATTTGTTTCCAGCAATGTATTTAAAGGCCGAGTTCAACCGAGGAGAACTTCTTCTCCGCGTGGATTTTCACAGTGCCACCTTCACGAGTTTTCTTCATCTCCCTGTGGCGATTCCATCTGCAGAGTTCCAGATTTTTCAGCAGCACGCATCCCGAGGTTACCATTTTTACGGCGCGGCGCGACGCTCATTTGTTGGTGGTCTTCTTCGTCGCATTTTGGTGCGAGGACTCCCCCGGCTTACCCCGAGCACCTTTTTCTGTGATTCTTGCGCCGTTGGCTTCACGACAGGTAGGGCTATGTTTCCCATGTTTACTGATTTTTCCCATTCCGAGCTTTTCATGGGTTTTTCGGATCATCTTGTGACCTCATTTTCTGGGCGGAGTTTTGGGACAGCGGTGTGGTATTTTGGCGATATCTTCGCGCACAGGCATCGGATTGGGGCGATTCAAGAGGCGATTTGCATCTACACATCACGATGAATATGCCCAAATTTTCTTGGAATTTTCTGAATATTTTTCGAAGGTGAGAAATATCTGTGAACAGTAGTGATTGCTACAGTTTTTGAGAGTAGTTTAATTCGGGGTGGTTCCCTTGTCGGAATTGTTTCTCAGTGTAGGAAGCTCGGAATTGAGCGTGCAGGTACTCGTTTCGACGGGTTCGTCGCGAGGATCGTGAGAGTATTTTTCTTGGAATTTTCTGGGCACTTCTCGCAGGTAAAAACAGGGCATCTTTGGGACTGAATTCTGGACAGCTTGTAGGGGAACTTGTGTGCTTATTTGTGTGTATGTTTTGGGGTAATTTTGTACAGCGATCGCGGCGGCTGATTGGTTTGGGCGAGAGCACTTCTTGGACTTGGAATTAGCGATCGATGTGGGTGGTTGTTGCTTACCTCTATTTTGACATGCTCACTAGGAATTTTAGAGTGACCCCTCTATTTGGACATGCATGCTTAGGTGATATAATATTATGAGCCTTTCATGTGGCAATTACTGTTGTGGATATCTGATAGTGGTTGGGATTTATACATGTTGGTATGATGGAATGTTAGCGTTTAACCTTGCATGTGGATTGGATTGTTTATTTTGGACCTTGTGATTATCCTGTTAGTGTTGGTACTATTTTATGGATATTATGACATGCATAGGTGGATAGTAGTGCTTTAATCTGGAACATGGATGATAGACATGTGTGGTTGGATATTGTTTTAGCATGATGGTTATATCTGTGCGGGTCTATTAATTGTTACACATGTGGAACCACTATTGGTCGCCTTTTCCTTTATTTCCTTGAGAACACTTGCATGCTTGTATGGTCATCTAGATAGGCCACCTTTTTCTGCTACACTATCATGCTGGAACTTGACTTAGTAGAAACCTTGTTTGTTTCTTTCTCCTTTTCGTTAGTCAGGTGGGTTTGCTCGGGTTTGAGCAGGGGTTTGGGATAGTGTAGCCGGGGCCTGGATTATGGATCATGGGTTTTGGCGGCGACCGCGGATATTGGGCGGTCGACCGGATGTTGGTTATAGGACATCGGTGATAGGGCATGATTATGGACTAGAGGGTTTTGTGGCAACCGCGGATAGTAGGCGGGTGGCCAGATGTCGGATGTGGGACATGTTTGTGATTGTGGGTTATTCCGGCGACCGCGGGTATTGGGCGGTTGACCGGAGGTCGGTTGTTAGACCTGGTCGTGGATTGTGGGGTGTTGCGGCAATCGCGGATATTGGGCGATTGACCGGATGGTTACTCTTGCATCTGATTGGGAATCAGTTTTCTTTTAGTGGAAGGTTGTGTTCCACTGGGGCTTTATAGTTGTGATCCAATCCTGCTTTTATCACCGGCGCGGTTATTGCCCGATGATGCTTTTATTACACCGGCGCGGTTATTGCCCGGTGATGCTTTACTCATGTGGGTGTTTTTGTAAACCTCTCATTTGGGATTTATCACTAGGCCTGTTAGAATGCTCTCGATTTTGCTGTTAGTAAATCTGTGGAATGGACCTAGCATGCTTGTATGAAGTCCTGGTTTCTTTGTTGATAATCGCATTGCTAGAAAACTACAAGTTAATTAATGGTGAGTCCATGCTTTAAACATGTAGTAGAATTACTTGGAATTTATGCTAAATCCCTGTCTTGTTGATTGATTAAATGAAAGGCTGAGGTATGTGGTTAGGGTACTTAAGATGGTTCAACAAGTTAATGACTTTTGCATGCTTGAATGGTCACCTAGATAGGCGACCTTCTTTTCTGCTACACTATCATACTGGAATTGACTTAGGAGAAACCATGTTGCATTCTTTCTTCAGTCACTTAAACATAGGGGATATTTTGCTCGGGTCAGAGCAGGGGCTGGGTTAGTGTAGTCAGATACTTGGGTTTCGGGGAGAGGGTTTTGGGCTTCCTTCGGGAGACGGTACTTTTCCTTATAGAGCTGAGTGCGCAATTTGCAGACTTGAGACCCTGGGACTCCTGTCCCATATCGGTGTTATGCGTAGGCTGGCATACCCGATTTGGCAGACATTGAGAACCCTATCCCTTATCGGTGCTATGCGTAGGCTGGCATACCCGATTTAGCAGACCCTGGGACTCCTGTCCCATATCGGTGTTATGCGTAGGCTGGCATACCCGATTTGGCAGACATTGAGAACCCTATCCCTTATCGGTGCTATGCGTGGGCTGGCATACCCGATTTAGCAGACCTTGAGACTCCTGTCCCATATCGGTGTTATGCGTAGGCTGGCATACCCGATTTGGCAGACATTGAGACTCCTATCCCACACCGGTGTTATGCGTAGGCTGGCATACCCGATGTGGCAGGCTTCGACTTTCTGATGCATACATTTAGCTATCTTTAGCTGGGCAGGTAGAGGCATTGTAGTGGTAGATTTCCCTTTTGGTAGCGGTTTCATTTCTTACCACTCTTCTTTATTCTTTTAGCCTCTGGTAGACCTAGTGGGTGTGTCTGAGTTTGAGGATTTACCCACTAGGGGAGGCTACTGGTTTACTAGTAGTTCTCACCCCCATTCTTCTTTCCTCTTTTGCTTCTTCCTTGTTTTGCAGTGTCTTCTGCGGGGGCTGCTGGGCTTTCAGCGGCGGGTCGAGGAGAGAGGACGGCTGAGTAGATAGATCTCGAGGCAGGATGAGCGTGTTAGCTGGACTGTTGGTGTACCCAGGTTTTTCCTCAGACGGTTGTACTCTTTCATTTGGGACTGGCTTTTGCCAGCAGGTTGTATTTATTTTGGTGAGCTGGGAGAGACAGATGTATCATTTATACAAATGTATTGTATTTTATTTCCAGCTTCAGTCTGAGATGTATTAGTTTTAGTTCAGCTCTGTTTTTATTGCTCTTTTATTGTTATCTCTTATATCTGAGCAGGTTTGACGCTTCGTGTACACGGGAAATACCGTGTGCACGGCGGATCTGTAGACGGGCCCGGGTTCTGGTTTACACCCGGGGCGTGACAGATGCGATGTTGGCCTGTTGAGGCAGTTTCTCGCAGTGGATGCGACTTTGTGCCATGAGTTGGTAGAGTGTGATCTAGAGGTTGTTTTTCTGATTTAGTGGTGGAGGTGGTACTCCCACTTAGCTTTGAGGATCTTGGGGTTCTGGCAGATTGAGTCGTGGAGGTTTCCCGACTCAGCCATGGTCGTGCATTTATCAGATTGAGTCGTTGAGGGTTCTCCGACATAGCTGTGAGAGTGTTTTGGGCTATTCCTGTTCGAGTCGAGGTTCTTTTTCCGACTGAGTTGTGCTTTGAGCTTGGAGTTACCGATCTGTTTGATCGTGGATCATAGCCTGCATGAGCCATATTTGAGCTTGACAGAGATACTTTACAGAGATACTTGAGATGGGTTACTTTTTACTCGAGCGGGTCGCTCCCCTCGAGTGCCACTCCGGAGTAGGCGAGACCGGGTTGTTTTACCGGCGTGAGATTGAGCTTTCTATCGCGACTTGTCGTTGCATTTGTCTCTCTGGCTGTGCTGGTGTTGGCAGTCATGGACGTCCTACATAAGTCCGCTCCTCCGGGACGTAACGGCAGTAGGTTGGCGCAGGTTTGACTGGACCCGAGGAGGCAGTCAGTTCAGATTGGGTGATCCGAGATGAGAGTTAGTTGTGGCATCATGTTCTTTCTGTTCCACTCTTTGAGCATCTAGATAGAGGCATAGTAGCTGTAGAGTTTACTTTTCCCAGCTTTCCTTACAGTACTGCATTTGTTGCTTTATGCCTCTAGTAGACTTAGTGGGCAGACCGTCGGGCTTGTTGGCGGCACCCACTGAGAACTACTGTGGGATGTAGTTCTCACACCCATCGTGGTGTCTTTCCCCAGGGACTCTACTCCGGTTCCTGTTGTTCCTGTTGCTGATCCTTCTGACCGAGGCGAGGGAGTCGCGAGCTAGTTCCCTACCCGTCGTTGGTGTGTAGCGGTACCCCTTCAGAGGAGAGCTTCAGTAGATTAGTTATTTTATTTTCCTCCTTTGAGAGACTGTTGTAGAGAGGATTGTTATGTATTTGAGAGCCTGTACACTGATGTATTTATTGGAGATACCTCCCGGTTGAGTTCTGAGTTTGTATATGAGGATACTGTATGATTATCATTTTTGGGAGGCGGACATTGTTGTTTTATTTCCAGTTGTACAGTGATTGATTTAGTTATACAGCAGATTTTTATAGCTCTGATATCTGTTTAGCTGTAGTACTTTTCTTGCAGGTAGGACGCTTCGCCTATGCGGGTTTGGCATAGGTGGCGGATCTGTTGGCGAGCCCGGGTCGCAGTTTCGACCCCGGGGCGTGACAGATTAGAGTGGTATCAGAGCCTAGGTTGTAGGTCATTGAGGACTTAGAAACCCTAGGCTTGTGGTTGGACATTAGGATAACTACGTGAGAGTCGTGACTTTTAGCGAGAGTCCTGATCGAGTTTTGTACCTCTCCCAAGAGACGGGATGAGTGATTGGCATGTTTATGCTCCTAAGCGATTATGTTGGCTGCAGACAACATAATGCTGTGGAATTGATAACATGTCTTAGACTTTCGCTGGATTGGGTCGTATGGTTGTTGTGTCCTGATGTTTGTTATTGTGCAGTGGTCTACGATGCTTATGAGACGTCGTGCAGTGAGGAATGCGCATTCCGCATCTGATGAGTAACCCGAGTAGCGGGAGGCAGAGCTATCAGAGCAGAGCAGGACCCAAGAGCTATGGATCCAAATGGCACAGATGTCGGAGGCTGTCCGATGCCAGGAGGAGGCCATGGAACGTTTGATGCGCTTGTTGGAGCAGAGAGCACAGTTAATTGCAGTACCGCTTGAGTGTCATCCAGTACTTTCTTCCTATGCAGTGGTAT
Source organism: Tillandsia leiboldiana (assembly GCA_029204045.2). Lineage (NCBI taxonomy): Eukaryota > Viridiplantae > Streptophyta > Magnoliopsida > Poales > Bromeliaceae > Tillandsia > Tillandsia leiboldiana. Next base: position 21,252,902 of record CM055064.1, read on the forward strand.
CTTCAGTTGTACCAGTGGCGCCGATGGAGCGAGCAGCCCCCTCCGTGCCGACAAACAGTGCCGAGGCACCGAGGCAGGGTGGATAGTGGATAGTAGCTGAGCTTCGGGACGTCATTGGTCGATGGAGCCAGTCCCGGCAGTCTGAACCATCCCGATTCACAGGTTTGAGTTGGAGCCTTTGTAGGCAAAATTGGGGTTGGTGGTGATGGAGAGACTATCTGAGAGCCTTCTTGTGCTAGGGAGTTTATACAGTTGTTGAACTGCACGCTCCAGGTTTCGAGGGACGAGGCGCATAGGATATGTTTGACGGGGAATGGTTTGCGCCAGGATACCTTTCAGTTTAGTTGGTCCCTCCGTTTTGGATTATTGACGCTTCGATGGGTAGGCTTTGTGTGTGGAGCGTGGCGTTGCAGTTTCTTTGGATAGAGATCTGCCGCCAGAGGTGAGTTCTGGATATTGGCGCTTGGCGCCGGGTGATGGAGGACAGATCGGCCGGCAGAGATATTTCTGATTTTATTTTCCTGGATAACGGGTTCCCGTGATGCCAGAGATCGGGTGGACCCCGATGGCAGCATCAACCTCTATATCGGAGTGGCGCAGCGGTAGCGTGGATTTGTTATCTGCGGAGGACTTTATTCGTCGCCTTAATGTGAGCAGAGACAGAGGTCGTGCTCCCTTGTGGATAGTCCTGATTTTCAGGCAGATTGGGCGACAACCACTTGCTTTGAGCGGATGAATCTGTGCCGCCCGGTTGGAGGGCGCCACGGTAGTGGATCGAGTTGTCGCAGGTGTGATTACATCACAGCAGTCGGAGTAGGAGCATGTTGCATTCCTGCATGGACTAGAGGCAGATTTGTTACCACATGCACTTGAGGTACAAGTTCCTGTTAGTGTTGTGTATGTGGGGGAGGCTTGTGGATTATGTCGTATGCAGTAGAGGCCGCGAGTTATACGGGTAGACTTATTGGTAATTATGGCAGTTCGGCGTTTCGACCTAGTGCTTGGGTTTTGGTTGGCACAGTGCCACAGGATGTTAGACTGCGGAAGGAGAGGACTTTGACCTTCTGCGAGGCAGACGAGAGGAGTTTTGGTTGTTGAGGTCGTTAGAGCACACTGGTTATAGCGACAGTGTGAGAGGTGCTTACGGCGGCACCGGGACCCAAAGATATCTCTGTTGCCACGAGATTCCGGGTGTGATTTCACCTGAGCTGTTGATAATGCCGCCGGTTAGGGAGATAGAGATTGAGTTTGGCGTGGTTCGGGGAACCGCGCCACCCTCGACAGCACCTCATTGGATATTGCCAGTAGAGCTGTGAGGGCTGATGGCGCAGTTGCAGGATCTGATGGATCGAGGGGTCTGTTTAACCTAGTGCCACATCGTTGATACACGACTGTGAGGGCCCTTTTATGGTTCGTGTGTAGACAGGTCCGAGTATTATTCTGGACCTTTTGATGGAGTTATACTCTGGCAGTTGTACGACTGATGCAGGTACAGATTTTGGAATCATACGGCTGAGTATTTTGCCAAGATGGTGTTCAGGACACGGTAGGGGCATTATGTTATAGTGAGGCCAATTGGATTGATTAACGCCCTGCCACTCTTTTGGTTTGAGGAATTGTGCTCCAGCTGTACTTGATTGCATTGGTAACAAGATCCTCCAGGGATATTATGATCTACTCCCAGAGCGACTTGGAGCATGAGGAGCACTGGTGGATGTGTTACCATGCTGTGTGGATGAAGCTGTATGCCAGGTTGTTGAGATACAAGTTTTAGCTTTAGAAGCTTACCTTCTTGGGTCACATTGTGTTAGCCGTAGGAGCGGCGGTGGAATTCCGGCCAATGTGGATGCTATTTGAGTTTGGCTGAGATCAACATTTATTGTTGAGGTGAGGAGCTTTTTGGATTTGGCAGTACCAGGAGAGCATGGCGAATGGATGATGAGACTGGTACTAGCGCCGATTACAGCTTTGCCAGAGATGGGGGATGGACCTTTGTGTTAGTGATGCCTCCCATAGCGGCTGTGGAGTTACCATTGGGTTATTCTTGAGCATTCAGTATCACCCCGACAGGGCCACTGTGGTGGCGGATACCTGGAGCCGGATAGCTTTTCGGGGTTGAGTTTAATGGTTCCACAGCTGGCGCGGTGTGGACTGTTGAGGAACAGGGCTCGAGGTTGTGTCCCTGAGGGTCCCTTTTGACGGTAGACTGCGGTGAAGCAGTCCCTGCGGATGGTCAGGATCCGAGAGTGATTGAGCGAGGACCCTAGCCGATTAGGGCTTCTTTTCTTTGGATGACCGTATGGGTATGTCTCGGATCGCCTGGTTGAGCTGGCACCAGGGAGCGGTGTTGGTGCGTGCTACATTGGTTGTTCTCTCTTTTCCTCCAGCCTTTTGTTGGCGTTCGTGATGGTCCTTCCACGTCTCAGCTCAGGAGTGTTAGGCTTGTGGATTCCTCGCCCGTGTTGGACTCGTTTCCTTTGAGATCTGCGAGTACTTGTGGTACGAGGGACGCCCGTTGCGAATTCTGGCTCGTGAGATGAGAGAATTACGCAACCGGGCCATGCCGTACTGATTATTATTTTGTTGAGGAGTAATCACGGGGAGTGAGTAGCGACTGGGGAGTTGGAGACTGTGTTGTTGGATGCTTACCCTTGGCTTTGAACTCCCTTTTGAGCCGTGTTTGTTTCGAGGACGAAACTTCCTTTTAGAGGGGGAGGATGTGAGGACCCGGAAATTCCCACGTTTGGATTACTGTTGGATCTGCGGCTTCTGGAGACCCATGTTGGGTGTTAGAGGTGTTTGCGCGCATATTGGACCCAAGATTTGGACTCGGCATGAAAAACGGATCAAGTTTGCTTTCCCGGGAATTTTTGAGAAATTTTAGAAGTGGAATTTGGCAAATCGGACAGCGGATTTGGATTCAGCGTGCGAAAATGCTCAAAATGGACTATTTATTTGTATTTTTCGGAGCTCGGATGACCCGGCATGGATTTCGAGGCGTGGGGTTACTGTTCCGGCGGCCGGAGTTGCGCCGGCGGCGGCGGCGGACGGCGGAGCGTGGCGGCGGGCCGAGGAGAGGCCGGTCGGTCCAACGCGGGAGTCGTGCACCGGGCGCAGGCCACGTGGCGCCTCCCGATTGGCCGGCGCGGCAGGCGCGGTCCATGGAATATCGCGGGTGCACGGTGGACCGGAGCGGGACACGTGGCGTGATGGCATTGGCTGGTGCACGAGCGCGCGGTCCACTCAGCTGGCAGCAGGTGCCTCGGGATGCGGGCCGGACACGGGGCCGTGGGCGGCGCGGCCGCGCACGTGGGCGCGATGTGGGCGCGGCCGGGCGCACGTGGGCGCGAATCCCGAGGAGTTGACTCCGCGTTCGGCGGCAGAGCAGGAGGACACGTGGCGCGACGCGGTTTGCCGCGCTCGCTATTGCCTGTTCGGGGACATGTGTCACTCCAGGGACGATTCGGGCGCAGCTGGTTTGGGGTACATTCTGGGTCACTGTAGCAGCCCGGAAGTTTTGGGCGCCCGAAAGTTGGGACAAAATGGGTATTTCTGGATTTGTTGAGTTGGGGCTATAAATAGCCCCCTTTGGCCTGCGTTTTGAAGGTTTTGCCGAGCTCTTCTCAGGCAGAGGTTTTAAGAGGAAATGTTCCTCACCTTGTGCTCCACCTTGTGATGGATTTACAGAATTTTTGGAGGCCTCGAGATCCGCGCTTTCTGCGACGCGGCGCACTGCGACGTTTCTTGGATTTTGGCTTCTACCGTCGCCTTTCAGTGTGGGAGACCCCCTGAGCTACCCCGATGGAATTTTGAGACGATTTTTGCGGCACCGCGTTCACGAGAGGTACGACTTCGATTTCTATGTTGATCACCTTGATTGATTCTGAGTTCCTGGCACGGTTTACGAGGCATTTCTAAGCCGCTGTTTTCTGGTGGAGGTTTTGGACAGCGGCCCCTTGCCGGAATTTTATCTCCGCACTCGAGCGTCGGATTGAGACGAGCCTATACACTTTTTTCATCTACTCGTCGCGAGGATCATCGCCATATTTTCCTTGGATTTTTCCGAGACCTTTCCGGAGGTATACTATTCCCCTTTTATCTGTGTTTGGGTTTGTAGTTGTGTGGTTGTGAGTGTTTGCGCGCCTATACTGTGGAATTTATAACTTGGCCTACGGGGCTCGGATTTGGGCGTGCAGGTACCCGTTTCGAAGGTCTCGACGAGACGATCGCTGTGATATTTTTATCGGAATTTTCAGGGCAATTTCTGCAGGTGGAAATTTCAGATCTTCAGGACTGTCTTATGCAGATTTTTGTACTTGGTTATTTTGTGGAATAAAGTGTAACCTTGGACCTTTTTGTTGTACCCAGGGGTATTTGTGGATGTTTGTGAACCCGTTGGTGTTGAGGATTAGTAGAGGTTGTTGCTTCTGGTGTTTTCAGCTGTGGAACTCCGGACAGTTAGCATTTTCAGGTGGGTGGCCTCGTCTTCATGACCTATGGACTGTGCATTAATTCTATCGGTGTAGGGACTTGCATGTTGTAGATGTATTTTGTATAGCATGCTAGAATTTAGGAATTGATGTTCCTGATGCTGTTAGATGATCATGTATTTATTGTCCTTCCCTACAAGCCGTTGATTATTGTTATCTTGGAACTTGACCTAGCACCCCGTCATATGTTGCATGTGTAACCAGACTAGTAGAAAACCCTCACTTGGGCTAGGGTTATTTCTGCTTTAGACATCCACACTTCTACTTTCCTGGACATAGTGTTCTTCCTCGCCCGGGTAGTGGGCCCAGTGGTCAGGTGTTATCTTTTAGTGTGGGATGCATGTTACACTCGTGCTTAGGAGCAGAGTGGAGTCTGGTAGATGTAGTTGGTTGTTCATCTGTAGCGGGAGCTGTTTGGGTAGACGGCGGTCCCGAGATGTTTTATTCTCTTGTTTTATCTGTCGCCGCTGTGTTAGTGGCAGCGGTATATCAGTGTTAGCAGGACCTTAAACCCAGAACCTTTTTGGACACACATATGATTTTTGTCAACCAAATGGTTTCTTCTAAGCATCGTAGGGTCGCCGGAGTCTGTCTTGTTTGATTGGACGAAGGCATTAGCCCTTCGAGGCTTGGATATAAAACTTGGTTTCAACTGTTTTCCTAAAAAGAACTAAAAATCATTAAATATGGATTTCTTACAGATCAGATGGCTTCAGTAAGAAATGTCACCTTTTTCCTATAAATTAACCACCCGAGATGATTCGAGTGGTCTGGGTTCTAAGGTCTGCCTTCTTCTTGGGACGAGAACAACGAGAGGCTATGTCTAGAGCCTGTTCTTGTTTGGTTTGGATTGTAGGTTCTAGTCTTTCGGGGTTCCCGGACCCTTCCTCGTGTCAGTGGATGCGATGTTGGCCTGTTGAGGCAGTTGTTCGCAGTGGATGCGGTGTTGGCCTGTTGAGGCAGTTTCTCGCAGTGGATGCGACTTTGTGCTATGAGTTGGTAGAGTGTGATCTAGAGGTTGTTTTTCTGATTTAGTGGTGGAGGTGGTTCTCCCACTTAGCTTTGAGGATCTTGGGGTTCTGGCAGATCGAGTCGTGGAGGTTTCCCGACTCAGCCATGGTCGTGCATTTATCAGATTGAGTCATTGAGGGTTCTCCGACATAGCTGTGAGAGTGTTTTGGGCTATTCCTGTTCGAGTCGAGGTTCTTTTTCCGACTGAGTTGTGCTTTGAGCTTGGAGTTACCAATCTGTTTGATCGTGGATCATAGCCTGCATGAGCCACATTTGAGCTTGACAGAGATACTTTACAGAGATACTTGAGATGGGTTACTTTTTACTCGAGCGGGTCGCTCCCCTCGAGTGCCACTCCGGAGTAGGCGAGACCGGGTTGTTTTACCGGCGTGAGATTGAGCTTTCTATAGCGACTTGTCGTTGCATTTGTCCCTCTGGCTGTGCTAGTGTTGGCAGTCATGGACGTCCTACATAAGTCCGCTCCTCCGGGACGTAACGGCAGTAGGTTGGCGCAGGTTTGACTGGACCCGAGGAGGCAGTCAGTTCAGATTGGGTGATCCGAGATGAGAGTTAGTTGTGGCATCATGTTCTTTCTGTTCCACTCTTTGAGCATCTAGATAGAGGCATAGTAGCTGTAGAGTTTACTTTTCCCAGCTTTCCTTACAGTACTGCATTTGTTGCTTTATGCCTCTAGTAGACTTAGTGGGCAGACCGTCGGGCTTGTTGGCGGCACCCACTGAGAACTACTGTGGGATGTAGTTCTCACACCCGTCGTGGTGTCTTTCCCCAGGGACTCTACTCCGGTTCCTGTTGTTCCTGTTGCTGATCCTTCTGACCGAGGCGAGGGAGTCGCGAGCTAGTTCCCTACCCGTCGTTGGTGTGTAGCGGTACCCCTTCAGAGGAGAGCTTCAGTAGATTAGTTATTTTATTTTCCTCCTTTGAGAGACTGTTGTAGTGAGGATTGTTATGTATTTGAGAGCCTGTACACTGATGTATTTATTGGAGATACCTCCCGGTTGAGTTCTGAGTTTGTATATGAGGATACTGTATGATTATCATTTTTGGGAGACGGACATTGTTGTTTTATTTCCAGTTGTACAGTGATTGATTTAGTTATACAGCAGATTTTTATAGCTCTGATATCTGTTTAGCTGTAGTACTTTTCTTGCAGGTAGGACGCTTCGCCTATGCGGGTTTGGCATAGGTGGCGGATCTGTTGGCGAGCCCGGGTCGCAGTTTCGACCCCGGGGCGTGACAGAAGCGCTGGTAACCTGCTCAGATAGATAATATACAATAAAAGAGCATAAACAGAGCTGAACTAATAGAACTAAAAGTAATCTCAGACTGAAATAAGCTGCAAGCTGAAATAAGAGTACAATATACTCCCAGCTCACCATAAGTATACAACCAGCTGGCCAAAGCCAGACCCAAAAGGAAACTAATGAAGTCTGAGATACAAAAGGTGGTACAATAAAAACCTCGCTGGTCTCTCACTTGGGGTAGACGATCTAGCTAGTCGGCGATCCTCTTACCTCGATCTGCCGCTGAAGGCCCAGCAGCTCCCACAGATGACTCTGCAAAACAAAAGGGAAAGGAGGACAGAAAACAATAATGGGGGTGAGAACTACTAGACAACCAGTAGCCTCCCCTAGTGGGTAAAACCTCTAATGCTGACGCACCCACTGGGAATAAAGAGGCAAAAGAAAAGAACAGTGGTATGTAATAAAGACTGCTGGAAAAGGACTACCACTACTATGCCTCTAAATGCAGTGCCAAAAGATAACTGCATATATGCAACTATAAAGCTGACTGCCCAAAGAAACCCAATCAGAGGGCCAGGAAATACTGGCACTGCCTGCTCTGTCATCACTCACAACTCACCAACTGACCGACACCCATCACGGTCAAAAAGCCTACTCCGGAGTGGCACTCGAGGGGAGCGACCCACACGAGTAAAGTATCTCTGTATCAATCATCTCTGTAACCGATGTCTCACAATAGCAGGACTGGATCATGACCATGATCAAAGTGGGAATACTCCATCCACTAATGCAACCCTGATCCCCAATCTGATGTGATAATAACATCCGGTCAACCGCCCAAAATTCGCGGTTGCCACTATCTCCCACAATCCCCAAGAAGAGTCTAAACTGTCCCAGACTCAAGATCCAACTACACTATCTCAAGATCCCGATCTGACTCGATCGTCATGCATCGATAGAGAAGAATAACAATAAAACATGTTTTCTCCTAAGTCAAATCCCATAATACAGTGCTGCAGTAAAATGGTGGCCTAACTAGATGTCCAATTAAACATACAATTATTCCTTTAAAAAGTATTAGAAAAGTGACTAAGGTTTCTTATAAAGAATCATTTTAAAACATTATTGGATTATTTATTTGCAAGCAGTTTAAGATATAGCAATTGTCCAACTTCATTGTCCCAGATTGATCACATAGAAGCTATCAATTAATTTATGGGGGGCCAATGCAATAGGTTCATATACCACGAGTTAACTGTCACATTTATAATTGGGAAACTCTACTATTCCTAGTGAGCAAGTCAACAAAGAGGGAAACGCAACCACCCACATCAAAAAGCGTGCACAATACACCCAGAAAATACCTGCTGTCCTCTAAGCACACCGTCAGCTGAAACAGTATCCTACAACATCACACAAGTGTACACGGTGTAAAAACTACAAGTTCCAAACACATAATTGCTGTTTTTACAATCAGCATGCAAAATAAGGAATTTCACCTGTCTCGAGCTCCTAAAATCTCAAAAAAATCACGGTTGCGTTCCTCGCGAAAAGTAGCCCAAAATCGACTCTTGAATCGCCTCGATCTGATATTCCTACGCTGAGAAATAATTCGTCGAAGTCGCTGCTGTCCAAAAACCCAAACAGCAAAAGAGGGGGTCAAAACACCTCGGGAATCAAGCCAAGGAATTGGAATCCAGAGAAACCACCAACATGGAAAACGAAGCCCTACCTCTTAGGAACACACCGGCGAAGAAATCGTCGAAAGAGGACTCGTGTACTGCGCAGGGAACTCCTCGGACTGAAATGCGACGATAACGGGCCAAGATTGGGGAAAAATGAGGCACACTGAAAAATCCGGATCGCCGCTGTCGAACTTCCAGAAAATCTGGGAACGCACCACGAGGTAGAAAATAAGAAGATGAAAAACTTCTCTTAAGGCCCCTCCCACAGGTTCTTTCTCTATCTCTCGGAAAACAAAGACAATGAAGGGAGGGGAGGCCTTTATATAGGCCCACAAAAACAATTGGGATTATACCCAACGTGCCCCCTCCCCGGGTCAGCGCGGCGTGCGGCACCAACCACTGGCGTGGTGCCACGTGGGGCGGCGCCGCCAGACGCGACCGCCGGTCAGTCAACGCGCCGCCCACGTGCGCGTACGGCCGCAGTCGCGCGGTGCTGCGTGCGCCACGCGCACATGGGCCGGCCAATCCGGGGCCGCCACGTGGCGCGCCCCGGTCCACCGTGCACCGCGCACGCTCCGCACCTGCCCGGCCTGCCCAAGCTGCCCGCGCCTGCCCCCGAGCGCCGCGCGCAATGCACCGGGCCAACCGTGTGCTGCCACGTGGCCCGCCGGTCCACCGTGCACCGGCGGCCCGCTCCGTGGACCGAGAGCCGTGCGCCGGCCCAATAAGAGCCTGCCACGTGTCCCCGGCCGGTCCACAACTCCCCCGTGCACCATTTTGCGCAGAAAACTTCCGGGGGTCTGTTTTTGGGCATCCGGACTCCAAAATAAATAAGTAAATAGCCGTTTTCAAGCATTTTTCCGCGCTGAATTCAAATACGGCCTCCGACTAGCCTGATTCCACTCCTAAAATTCGGCAAAGGCAACCGAAGGTCAGGCTTGCTCCCAAATCCTCTCTGGTTCCAAACAATATATCACTTTGACATGTTGGGGCCCCACACACCACTAACAGGTGTTCCACACCCCGAAACAGGGGAAAAACACAGGAGAAAACTGCTTGTTGGGTCGTATATAACACGGATCTAAATAGGGGAAGAAACACCTAGAGGGGGGTGAATAGGTGTAAACGTATAAACACTCCAAAAATCGTTGCGATAAAACCCAATGCGGAAAATAAAATAACACGCAAGATTTTTACGTGGAAAACTCCATCACCGGAGTAAAAAACCACGGGACCGATAACACGGCAGAAATCCACTAGAATTAAAACACGTACAAGGTGATTTACCGTACACACTTACGACTCAACCTTTTCCATACGCTCCTAGAGGATCTTCTCCGCTCGCTCCGACGCTTCTCGAATCCACGATCTGCGCCCAACGCCGAATCCACGGCGTCCAACGTCGAATCCACGACGTCCGACCGAATCCACGGTCTTCACCCAATAGCACCGTTCGAATCCACGAACGTGCCTCGCTCCGAATCCACGAGAGCGATTGAACCTTGAATCCACAAGGACACGCGAATCCACGCGCCGATTTTTGGGGAAAATCGTTGTTTTTTGGGTGGTGATGATCCGCCGAATACTTAGATCAAAGATAGATCGGAAATACCATCAAGTATTCATTAGTTTGATTCAACTCAAGATGTGAGTATGAAAACCTAGAATCAAACTAATCAATATAGATGAAGAAACATAGAGTATTCTCTAATGATTTCCTTTCTTCTCTATATGTGGATCTATAGCCGTATATGATGATACAAGAAAATGACGGCTATGTGGATTCACCCTAGAAAGAAAGACATAGGGTGTATTTATAGGTTAGAAACCCTAGGAAGGAGATAAGAATCAAAAACAAACTATTTCTGGATTTTTACGGACGGCGATCCGGATCGTGATAACTAGGATCCGGATCGTCATAACGAAACAGCCAATTCCAGAAAAACGAAGGTTCGGGATCCGGATCATGTGACTACGATCCGGATCGTTCATACAGTTTACCAAACATCAACGTTCGGGATCCGGATTGCGAAGCAAGATCCGGATCGTTCAAGGTAGATGGTAAACTCAACGTTCGGGATCCGGATCAAGAGACTACGATCCGGATTGCGACGATGTATGAACGAACCACCTTCGGGATCCGGATCGAACAACCTGATCCGGATCCTGAACATGTCCCAAGTCCAGTTTTTGATTTTTATGCAATAAAAGATTCTTCCAAGTGTTTCTACACTACAAGAAGTATTCGGATCACACAAATTCTTTAGTTAAACATACCTGATCCTTTTGAATTCTTCTTACTTGAGATTGAGTTAAATGATCCAACTTTCTTCACCTTCAATCTTCAAGACTTGAGACTTTCACGAAACTACGCCAACTCAAATTCCGTAACAATCTCCCCCTTTGGCGGTTTCGTGACAAAACATAGATCCACTAAAGAAAATTCAAAAAGATATTTTTGTTGCTATCACCATACAACAAAAATTTACAATGAAGATCCAAAATACAATACATGAGTTAAAACCCTAAAACAGACTCTAGACTTAGACATCTGTACTCTCTGCAAAAAGAAATCATTCTTGACAAAAGAAATCGTTAGATACCTCAAGAATTTTGTATTATTCAAAAACCACAAGCGGAGATGAAGTTTAAACTCATTTATACTTACCATGACATTTATATTCAGATATGTAAACTGATCATAGTTAAAGAAACACCAACATATCTTCTTTGCACGTAAAAACCAAATGTCATGAACATGTTTGTGACAAACTTATATATATATATAGATATGTAATTGATCAGAGTTAAGAACCAACATATCTTCTATGCAATCAAAAACCAAGTGTCACAAACTTGTTAGTGAACATCAACTTGTTAGTTATATTACATGCCCAAATAGTTAGCAAATAGTTAGTCGAGGCATGCATTCATATAGCTGAAAAACCTCAAGTTGAAGTTGAGATCATACTTACCTTGATGTATACAAAATCTTCATCATCAAGATTTTCACAATCAAGATTTTCAAGTTCCCTTACCTTGATGTCCATGCACATCATCATCATTGTTCAAAGTTCTCAACAACTCTCTCCCCCTTTTTGTCACAAAACAAAGCCAAAATGTAGTTAAGACTACGAAATGTTAGGAGAGTGAAAAAGTTCCAATAAAACGTAAAACCTGAGAACTAAGCTAAAAGTAAGTATAAGACTAAATCCTAAAATCAAAATCCTGCACAAATAGAAGAAAAAGGAAGGTGCAGTTCAGTCGGAGGAGTCGGAGCTGGTACAACTGAGCTTGCTCAAAATCCCTTTAAGCATTGTCGAAATAGTTGAGCACTTCTTCTTGATCTTCTTCTGTTTAGAGGAAAGTTGCTGAAGTTCCTTCGACATTCTTTCTTGTTCAGCAGACAGTCTTTGTTGTTCCTGTCGAAGCGATTCCAACACATCAGCGTCTGTAGCCTGTCTCTTCGTGTGTGATGGATGCTGTGTAGATGCAGATGGGGCATCCGGTCCCGTAACCCATGGAGATTCAGTTTGTAGAATTCCAGAGAGTGAGCGAGCTCTGGTGAGAGGCCTACTAGGCTGATTTTCACTCCATTGGACAGTCTTCCGTCTCGTATATTGCTTAGTTGTTGATGCAGATTTCATTAGCCTTTTGCCCTTGACAGATTTCCTGTTTTCCTCATCAATTTTCTGTTGAACATCTTTGAAGAATTCATCCCATTCTTCATCATCATAGTCTGAGCTGTCTTCCTCTGCATTTTTCGTCTTGTTTTGAGTTGAATCATCTGGTTCCCTTTTAACAGATGTACTTGTGTGCATCATTGAAGCCAGGAGAAGGATTAACCAAGAGAAACTCATTGAATTAAGTGCCATTGATCAAAGTGCTTGAGTTAAGAAAGTGTCCTGTGAAAACCAACTCAAGAACACAAAAATTCTTAGTTTTCAAAAATTGAAAAAATTGTATCCAAAGAATCATTATCATGTAGAGAGACTAAGAATCAAATTAGTTTTGCAAAAGGACTTTTAAAGATAGATCAATTGCATAAATTTCGAAAATCCTTATTATATGCCCTAAACCGAAATTTTAGAAATCGAAGCCTAAAAATCCGTTAATCAGGAGAAAACCTAGCATATAATCAAAACTAAACTACCCAGAGTTCTTATTTCAAAAGAAATTTGATCAAAAAACCATCCACAAACAAAGTTGATCCAAGAAATTCGTGCGTTTGAGGAGAAAAAGAGAAAAACGGTGAAAAACCGAGATTTTGATCAATAAAACTTACTTGGAATTGAAGAACTTTGAGTTTGAAAGCTTCCAAGGAGGATGAAATCTAGAGAGAAGCGCTCTGGAAACTTTTGAACAAAAGATTGGAGTAAAAGAAATCAAAACCCTTTTGTTCTTTATAAAAACCTAGCCGCGATCCGGATCCTCCCGAGCTTGCGATCCGGATCGACTACTCGCAGTGAGAAAACTGCGTTCGGGATCCGGATCGGCAGGTCCAATCCGGATCGTCAGCCCGCAGGAGAAAACCTGCGTTCGGGATCCGGATCACCTTGCCCGATCCGGATCGGCCCCAACTTTTTCTTAAGAAAATTTCAGAGAAATTCAGGAAAATCCAGAAAAAGATTGTAAGCACAAATGTGTATCAACTTTAAACAAAAATCATCGTTTCATACAACAAGAATTAGATTATGCCAAATCTATCAATAATATCCAAAAATGAAACGAAAATTTACAAAAATTAAATCCCTTAAAGTTGAACACCTTCAATCACATCTAACTTGATCTTATGAGTAATGCCTTTATCAAATCATCAATTCAGTAAAGAAAATGAAATACAAAGATCAATAGATGTTTGAAATCCCAAATATAGTAGATAATATTTCTAGACAATCTGTTGAAGAGAGTGGCTCTTTGAGCATCTTTCTTTAAGAAATCCCACCTTATACCAACCTTGAAATTTGACAGAGTCAAGTATTTCAATATGCATTTTACTTAATCAAAAATTTGAACAACCATGCTTGGTATACATGTGGTAGCTGCACACAATACTCGGACGACCGAGGTGGTAGCTCTTTCCTCCATGTGGTGGTAGTTTTCACACTCCTCATTGGGATGTAACTCTTTCCACATCTTTTGAGCATTTTACATTATCTTTGACTCCCCCTCAATTGGCTATCAATTATTTAAGATATAAAGTATTCAACCAAAAATTGATCTCGATTTCATACTCGACTAAACAGTCAAATAAGATAATGACTATACCAAGAGATCATTGAGAGAGAAATTGACTTTGATCACTTTAGAAGATGATTTAATTAACATAAATGATCATTGCAACAGTGAAATATTATGATGGCAAAAGCATAATAAATTTCTAAATGTGTGAACAGATGCAATTAAAGTCAATTATGATCTATGCTCAATTAATGTCCTATGTACAAACATAGATATTGAATAGAACAAAACAAATACAAATACAAAACCTATCCTAAGCAAAGATTTCAAAAAGAAGATTATTTCAAGGAAAGCATCCCAATTGCTTTTCGTAAATGAATAAAACGTTTTTGATCCAAAGGTTTTGTTAGAAAGTCAGCTAATTGATCTTCAGTTGAAATATATGAAAGTTGAAGAGTATTTGATTCAACTAGCTCTCTAAGAAAATGATATCTAAGTTCAATATGTTTTGTTCTAGAGTGCAACACAGGGTTTTTAGAAATGTTAATTGCACTTGTGTTGTCACAAAGAATTGTTACCGAAGATGCTGAAATGCGGAAGTCACTCAATACGCTTTTCATCCAAATGAGTTGAGTTGAGCAACTTCCAGCTGAAATGTATTCCGCTTCGGCAGTCGAGAGTGCTATGCAATTCTGTTTTTTACTGTGCCATGCAACAAGGCAATGGCCAAGATAGAAGCATGCACCACTCGTGCTTTTCCGATCATCCACTGATCCTGCCCAATCGGCATCTGAGTATCCAACAATGTCCAGACTTGTTCCCATAGGATACCAAATTCCGAAATTAATTGATCCTTTGATGTACCGGATGATCCGTTTCACCGCTTTCAGGTGAACCTCCTTTGGTGCTGATTGATATCTCGCGCAAATCCCAACACTAAAGGATATATCCGGGCGACTAGCCGTGAGGTAAAGTAGACTTCCAATCATACTTCTATACAGTTTCTCGTCTACATCCTCACTATGTGATTCACTTCCAAGTCCCTTGTGGCTAGTTCCCATTGGAGTTGGAAAAACTTTACAATTTTCTAGATCAAACTTTTTGACCAACTCCAGTGCATACTTGGATTGACTCAAGTGAATACCTTCATCATTTTGTTTAATTTGCAATCCAAGGAAATAAGACAATTCGCCCATCATGGACATCTCAAATTCGCTTTCCATGGTCTCCGCGAATTTAGAAGCATCATTATCTTTTGTTGCACCAAATACAATGTCATCGACATAGATTTGTGCTACAATGAAATTATTTTGATAATGCTTCACAAAGAGAGTCCTGTCAGCTCCCCCTCGAGTATAGCCCTTCTCCAAAATGTGCTTTGTTAACCTTTCGTACCATGCTCGCGGTGCTTGTTTCAGACCGTAAAGAGCCTTTTTCAAACGAAAAACATGGTTAGGTTGTTTATGATCTACAAAACCTTTCGGTTGAGCTACATAAACTTCCTCATTTAAAAACCCATTTAGAAATGCGCTCTTGACGTCCATTTGAAATAATTTGATTTTAAAATGACAAGCAATAGCAAACAATATACGAATGGACTCGAGTCTAGCTACAGGGGCGAAAGTTTCGTCAAAGTCTATACCTTCTACTTGAGAGTAGCCTTGAGCAACTAGTCGTGCCTTGTTCCTGATGATAGTACCATCTTCATCTTTCTTGTTCTTGAAGATCCATTTGGTACCTATCACATTATGTTGCTTTGGAGGCTTCGTTAATTCCCAGACTTTGTTTCGCTCAAATTGATGGAGCTCTTCCTGCATTGCTTTAATCCAGTAGTCATCCTGAAGAGCTTAATCTATTGTCTTTGGTTCGATTAAAGATACGTAGCAAGCAAATCCGCAAACCAACTGCCTTCGAGTTCTAACTCCTTCTTGTGGATCTCCAATGATGTTCGATTCCGGATGATCCTTGGAGATTCGTAGCGTTTGTTGAAACGGAGTACTCGGAGGTACACGAGATGATTCCTGCATATCAGATAAACTAGAAGAACCATTAGAAGCATCATTAATATTGGAAGTATTATTATGAGAAGATGCACTAGCAGGAGAATCATCATCTAGAGAGATATCGAGGGTAGATTTTTCAGATTCAAAATGAGAAGCTTCATCTACTTTAACATTTATAGATTCTACGATCGTCTTAGATTCAATGTTAAATACTCGATATGCTCTGCTATTCGTAGAATAACCCAAAAAGATCCCTTCATCACTTCGAGAGTCGAACTTTCCAAGATTTTCACGGTCACGTAAGATGTAACATCGACTCCCGAAGATACGAAAGTACTTGATATCCGGTTTTCTACTAAACCACAGCTCATATGGTGTATTCAAGGTTCCTGGGCGCAAATACACTCTGTTAATGACATAGACAGCGGTGTTCACAGCTTCAGCCCAAAAATGTAGCGGTAATTTCCGGCTATGAAGCATCACACGCGCCATCTCTTGAACAACCCTGTTTTTGCGCTCAACAACACCATTCTGCTGAGGTGTATGGGGTGCCGAGAATTCATGTTTAATGCCATTTGAAGTACAAAAATCAATGAATTTTGAATTTATGAATTCTCCACCCCTATCACTTCTAACACGAATGATCTTTTCATTCTTTTCAATCATAATACGATGGCAAATCTCATGAAAAGAGTCAAACGTATCAGCTTTCTCTCTCAAAAATGCTACCCAAGAAAACCGAGAGAAATCATCAACCAATAAAAAGATGTACCATTTACCTCCCAAAGATGGTTGACGGGTCGGCCAAAAGAAAAAGAAGAAAAGAAAAATAGTCTACACAAACTATACAAGATTTAATCGTAGAGCGATTAAGGACAAGGAGGGGTTTCACCTTTGCATACCCAAACCTTTTGAGTTTTGGAGTACGTCTGTAATGGTCGTGAAGTTTTGTGCCTAGGTGAAAGCGTCTTGTTAAAACGATTGTTGCTCCTTGATGAAGTCGTCTTGTGCGGTGAACTACCAAGTCTCTTTTCATTTGAAAAGTTTTGCTTTGATTTCCGGAAAGGAGCCTTTTTGGTAGTTGATGCAAGAGGTGCTTGAGATGAGCGTTCGACTCCCGTCTTGCAATATCTTCTTATGTGCCCTGAAACACCACAACGAAAACATACCTTATATCTTGACGATCCCAAAGAGGATGAAGTAGGTTTGTTGTCGTTGTTTGTCTTGAATTCCGGTGTCGGAGGAGGAGATACCGACTGAGGCACAAAAACTGTCCCACTCAAACTTGGACTGTTTCCAGTTTGAGTGTATCCGAGGCCGAACCGATTTGTTTGACCAAGACCAAGGAGTTTATCCAACTTACTCCTTCCTAAGGAGAATTGCTGTAAGTCATCCTTGAGTTGGAGAATGGTCTCTGTCATTTCCCGTCTTTCCTGTCGGCCCTCGCCATAGAGCTTCAAGAAGTAGTTTGCTTTGTTCACCATATCTATATAGTTCTTCTTGAGCTGCTCATTGGACTCTTGAAGGGAAACATTTGCTTTTATCAAACTATCCCTTTCCACTTCAAGATCGGTCGAGAGAGAAGTTACCCTTTTTACTTCTTCTTCGAGATCCTGCAATCTCCCTCTCAACCCCTTGTTTTGCTTAGCCGGTTTCTTTAAATCCTGTAAAGATCTGTGATAGGCTAGAGCAAACTCTTCACCTTCCGAATCATCCGATTCATTGTCCATTGCATTCTTTTCAACAGTGGAGTTGGACAATGATTCAGACATAGTTGCCATAAAGCACATGAATGGTGAAGATGTGGACGCGTGGAATGCCGTGGAGCTCTTTTCTTCATCACTTGAAGACGACTCATTTGACGTTGAGTTGTCATCCCAAGTGACGACTTGCATCGCCTCCTTCTTTGCCGGATACTTGTTAGGACACTCCGTTGCAATGTGGCCGTAGCCTCGACATTTGAAGCATTGCAGTTGTCCTTCTGAACTTTTCTTATCCTTTGAGAAGTTCTCCTGCTTTCTTGACTTGTGACTTGGAGTACCCTTGCCTTTGTTCCACTTTCCGAAGGATGGAGATTTGCTTGAATTACCCCTTCGGAAGTTGCGGCGAAACTTCCTTGTCAAGAGAGCGAGCTGCTTCTCAAATTCCTCCATAGAAAGGTTCTCGTCATCGTCCGAGGAGGATGTATCCGCGTCTTCTTCCTTAGTTGTTTTCAACGCATAACCTGAAGACTTAGAAGTGGATGCTTTTCCAGAAGAATTGTTAGTATTAAAAGTCATTTCATAAGTTTGTAATGAACCAACTAATTCTTCTACACGTATTCGTCCGGGTGTTTAATAGTTTCAATGGCAGTAACCTTTGGGCGAAATCGTTCAGGAAGAGTTCTTAAGATTTTTCTTACAATCTTAAATTCTGGAATCTTCTCTCCCAGATTAGCACATGAGTTTACGATGTCTTGCAATCGTGTATAGTAGTCCGTGAAAGATTCATTTTCTGCCATTAAGATAGAGTCAAACTTGCTCGTAAGCATTTGCAGTTTCTGAATCTTCACGAGGTTAGTTCCCTCATGTGTAACCTGGAGAACATCCCAGATTTCTTTCGCAGTCTCACATGCCGAGACGCGAGAGAATTCAGTTTGAGATAAGGCATTAAAAATAGCATTAATTCCCTTGCCATTGTAAGAAGATAACTCAAACTCTTCCTTGGTCCATTTCGACCTAGGTTTTAAGGTGTGAACATCAGAGATAAGTTCAGTTGGATTAGACCATCCTGATTCAATTGAATGCCACACCCTTTCGTCGATGGAAGATAAAAAGGCTTTCATCCGTACTTTCCAGTACGCATAATTTGTTCCATCAAAGAAAGGGGGTCGATTGATGTTTCCACCTTCAACCATTGTTCACAACCCTATTCCCGCTCTGATACCACTTGTTGGGTCGTATATAACACGGATCTAAATAGGGGAAGAAACACCTAGAGGGGGGTGAATAGGTGTAAACGTATAAACACTCCAAAAATCGTTGCGATAAAACCCAATGCGGAAAATAAAATAACACGCAAGATTTTTACGTGGAAAACTCCATCACCGGAGTAAAAAACCACGGGACCGATAACACGGCAGAAATCCACTAGAATTAAAACACGTACAAGGTGATTTACCGTACACACTTACGACTCAACCTTTTCCATACGCTCCTAGAGGATCTTCTCCGCTCGCTCCGACGCTTCTCGAATCCACGATCTGCGCCCAACGCCGAATCCACGGCGTCCAACGTCGAATCCACGACGTCCGACCGAATCCACGGTCTTCACCCAATAGCACCGTTCGAATCCACGAACGTGCCTCGCTCCGAATCCACGAGAGCGATTGAACCTTGAATCCACAAGGACACGCGAATCCACGCGCCGATTTTTGGGGAAAATCGTTGTTTTTTGGGTGGTGATGATCCGCCGAATACTTAGATCAAAGATAGATCGGAAATACCATCTAAGTATTCATTAGTTTGATTCAACTCAAGATGTGAGTATGAAAACCTAGAATCAAACTAATCAATATAGATGAAGAAACATAGAGTATTCTCTAATGATTTCCTTTCTTCTCTATATGTGGATCTATAGCCGTATATGATGATACAAGAAAATGACGGCTATGTGGATTCACCCTAGAAAGAAAGACATAGGGTGTATTTATAGGTTAGAAACCCTAGGAAGGAGATAAGAATCAAAAACAAACTATTTCTGGATTTTTACGGACGGCGATCCGGATCGTGATAACTAGGATCCGGATCGTCATAACGAAACAGCCAATTCCAGAAAAACGAAGGTTCGGGATCCGGATCATGTGACTACGATCCGGATCGTTCATACAGTTTACCAAACATCAACGTTCGGGATCCGGATTGCGAAGCAAGATCCGGATCGTTCAAGGTAGATGGTAAACTCAACGTTCGGGATCCGGATCAAGAGACTACGATCCGGATTGCGACGATGTATGAACGAACCACCTTCGGGATCCGGATCGAACAACCTGATCCGGATCCTGAACATGTCCCAAGTCCAGTTTTTGATTTTTATGCAATAAAAGATTCTTCCAAGTGTTTCTACACTACAAGAAGTATTCGGATCACACAAATTCTTTAGTTAAACATACCTGATCCTTTTGAATTCTTCTTACTTGAGATTGAGTTAAATGATCCAACTTTCTTCACCTTCAATCTTCAAGACTTGAGACTTTCACGAAACTACGCCAACTCAAATTCCGTAACATGGGACACTACATCCTCCCCCACTAACAAAAGTTTCGTCCTCGAAACAAAAATCATACCTCAATCCTGGGCCTCGAACAGGTAGGGGTAGGCGTCCATCACCGCTGACTCTAGCTCCCACGTCGCCTCGCGCTCATCATGATTGCTCCAGAGGATCTTCACATAGGGGATGGTCCGATTGCGCAATTCTTTCATCTCCCGATCTAGAATCCGCAGTGGGCGCTCCTCATATCTCAAATCCTCGCTGACCTCGAGTGGTGCAAAGTCGATGACGTGCGACGGGTCGAAGACGTACCTCCTCAAGTGGAAACATGAAAGACATCGTGGACACCAGCCAGTCTCGGGGGAAGTGCAAGTCGGTAAGCAACTGGCCCGATACGCTCCAATACCTCAAAAGGTCCAATGTATCGGGGACTGAGTTTCCCGCGAATGCCAAACCTCCTGATACCTTTGGACGGCGAGACTTTCAGAAATACATGATCTCCCACCTGAAACTCTAAGTCTCGTCGCCGAACATCAGCATAGCTCCTCTGTCGACTCTGAGCGATCTGAAGGTGCTGTCGGATCACTCTGACCTTTTCTTCTGCCTCTAGCAACAAATCTGGTCCCAGAGTCCTTCTCTCCCCCACATCACTCCAATATAGCGGTGATCGACATTTGCGTCCGTACAATGCTTCAAACGGAGCCATTTGGATGCTCGCTTGAAAGCTGTTGTTGTACACAAACTCAGCCAGTGATAAGTGTCGAATCCATCCACCGCCAAACTCTAGGATACAAGCCCTCAGCATATCCTCAAGGATCTGAATCGTCCGCTCTGACTGTCCATCAATCTGTGGGTGGAAAGCTGTACTAAATCTGAGCTGAGTCCCCAAGGTAGTCTGTAAACTCCCCCAGAATCACGAAACAAACCTCGGGTCTCTATCTGACACTATGGAAGCTGGCACCCCATGTAACCTCACTATCTCTTCCAAGTATAACTGGGCTAGTCGTTCGAGTGGCCAAGTAGTCTGTATAGGCAAAAAGTGCGCTGACTTGGTAAGTCGATCCACCACTACCCAGTGTAATAACCGTGAGTTTATTTTCCTCTTTGGTCCTTCCTTTGAATTTTATTGAACCGTTTTCCGACTAAGGGGTACGGGGTGTGATTTATTTTTCCTTCGTTCTGGGCGGACCGTCGGGGGCTCGCGGGTATTTTTGGATAATAAAGCTCGCGAAACGGAGACCGGCGGCGCGATCGGTTTTGGATTCCGACTCCGGAATCTCCCGAAATAAATTCCGGAAGTTTTGTACGGTTCAGGCGACTTCCACATGTACCGAGGCAGACCGGACCCTGGTTCGCCCCAAATCAACCTGTCGCTTTGCTTGAGGTTTGGGTTTGAACCACCCCAGCTCACATTCGCCCAATCTTTTTATTTCCCTAATTGGGTTTAGTCCGACTGTGACAGATCAACAAATTAATTGGCGTTTGGGAATTAGGTTTTAGGAACCCCCTTTTCTTTTCCTCTTACCTTAACGCGCGATACCCCGAGCACGGACAAGAGCGTTTCTTTTCCCAAACCCTCCTCTTCGCGTGGATCGGCATGGAGCACCGCGGCGGAACGAGCAAGGAAAGGAAAGACCACCGCCCAACCCTTCCCCGGAACCGGCCACGCAAGAACGGACGATCCCTCATCCCCCAACCATCGTCATCGTAACCGAGGTGAGACGGAGGGTTTCTTTTAGTTTTCTTTGGGTTCTTGATCGTCCCAATCGGCAAGGGGAAGGCACAGGCGACGGATTCTCCGGAATCCGCCGCATGTGCGAAGACCTCCTTCCCCCAAGCCGGCGTTCGGGTGACCCGCACGGGGCCGGGCTCACGCCCAGCCCCGCGTGCGGGGGTGACCCGCACGGTGCAGGGGTGACCCGCACGGGGCCGGGCTCACGCCCAGCCCCGCGTGCGGGGGTGACCGGCACGGTGCGGGGGTGACCCGCACGGGGCCGGGCTCACGCCCAGCCCCGCGTGCGGGGGTGACCCGCACGGTGCGGGGGTGACCCGCACGCGGCCGGGCTCACGCCCAACCCCGCGTGCGGGGGTGAACCGCACGGTGCGGGGGTGACACGCACGGTGCGGGGGTGACCCGCACGGGGCCGGGCTCACGCCCAGCCCCGCGTGCCGGGGTGACCCGCACGGTGCGGGGGTGACCCGCACGGGGCCGGGCCTGCGCCCAGCCCCGCGTGCGGGGGTGACCCGCACGGGGCTGGGCACGCGCATGGTCCCGCGTGCGGGCGCGGTGCCGCGAACCGGGATAGACGGAGGGTCGCGTTCTTTTCTTTATTCGGGTCTAGGTGCTGATTTTTTCCTTGCGACAGGTGTGTGAGCCCGGACGAGCGTGTCGGGACGCGAGGAAAGCCGAGCCTTGATCGCTACAAGTGACAGGTGGGTTGTATTTACTTTGTCCTAGCCTCTAACTCTATCATGTTGGACGGGGTCTATTCTAAGTGTACTGGGGTTAAACAGTGATGGGTGATAGCGTATGCATGTTAGTGGGTTCTTCATAGTGTTTAGCGTCAGTTTCCGACGGTTGCTCTCTTTTTAATAACTGCATGTTGGCGGGCCACCTTCGAGTGCGCGTATTATTACCTTGCTTTTGATTATACACTTTACCGCATTACTCTTGTTATTTATATTATGATGCTGACATGATGGTGGTTATGGTTACTTGGCTCGAGGCTGCAACACGCGCACCCGCGGTTTGGCCACCGCAAAGGGTGCGCTTTTCCGGAAAAGTGGTCTATGACCCGTGTATACCCACGAGGTGACGTAGTGGGGCCCCTTATTAGTTGTGGGGTTGAGGCGCCGAGGTGCGAGCGGTGCGACCCGTCGGTTTAGTTGTCCGACGTGGTCAGGTTTCTGCAGGTACGGTATGGGCCGTCGGTTTAGTTGTCCGACGTGGCCGGGTATTACAGGATACAGGTGTACAGGTTGCCTTCATCCCTTGAGAGGGTGGTTGCTCCGGTTGTCTTCACAGTTTGTTTTATTATATTCTCCTGCTCTACTACTTTTACGTCACTGACTTCCCACTTGGTGACAGGGTTCAGACGGGGGGAGACGTAGGCGGTGGTGAGGACGGGACAGGAGCAGCTAGGTCGCCGGGGACCCTGGACTGTATTTCCTCTTCTTTCTTGCATTTCATTTACATTGTAGTTATGTGAGAGGTTCTCGATACCCTCGTGGGGTCGGCGTGGATGTCGGTATGAGTTGTATTTAGTTATCCTCTTATGCGTTACTCTCCCTTTTAAATTTTATTGGCCAATTGAAAATGAAAAAGGCAGAAGAAAAAGAAAAGATTGCGAAAACCGTTTTTAAAATAGAAGTGTCGTGTGGGCACTGGTTTCAAAACCCTGTGGATTTATGGATTTCAAAAAGGGATTTCAAAACTTGGTGTCGGGTGGGCACCATTTTCAAAACCTTGTGGTTTTATGCTGATTTCGAAACTCGCTTTCAAAACGTAAGCGCCGGGTAGGCGCTCTTTTTAAGACTGTGGATTTATCCTTTCCAAACTGATCGGCCATACGTTTTAAATAAGTTAGAATGCTGGTTGTATGTTAATAATTGTTTTGATTGAAAGGTTGTGTATGTTTGAACATGTACTGAATGCTACGCCGTGCACATACAGGGGAGACTCTGTCCGTTTGCAGAGTGATCCTGTATGTGTGGCGGGTCTGGGCATGCGCCGGGGAAGAGGGGTTCGCTCTTACAAAAAAAATTTTACACGTCAAATGTCCGACTTTTTCTTTGAATCGTTTCCGCTAAAAACAAAACCCCCGGGGCGTGACAGATTAAATGGTATCAGAGACGTTCTTTCAATCACAACAGTTAATGCCGACATCCGTGAGAACACCTCACTTACCTACACATGAATGAAATGGGTAGGGCATAGGACTGTAGAACGTGAGTGACCGAGGGGGGGGAGGGAAAATGTTGAGTCCTTTCTCTCACTTTATGGTTGTTGTTAGTAGGGTAGCCTAAAGTTGACTGTTGTGATTTGTGACAGACATGGCCCGTACTAGATCATCGGCCGGGGACGCAGAAGCGGACGCGACGACGTCAACGGCCGCAGAGAACCAGCTCCTGCGGCAGCAATTGCGGGAGATGGCAGGGAATCTGGCCAACCTCACTGAGCACGTGCGTCAGTTGACGCAACAGCAGCAGGCCGCAACGGTGACGGTCACCCCAGTTCCCCCACAGGGGTCGACAGCACCGGCCGCGGCACCACCGACAGCACCACCGCCGGTGGCGGCTACGGGACCGGCGCCGGGGACAACCAGCAGGGTTACGCTGGAGGAGACTGTAGTCACACCTGCCCCTACCGTGGCTGCCGCCGCCGCGACGGAGGGGACGGTTGTGATGACCGAGCGGGATCGGGTGCGGGCCAACCTGAAAGACTTCAAGAAATACGACCCACCCACGTTCGAAGGGGACACGACCGATCCGTGGGTCATCGAGAAATGGGTGGGGTCGATGGAGAAACTGTTCGAAGACCAACTCATGGAGGATGACGAGCGGGTTCCCCTAGCAGTCCACTGCTTGGAGGGGAACGCCCGCTTGTGGTGGAAGACTGGTGGAGGGTGGCTGCGTGGCCTACTTAGCATCGGTGGATTTGGCTACCCGACCCCCGACGACGCTCGCCGATATCCCAGTGGTGAGGGACTTCCCCGATGTTTTTCCCACGGAATTGCCTGGGATGCCCCCTGAACGGGAGGTGGGGTTCCCTATCGAACTACTACCGGGCACGCAGCCTATTTCGAAGGCACCTTACCGAATGGCCTTCGCAGAACTAAAGGAGCTTAAAGCACAACTGGAAGACCTCTTGGATAAAGGGTTCATAAGACCGAGTGTGTCACCCTGGGGCGCACCGGTACTCTTTGTGCGGAAGAAAGACGGAAGTCTACGTCTCTGCATTGATTACAGAGGAATAAACAAGGTCACAGTGAAAAATAAGTACCCCCTGCCCAGAATAGATGACCTCTTCGACCAGCTGAGAGGGGCGACGGTCTTCTCCAAAATCGATCTGCAATCGGGCTGCCACCAACTCCGGGTTCGGGACAAGGACATCCCGAAGACTGCTTTCCGGACCCGGTATGGCCACTACGAGTTCACGGTCATGCCTTTCGGGCTCACAAACGCCCCCGCAGTCTTCATGGATATGATGAACCGGATCTTCAGACCCTTCCTGGATCGGTTCGTGGTGGTTTTCATCGACGACATCCTGGTTTATTCCACTACCGACGAGGAGCACGAGGACCACTTGCAAACGATCCTTCAAACTCTCAGAGAACAGGAGCTGTTCGCTAAACTCAAGAAGTGTGAGTTCTGGCTACGCGAGGTCGACTTCCTAGGACATGTGATCTCGGCGCGGGGGAATCGCCGTGGATCCGAAGAAGGTGGAATCCGTGGTCGACTGGCAGCCGCCGACGACGGTGACAGAGGTCCTCAGTTTCCTAGGATTGGCAGGATATTACAGGCGTTTCGTAGAGGGTTTCGCGAAGATTGCTACCCCCTTAAATCGGTTAACCAGAAAGGGGGAGAAGTTCATATGGACGGCCAAATGCCAGGAGAGTTTTGAGGAACTCAAAAGGAGGTTAACCAGGGCACCAATTCTGGTGCTACCGACACCCGGAGAGGATTACGAGGTGTACTGCGACGCATCGAGGATCGGCCTGGGCGGTGTTCTGATGCAACAGGGGAAAGTGATTGCCTACGCGTCCAGGCAACTGAAGGACTACGAAAAGAACTACCCGATACACGACTTGGAGCTGGCCGCAGTAGTCTTCGTTTTAAAACTATGGAGGCACTATCTCTTTGGAGTCCACTGTAACGTCTTCTCGGATCATCAAAGTCTTAAGTACATCTTTACCCAAAAAGAATTAAACTTGCGGCAGAGGCGGCGGCTGGAGTTGTTGAAGGATTACGACTTGACGATTCAATACCATCCCGGAAAGGCCAACGTGGTGGCGGACGCCTTGAGCAGGAAAGGGCGCCAAGAAGGGGCGTCAAGGAGCGCGATAACGGAGCAGAACCACTTGATAGCGGAGTTCGCACGAATGCAGTTGGAGGTGGTACCGACAGGCACGGTTATGCAACTCCTAACCTTGGTGGTCAAGCCGACGTTACTTGAGAAGATCTGGGAGGGACAGCAGACCGACCCGCACTTACAGCGTGTACGAGACAAATTTTCCCTGGACCAAGAGAGCGACTTTGCAGTGGAAGACGACGGCACCCTACGGTTCCGCAGACGGATCTGCGTGCCGGATTCGTCGGAGTTGAAGGAGGAAATTTTGACAGAGGCACACCGGGCCCCTTATGCGGCACATCCAGGGGGCACGAAGATGTACAGGGACCTCAAACAGATCTACTGGTGGCCCAAAATGAAGGGGGACGTCACCCGACACGTAGCTCATTGCCTAGTGTGCCAACAAGTAAAGGCCGAGCATCAGCGACCAGCAGGGAAGCTACAGCCTCTACCGGTGCCAGAGTGGAAGTGGGATCAGATCACCATGGACTTTGTCACGGGTTTCCCACGCTCACAACAGGGCCACGACGCATTTTGGGTCGTAGTCGACCGGTTAACCAAGTCAGCACACTTTCTGCCAATCCATACGACCTGGACCCGAGAACGGTTAGCCCATGCTTATATCAGCGAGATCGTGAGATTACATGGAGTGCCGGCATCGATCACCTCGGACAGAGACACGCGCTTTGTCTCGAAGTTTTGGCAGAGCCTTCAGCGGGCCATGGGGACCAAACTACAGTTCAGCACAGCCTTCCACCCCCGGACAGTCGGAGCGTGTGATACAAACCCTCGAAGACCTGCTTCGCGCCTGTGTACTAGACTGGGGAATCGGGTGGTCACGCTACCTACCTCTCGTGGAATTCGCCTACAACAACAGCTACCAGGCCAGCATCCAGATGGCGCCCTACGAGGCCTTGTATGGAAGGCGCTGCCGATCCCCGATTAGTTGGGACGATTTGGGAGAACGGAAATTCTTGGGACCCGATTTAGTGGAGGAGACGGAAGAGAAGGTACGCCTTATCCGACAGCGCCTGCTGACCGCCCAAAGTCGCCAGAAGAGCTACGCGGACCAAAGGCGCCGCGACCTGGAATTCCAAGTGGGAGAGCATGTTTTCTTGCGGGTCTCGCCGTCCAGAGGAGTTAAGCGGTTCGGGCTGAGGGGCAAGCTGAGCCCACGGTTCGTGGGGCCGTTCGAATCTTGGAGCGAATCGGCCCGGTTGCTTACCGCCTTGCCCTACCACCAAACCTCGACCGAGTCCACGACGTCTTCCACGTCTCGATGCTCCGGAAGTACCTCTACGACCCCTCACACATCCTGGATGCTTCTACACTCGAACTTAAGGAGGACCTAAGCTTCGAAGAAACCCCTGTGAGGATCCTGGCAAGGGAGACCAAATCGCTGCGAAATCGAGCTATCCCCTACGTGAAGGTACTCTGGAGCAACCACGAGGAGCGAGAAGCAACTTGGGAGCTGGAATCAAGATTGAGGGAGTACTACCCCGACCTTTTCACCACCACTCGGGTTTGAGTTTCGAGGACGAAACTCGTTTTTAGGGGTGAGTGGTGAAATAACCGCGAGTTTATTTTCCTCTTTGGTCCTTCCTTTGAATTTTATTGAACCGTTTTCCGACTAAGGGGTACGGGGTGTGATTTATTTTTCCTTCGTTCTGGGCGGACCGTCGGGGGCTCGCGGGTATTTTTGGATAATAAAGCTCGCGAAACGGAGACCGGCGGCGCGATCGGTTTTGGATTCCGACTCCGGAATCTCCCGAAATAAATTCCGGAAGTTTTGTACGGTTCAGGCGACTTCCACATGTACCGAGGCAGACCGGACCCTGGTTCGCCCCAAATCAACCTGTCGCTTTGCTTGAGGTTTGGGTTTGAACCACCCCAGCTCACATTCGCCCAATCTTTTTATTTACCTAATTGGGTTTAGTCCGACTGTGCCAGATCAACTAATTAATTGGCGTTTGGGAATTAGGTTTTAGGAACCCCCTTTTCTTTTCCTCTTACCTTAACGCGCGATACCCCGAGCACGGACAAGAGCATTTTTTTTCCCAAACCCTCCTCTTCGCGTGGATCGGCGTGGAGCACCACGGCGGAACGAGCAAGAAAAGGAAAGACCACCGCCCAACCCTTCCCCGGAACCGGCCACGCAAGAACGGACGATCCCTCATCCCCCAACCATCGTCATCGTAACCGAGGTGAGACGGAGGGTTTCTTTTAGTTTTCTTTGGGTTCTTGATCGTCCCGATCGGCAAGGGGAAGGCACAGGCGACGGATTCTCCGGAATCCGCCGCATGTGCGAAGACCTCCTTCCCCCAAGCCGGCGTTCCGGTGACCCGCACGGGGCCGGGCTCACGCCCAGCCCCGCGTGCGGGGGTGACCCGCACGGTGCGGGGGTGACCCGCACGGGGCCGGGCTCACGCCCAGCCCCGCGTGCGGGGGTGACCCGCACGGTGCGGGGGTGACCCGCACGGGGCCGGGCCTGCGCCCAGCCCCGCGTGCGGGGGTGACCCGCACGGGGCTGGGCACGCGCACGGGGCTGGGCACGCGCACGGTCCCGCGTGCGGGCGGGGTGCCGCGAACCGGGATAGACGGAGGGTCGCGTTCTTTTCTTTATTCGGGTCTAGGTGCTGATTTTTTCCTTGCGACAGGTGTGTGAGCCCGGACGAGCGTGTCGGGACGCGAGGAAAGCCGAGCCTTGATCGCTACAAGTGACAGGTGGGTTGTATTTACTTTGTCCTAGCCTCTAACTCTATCATGTTGGACGGGGTCTATTCTAAGTGTACTGGGGTTAAACAGTGATGGGTGATAGCGTATGCATGTTAGTGGGTTCTTCATAGTGTTTATCGTCGGTTTCCGACGGTTGCTCTCTTTTTAATAACTGCATGTTGGCGGGCCACCTTCGAGTGCGCGTATTATTACCTTGCTTTTGATTATACACTTTACCGCATTACTCTTGTTATTTATATTATGATGCTGACATGATGGTGGTTATGGTTACTTGGCTCGAGGCTGCAACACGCGCACCCGCGGTTTGGCCACCGCAAAGGGTGCGCTTTTCCGGAAAAGTGGTCTATGACCCGTGTATACCCACGAGGTGACGTAGTGGGGCCCCTTATTAGTTGTGGGGTTGAGGCGCCGAGGTGCGAGCGGTGCGACCCGTCGGTTTAGTTGTCCGACGTGGTCAGGTTTCTGCAGGTACGGTATGGGCCGTCGGTTTAGTTGTCCGACGTGGCCGGGTATTACAGGATACAGGTGTACAGGTTGCCTTCCTCCCTTGAGAGGGTGGTTGCTCCGGTTGTCTTCACGGTTTGTTTTATTATATTCTCCTGCTCTACTACTTTTACGTCACTGACTTCCCACTTGGTGACAGGGTTCAGACGGGGGGAGACGTAGGCGGTGGTGAGGACGGGACAGGAGCAGCTAGGTCGCCGGGGACCCTGGACTGCATTTTCTCTTCTTTCTTGCATTTCATTTACATTGTAGTTATGTGAGAGGTTCTCGATACCCTCGTGGGGTCGGCGTGGATGTCGGTATGAGTTGTATTTAGTTATCCTCTTATGCGTTACTCTCCCTTTTAAATTTTATTGGCCATTTGAAAATGAAAAAGGCAGAAGAAAAAGAAAAGATTGCGAAAACCGTTTTTAAAATAGAAGTGTCGTGTGGGCACTGGTTTCAAAACCCTGTGGATTTATGGATTTCAAAAAGGGATTTCAAAACTTGGTGTCGGGTGGGCACCGTTTTCAAAACCTTGTGGTTTTATGCTGATTTCGAAACTCGCTTTCAAAACGTAAGCGCCGGGTAGGCGCTTTTTTTAAGACTGTGGATTTATCCTTTCCAAACTGATCGGCCATACGTTTTAAATAAGTTAGAATGCTGGTTGTATGTTAATAATTGTTTTGATTGAAAGGTTGTGTATGTTTGAACATGTACTGAATGCTACGCCGTGCACATACACGGGAGACTCTGTCCGTTTGCAGAGTGATCCTGTATGTGTGGCGGGTCTGGGCATGCGCCGGGGAAGAGGGGTTCGCTCTTACAAAAAAAATTTTACACGTCAAATGTCTGACTTTTTCTTTGAATCGTTTCCGCTAAAAACAAAACCCCCGGGGCGTGACACCCAGATAGCGTCTGCACCTCCTTGTGCCCTCAGTAATCCGACCACAAAATCCATCGTGATGTGGTCCCATTTCCACTCGGGAATTGGAAGACTTTGTAACTTGCCAGCTGGCACACGATGCTTAGCTTTTACCTGCTGACAAGTTAAACACTGAGACACAAACCTCCCAATATCCCTTTTCATGCCATTCCACCAGAAGTGTGTCTTGAGGTCCTTATACATCTTAGTCCCCCCAGGATGAAGGGTGTAAGGTGTATAATGGGCCTCTCTCAATATCTGCTCTCTGATCTCAGCATCCACTGGCACACAGGCTCGATCCCTGTACCTCAGTACTCCCGCAGTATCAACTGAAAAATCCCCTGATCGATCACTCGGAATCTGATCTCGAATCTTGGTCAAATGGGGGTCCTCGCTCTGTTTCTCCCGGATCCTCTCCAGCAGAGTGGGCTGCACGACCAAAGACATCAGTCTAGCAGAGACGCCAGGGGATACAACCTCTATCTCGAGCTGTCACGCCCCGGGGTCGAAACTGCGACCCGGGCTCGCTAACAGATCCGCCATCTGTACGGAAACTGCCGTACAGACGAAGCGTCTACCCTGCAAATAAATCTAGCCAACAGATATCAGAGCAAAAGTAAGTACATGCTATAGAAAGGAAACAGAACAACTGTACTAGAGTAAATAAAATCCAAGATACAAGCTGTCCTCAAGATACAAAAATAACATCTCTCAAAATCTCACTCTACAAAAGTGGAAACTCAAAAGGGTACTGCTACCTCTCCACTAAACTGACTCGGGTAAGCGACTAGTCGGCCACGCCCTTACCTCGATCTGAAGACCCCGCACGGGAAGGAGTCGGAGCAGCTGCCTCAGGAAAACCTGCACCGCAGCGGGTGTGAGAACTACTGCAAAGGTAGTTCCCAGTGGGTACCGTCCTCAAAGCACACGGTATGCCCACTAAGTCCACCGGAGGCACAAAAGGGTAAACAAATAGATAGATAGATAGATAGATATGGAAGCAGGAAATCTACCTCTATATGCCTCTACATATGCTCAAAGGAAAAGTACTCATCTATGAACCTGCAATGTAACTCACTCACACGTCTCACCCAAATCTCAATGACTGTCCACTTTGGACCAGTCAAGATAAAGTCAAGCCTGCGCTCATCTACTGCCGCACATCCCGGAGGAACGGACTTACGTAGGGTGTCCCTCAAGGACTATCAGTAACACATCGCAGCCTCGTCAGGCTCGGTAACATCATCGCACCCGGGGCGTAGCTCGAGGGGAGCGACCCCACCGAACTCAAGTATCTCAAGTATCTCATTACTGGCAAACATGCCAGGCTCAGCAGGCTACAATCCGCGATCAAAAAGATCGGAACACAGTGAACAGACAACTCACTCTCATGTCAAGGTCGGAGTAAACTCCACGACTCAATCTGAAGTGCTCTCATGGAACCCCCAACGACACTAGTAAAACTCAAAAAAAGCCACAGAAAGGCTTTAATAAACAACCAAATTCTCCTCGGCCCCCCGGCACGAGAGAACACGCTCCCCGAACCCATGCAGCATCACTAGAACCCTCGGACATTTTAAAACCATTTTTAAAAGTCGGTTTCCAATAAAACAAGCTTTCGGATTTTTAAAACGGTTCGGGAGCTTAAAAGAGGCCAACCAAGTATACCGTCTAGTGTCATATAGTGCCAAGAGTCTACTAAAAATGCTTTGGGGTTCAGATAATATTTCCATAATTTTCTAGGCAACTATCAGATCATTTAACAGCTAAAATATACAGTTTTGACATGATCAAAGTGCGTTCTGAAGCATTAGAGGGCATTCCACGATTTTTAGAAGAAAAACCAACCCACCTCAAATGCTTCCCGAAGGCCGCGCTGAAATCGGTGAAGAAACGGGCGAAAACTGAAGAAAAACTGAACTGCGCCCCCCCCCGCGCGCGCGCGCGCCGTCGCGCGTCTCGGAAAAATCCACGGAGCTCCACGCAACCTCCACAGCACCCAGCTAGGCCACCATAAAAATCCCAGCTCAAACCGATCACTACAGTCCACGAATTAAGCGTGCGAAGAGTTGCGGATTTGCACAGTACTCAACCTGCTGCAAGCATGCAATCCGAGAGTACCAAGGAGCAAGAATGGAAAATTAGCTCAATTCACCATTAAAATCCATCAATAAAACCCAAGAGAAGAACCAATGAATCCAAATCCATAGTTTCCAACAATCAATTACCTCAAATTGCTCCTCGCGCGCGCACGTTGACTCGGTCAACTCCCACAAGCAGCAGAAATGGAAACCAAGCTTCTTCACCTTCTTCTTCCTCTCCTTCTTCTCAGGCAGCAAGGAATGGTGGAGGATGGATAAGGGATGAGATAAGGGTGAGGGAGCTGTGTTGAGGGGTATAAAAATCAACGCGGGAGTAGTTGGAACAGAAGAAGCCCATACCGAGGTTTACTGTGCAAGTCCGGGCTTAATCGGGGCTCCCCCTGTGTCTGTGTACCGGTACCACCCACTTGGTACCGGTACACAGCCCCTGGTTCCGGAACCAAACACCTGGTTCCGGAACCAGCCTCCCAAAACTCCCAGCAACAGCCCGAAAACTCCAAAATTTGCCCCGCCAACACACTTTCTCGCCTCGGATCCTCCGCATCACCCCGAAACCAACCGAACACCTCTGTAAACACATAATACACATGTCCCAAGAGTTCAACTCACATCAAAACCATCCAAGAAACCAAAGCTCGACCCGCAAGCTTTCAAGTCGACGCCAACTCACTTTCCTTCAAAAAGACTTCCGCGTCGCTACAGGACCACCCGAACCTCTCTGTAAATACAAACAGAAACTGCTGATGGTATTTCCACAATACCAGGCTGCCACGAGGGGTCGGCACACTGCCCGAAGCTCCGGTACTCTACACTCTCCCCTCCTTTTAACGGTTTCGTCCTCGAAACCGCAAAAATCCAAATCTCAAGAGGGCGACTCAAATAAGTGGGGATATGAAACTCTCAGCTCATCCTCAGGCTCCCATGTGGCCTCTCTCTCCTCATGATGACTCCATAAAACCTTAACAAAAGGTATAATCCGGTTGCGCAATTCTCTCGTCTCTCGAGCAAGAATTCGCACCGGTTGCTCCCGATAGCCCAAGTCCTCGTCTAGCTCCAAGGATGTGAAGTCCAGGATATGTGAGGGGTCAAACACATATTTCCTCAAGGTGGATACATGAAACACATCATGGGTGCCTGCCAACCGCGGCGGTAGCGCAACCCGATATGCCACTGGTCCAATGCGCTCTAGCACCTCAAATGGCCCGATAAACCGCGGACTAAGCTTTCCGCGTACTCCAAATCGGCGAACTCCTCGAGATGGCGAGACTTTCAGAAAAACATGGTCTCCCACCTGAAACTCCAAGTCTCGCCGCCTCCTGTCTGCATAACTCCTCTGACGGCTCTGAGCGGTCTCTAAATGTCGCCGAATGATCCTGACCTTTTGCTCGGCTTCAACAAGCAAATCTGGCCCCAAAGTCTTCCTTTCGCCCACGTCACTCCAAAATAGAGGCGATCGACACTTCCGACCATACAATGCTTCGTAGGGCGCCATCTGAATGCTCGCCTGGAAGCTATTGTTATACGCAAACTCGGCTAATCTCAAGTGTCGATCCCAACTGCCACTGAAGCTCAGGACACATGCTCTCAACATGTCCTCCAGAGTCTGGATGGTCCTCTCCGACTGTCCATCAGTCTGTGGGTGAAAGGCGGTGCTAAACTGAAGCTGGGTCCCCAAGGCTCTGTGCAGACTCCTCCAAAACTGTGAAGTAAACCTCGGGTCCCTGTCCGACACAATCGATGCTGGCACCCCGTGCAGTCTCACAATCTCGTCGATATATAACTGTGCTAACCTCTCCAAGGACCAACTCAGCTGCATCGGCAGAAAGTGGGCTGATTTGGTCAAACGATCAACAATCACCCATATGGCATCAGAACCACTCTGAGTCCTCGGCAATCCCACAATAAAATCCATAGTGACACGGTCCCATTTCCATTCAGGTATTGGAAGGCTCTACAACTTGCCAGCTGGAACCTGATGCTCAGCTTTAACTTGCTGACAAGTTAAACAACGAGCCACAAACCTTCCAATATCTCTCTTCATGCCGCGCCACCAAAAATGTGCCCTCAAGTCCCTATACATCTTAGTTCCCCCAGGATGGAGGGTGTAAGGTGTATAGTGAGCTTCCCTCAAAATCAGCTCTCGAACCTCAGAGTCCATGGGCACACAAAAGCGGTCCCTGTACCTGAGTACTCCCGCTGTATCCACAGAAAAGTCCCCACCCTGATCCTGCTGAAGCTGATCTCTAATCCTCACAAGCTCGGGGTCCTCACTCTGTTTCTCTCTAATCCTGTCCAACAGAGCGGGCTGCAAGACCATGGACATAAGTCTTGCAGAGACCCCAGGGGACACTACCTCGATATCCAAGCGCCTCAACTGCTCTCTCAAGGGCATCTGCTGAGTAATCAACAAGCTCAAGGACTGCCCTGATCGCCTGCTCAAGGCGTCTGCGACCACATTGGCCTTGCCGGGATGATACTGAATACTCAGATCATAATCCTTTAGCAGCTCCAGCCACCGGCGTTGCCTCAAGTTGAGTTCCTTCTGGGTGAACAAATACTTCAAACTCTGGTGGTCGGTGAAGATCTCACAATGCTCGCCATAAAGATAGTGCCGCCAAAGCTTCAAAGCAAAGACAACAGCGGCTAACTCCAAGTCATGTGTAGGGTAATTCTTCTCATAATCCTTTAGCTGGCGCGAAGCATAAGCAATTACCCTACCATGCTGCATCAACACACATCCTAGTCCGCTGTGGGAGGCATCACTGTAAATCACGAATCCCTCTCCCATGACTGGTAGTGAAAGGACTGGCGCTGAAATCAACCTTTGCTTCAACTCCTCGAAGCTCTGCTGACACTGCTCTGTCCACACAAACCTGATCCCCTTCCTGGTCAACCGAGTGAGGGGAGTAGAAAGCTTCGCAAAGCCTTCTACAAAACGACGGTAGTACCCTGCAAGGCCCAAAAAGCTGCGCACCTCTGTCACCGTCGTGGGTCTAGGCCAATCCCGAACTGAATCAATCTTCGCCGGGTCCACTGCCACTCCTGCGGCTGAAACTACGTGGCCTAGAAAAGAAACCTCCCGAAGCCAAAAAGCGCACTTCTTTAACTTGGCATACAACTTCTTCTCTCTCAGAAGCTGCAGCACTATCCTCAAGTGCTCCTCGTGCTCCGCGTCACTTCGGGAGTAAACCAGAATGTCATCAATAAACACAACTACAAAACGATCCAAGTAGGGCTGAAACACTCGGTTCATTAGATCCATAAATGCGGCTGGGGCATTAGTCAATCCAAAAGGTAGCACTGTGAACTCATAATGCCCATACCGAGTCCTGAAAGCTGTCTTGGACACATCCTCGGCCCTCACCTTAAGCTGGTGGTAATCGGACTGAAGGTCGATCTTGGAGAAGACCGTAGCTCCCTGAAGCTGATCAAACAAATCATCAATCCTGGGGAGAGGATACTTGTTCCGAACGGTCACTTTATTCAACTCTCGATAATCCACACACAATCTAAGTGATCCGTCCTTCTTTTTCACAAAAAGAATCGGCGCTCCCCACGGAGAGACACTTGGTCTGATGAACCCTCGATCCAAAAGATCCTGCAATTGAGCCTTTAGCTCTCTCAACTCTGCTGGGGCCATCCTATAGGGCGCTTTAGAGACTGATGTAGTTCCAGGGACTACATCAATCACAAACTCTATCTCTTGATCCGGCGGCATAGATGATAGCTCCGGGGGAAAAACATCCGGGTACTCGCAGACAACAGGGATGTCCTCGAGTCCGGGCATCGCCGTAGGCGCCTCTACAACAGTCGCAAGGAAAGCGACACAGCCTCTACTCAACATCTGTCGGGCTCGGGCGGAGGACACTGTCACTGCAAACAATGCACTCTGACATCCCCTATACACATACTCCTCCTGACCCGGCTCCCGAAGGGTCACAGTCCTCAATCTACAATCAATAGTAGCATAGAACCGGGATAACCAATCCATACCCAAAACCACATCAAAATCCTGAAGTCGGCGCAAGACCAACAGGTCAATGGGTAAAATCCACGGTCCTAACTGCACTGGGCAGGACCAACAGCACTCATCTACATGCAATACACAACCCGGAACCTGGACCTCTAATGCATGAGTCAATGGCCCAATCTCAAACCCATGCGAAGATGCAAATGTACTACTGATGAATGAATGTGATGCTCCAGTATCAAAAAGCGCTCGAGCACGGGTAGAGGAGATAAGAACAATACCTGCTACTACCTGATCCGCTGCTGTGGAATCCTCGACCTGAGCGGCGTACACTTGCCCGCTCGCTGGAGGTCGTCCCTCAGACTGTCGTGAGGAGGTGGCACGATCACCCCGGGTGAAGCTCGGCGAAGCTCCCACTGCCTGCAGGGGCAAGGGAGAAGTCGATGTAGTCGACGGTGCTGAAGACCCTGCCCTCGGGCAAGTCCAAGCTATATGTCCCGGCTGTCCACATCGATAGCATCTGCCCTGTCGCTGCTCGCACTGCTGAGGTGCGTGAGGCCCGCCACAAATCACACACTGATCGGAGCGCCTCTGCTGCTGCTGCTGCTGTCTAGGCGGCCGATGACCCCCTGGCCTCTGCCTCCTCTGTGACCCGCGGCCTCGAGGCTGGATCTGTGGCTGCGGTGGTCTCGGGGGCCTCGGTCTGCTTGACTGCCCAAAATCCTGAGGTGTGGGGCGCTTCTCCCCGGAGCTGGTCCCTGGCGCCTCGCCCCTCTCTGTCATAATAACGGTCCCTCGGGAGACCCATCGAGCTCGCTCAATAGCTGCGTCCAAGGTAGGTGACCGATGGGAGTGGACATGATGGTAGATATCCTGGTGCAATCCCCTCTCAAATAGATCAACCCTCTGCGGCTCATCTGGGGCGACGTATGGAACACTGTTCAGTAAGCGCTGGAACTCTCGTATATACTCCTGTAGGGGTCGGCTACCCTGCTGTAGCCGTCGAAGATCTCCTTCGAGTTTCTGCTTTGCACTGTCGGGGAAGTAAGCCCCACGCAGTAAAGCTCGAAACTCGTGCCAAGTCAGCAACTGTACGCCCGGCGGTCCAACAGGGCGAACCCGACGCCACCAAGTCTCGGCGTCTTTCTCCAAAAAGTGAGTTCCCAGGTGCACTTGATACTCCTCCTTGATGAAAAGATTCTCGAATAATTTTTCCATAGCAGCAATCCAGTTCTCGACTTCCCACGGCTCCGAGCTCAGACCAGAGAACCGCGGGGGATGGAACTGGCTAATATACGACAGTCGATCCGTGAGCTCTCTCTGCTCTGCCTCCGTCAAAGGAGCAATCTGTGACGAGGTCGCCGAGGTAGCTACTGGGGGCGTCGCTGGAGGTGCCCTCTGCTCGAGTAACCTCACCAACCGTTCCACATTCTCTTGCTGGGCCTTGGCTGCCTCCTCCTGGCGCCTAACTGTCTCCTCCTGGCGCCTGGCTGTCTCCTCCTGGCGTTTGGACGCCTCATCTTGGCGTTGCAACGCCTCCGACAAATGGGCCACTTGGGCCCGCAGCGCCTGAACCTCTCCCTGATCAACAGGTGGAGCCTCCTGCCGCTCAGGCTCCTCGTCTGCGGCTGGGTGAGCCCTCGTCGTAGCTCGACGTCTGGGAGGCATCGCAATCCTGCAATTAAAACCAAACATCAGGACCAAGAATCACTCAACCCAATCAAACGAGAGTCTATACATGTTACCCATTCTAAAGCGTAATGTCGTCTGCAGCCGACATGTCCCCTTTAGAGAATAAACATGCAAAATTACTCACCCCAATCCTCTGGGGGAGTTACAACTCAATCAGGACTCTCGCAGAAATCACGTCTCTCTCGATAGTCAACCTACTGTCCAGCTAAAAGCCTAGGGTCTCTAAGTCCTCAATGACCTATAAACCTAGGCTCTGATACCACTCTAATCTGTCACGCCCCGGGGTCGAAACTGCGACCCGGGCTCGCTAACAGATCCGCCATCTGTACGGAAACTGCCGTACAGACGAAGCGTCTACCCTGCAAATAAATCTAGCCAACAGATATCAGAGCAAAAGTAAGTACATGCTATAGAAAGGAAACAGAACAACTGTACTAGAGTAAATAAAATCCAAGATACAAGCTGTCCTCAAGATACAAAAATAACATCTCTCAAAATCTCACTCTACAAAAGGGGAAACTCAAAAGGGTACTGCTACCTCTCCACTAAACTGACTCGGGTAAGCGACTAGTCGGCCACGCCCTTACCTCGATCTGAAGACCCCGCACGGGAAGGAGTCGGAGCAGCTGCCTCAGGAAAACCTGCACCGCAGCGGGTGTGAGAACTACTGCAAAGGTAGTTCCCAGTGGGTACCGTCCTCAAAGCACACGGTATGCCCACTAAGTCCACCGGAGGCACAAAAGGGTAAACAAATAGATAGATAGATAGATAGATATGGAAGCAGGAAATCTACCTCTATATGCCTCTACATATGCTCAAAGGAAAAGTACTCATCTATGAACCTGCAATGTAACTCACTCACACGTCTCACCCAAATCTCAATGACTGTCCACTTTGGACCAGTCAAGATAAAGTCAAGCCTGCGCTCATCTACTGCCGCACATCCCGGAGGAACGGACTTACGTAGGGTGTCCCTCAAGGACTATCAGTAACACATCGCAGCCTCGTCAGGCTCGGTAACATCATCGCACCCGGGGCGTAGCTCGAGGGGAGCGACCCCACCGAACTCAAGTATCTCAAGTATCTCATTACTGGCAAACATGCCAGGCTCAGCAGGCTACAATCCGCGATCAAAAAGATCGGAACACAGTGAACAGACAACTCACTCTCATGTCAAGGTCGGAGTAAACTCCACGACTCAATCTGAAGTGCTCTCATGGAACCCCCAACGACACTAGTAAAACTCAAAAAAAGCCACAGAAAGGCTTTAATAAACAACCAAATTCTCCTCGGCCCCCCGGCACGAGAGAACACGCTCCCCGAACCCATGCAGCATCACTAGAACCCTCGGACATTTTAAAACCATTTTTAAAAGTCGGTTTCCAATAAAACAAGCTTTCGGATTTTTAAAACGGTTCGGGAGCTTAAAAGAGGCCAACCAAGTATACCGTCTAGTGTCATATAGTGCCAAGAGTCTACTAAAAATGCTTTGGGGTTCAGATAATATTTCCATAATTTTCTAGGCAACTATCAGATCATTTAACAGCTAAAATATACAGTTTTGACATGATCAAAGTGCGTTCTGAAGCATTAGAGGGCATTCCACGATTTTTAGAAGAAAAACCAACCCACCTCAAATGCTTCCCGAAGGCCGCGCTGAAATCGGTGAAGAAACGGGCGAAAACTGAAGAAAAACTGAACTGCGCCCCCCCCCGCGCGCGCGCGCGCCGTCGCGCGTCTCGGAAAAATCCACGGAGCTCCACGCAACCTCCACAGCACCCAGCTAGGCCACCATAAAAATCCCAGCTCAAACCGATCACTACAGTCCACGAATTAAGCGTGCGAAGAGTTGCGGATTTGCACAGTACTCAACCTGCTGCAAGCATGCAATCCGAGAGTACCAAGGAGCAAGAATGGAAAATTAGCTCAATTCACCATTAAAATCCATCAATAAAACCCAAGAGAAGAACCAATGAATCCAAATCCATAGTTTCCAACAATCAATTACCTCAAATTGCTCCTCGCGCGCGCACGTTGACTCGGTCAACTCCCACAAGCAGCAGAAATGGAAACCAAGCTTCTTCACCTTCTTCTTCCTCTCCTTCTTCTCAGGCAGCAAGGAATGGTGGAGGATGGATAAGGGATGAGATAAGGGTGAGGGAGCTGTGTTGAGGGGTATAAAAATCAACGCGGGAGTAGTTGGAACAGAAGAAGCCCATACCGAGGTTTACTGTGCAAGTCCGGGCTTAATCGGGGCTCCCCCTGTGTCTGTGTATCGGTACCACCCACTTGGTACCGGTACACAGCCCCTGGTTCCGGAACCAAACACCTGGTTCCGGAACCAGCCTCCCAAAACTCCCAGCAACAGCCCGAAAACTCCAAAATTTGCCCCGCCAACACACTTTCTCGCCTCGGATCCTCCGCATCACCCCGAAACCAACCGAACACCTCTGTAAACACATAATACACATGTCCCAAGAGTTCAACTCACATCAAAACCATCCAAGAAACCAAAGCTCGACCCGCAAGCTTTCAAGTCGACGCCAACTCACTTTCCTTCAAAAAGACTTCCGCGTCGCTACGGGACCACCCGAACCTCTCTGTAAATACAAACAGAAACTGCTGATGGTATTTCCACAATACCAGGCTGCCACGAGGGGTCGGCACACTGCCCGAAGCTCCGGTACTCTACACGAGCCGTCTCAACTCCTCTAACAGTGGCGCCTGATTTGTAATCAACATGGACAAACTCTGCACCACTCTCCTACTCAAGGCATCTGCAACCACGTTGGCCTTTCCTGGATGGTAAAGGATATCCACATCGTAATCCTTCAGTAACTCTAACCATCTGCGCTGCCTCAAATTCAGTTCCTTCTGCGTGAACAGGTACTTTAGGCTCTTGTGGTCGGTGTAGATCTCACAGTGCTCCCCATATAGGTAATGGCGCCAAAGCTTCAGTGCAAACACCACGGCAGCAAGTTCCAAGTCATGGGTAGCGTAATTCTTCTCGTAATCCTTAAGCTGTCTCGATGCATAAGCAATTACCCTTCCCTCCTGCATCAGCATGCATCCAAGTCCACTCTGCGATGCATCACTGTAGATCACATATCCTTTCCCCATAACAGGGAGGGAAAGGATAGGAGCGGTCATCAATCTATCCTTTAGCTCCTCAAAGCTCCTCTGGCAGTCCTCACTCCAGATAAACTTAACTCCTTTACGCGTCAACCGAGTGAGGGGTGTGGAAAGCTTCGCAAAGCCTTCCACAAACCGACGATAATAACCAGCTAACCCCATAAAGCTGCGCACCTCAGATACAGTCGTCGGTCGGGGCCAATCTCGAACTGCCTCAATCTTCGCCGGGTCTACTGCTACACCGGCGGCGGCAATCACATGGCCCAAGAAAGCTACCTCCCGAAGCCAAAACTCGCACTTTGACAGCTTGGCATACAACTTCTTATCTCGTAGAAGTTGTAGCACAGTCCTCAAGTGCTCCTCGTGCTCGGCCTCGCTTCGGGAGTAAATAAGGATATCATCAATGAACACCACCACGAAGCGATCCAGAAATGGCCGAAATATCCTGTTCATCAAGTCCATAAAGGCGGCAGGGGCATTAGTCAATCCAAACGGCATAACTGTAAACTCATAATGCCCGTACCGTGATCTGAAAGCAGTCTTAGGAATATCCTCGGCCTTCACCTTCAGTTGGTGGTAACCAGACTGTAGATCAATCTTGGAAAATACACAAGACCCTTGCAGCTGATCAAAGAGATCATCGATGCGCGGCAAAGGGTACTTGTTCTTAATGGTCACTTTGTTCAATTCCCTATAGTCCACACACAACCGAAGTGACCCATCCTTCTTTTTCACGAATAGCACCGGTGCTCCCCAAGGCGACACACTTGGTCTAATAAAGCCCTTATCCATCAGATCTTGCAGCTGTGCTTTAAGCTCTCGCAGCTCAGCCGGTGCCATCCGATAAGGAGCCTTAGAGATTGGCGCAGCTCCTGGAACTACGTCAATCACAAACTCAATCTCTCTGTCTGGCGGCATACTAGTCAGCTCAGGTGGAAAAACATCCGGAAACTCACGGGCAATAGGAATATCCCCGAGTCCCGGTGTCGCCGTAGGCCCCTCAACAACACTAGCCAAAAAGGCTACACATCC
The DNA here is from genome assembly GCA_029204045.2 of Tillandsia leiboldiana. Taxonomy (NCBI): domain Eukaryota; kingdom Viridiplantae; phylum Streptophyta; class Magnoliopsida; order Poales; family Bromeliaceae; genus Tillandsia; species Tillandsia leiboldiana. Next base: position 21,294,924 of record CM055064.1, read on the forward strand.
TCGATGAATCATCCGCCTCGCTCGGGAAGTCGAAACCACAGAGGCAAAGAAAGCACTCTGACATCCCCGATATACAAACATCTCCTGGCCTGGCTCTCTAAAAGTGACAGTCCTCGCGGCACAATCAATAGTCGCGAAATACCGAGCCAGCCAGTCCATCCCAAGAATCACATCAAAGTCCTTCAGCTGTCTCAAGACCAACAGGTCTGCTGGCATAATCCAGGACTCGATCTGCATCGGGCAGGACCAACAACACTCCACGAGCAAAGTGTGATCGGGAATCTGAACCTCTCGTGCACGTGGCAAAAATCCTACCTCTAACCCATGTAATGATGCAAAAGATCTACTAATGAAAGAATGCGATGCTCCAGTATCAAATAAGGTACGAGTCCTAATGCTAGAGAGTAAGGTGATACCTGCCACCACATGGTCCGCTGCTGAAGAATCCTCTACCTGTGCAGCATACACTCGCCCACTCTGAGCTGGAGGGCGATAATCGGTGGGATGGGAAGAAGATGGCTTGCTCGCTAGAGCATAAGGCCGCTGAGTCGTCGACCGCTGCTGCGATGATGCTGGGGCAGATGCTGAAGAAGGAGCGGCTGAGGTCGAAAAGGGGCACGCAGCTCGAATGTGCCCTGGCTATCCACATCCGTAGCAGCGACCCCACCGCTGGTCGCAAGTGCCGGGAAGTGCGGACCTCCACAGAAGATACAACTGCTGGGAGCCCGTGACTGTCGGGACTGCTGCTGCTGAGACTGTCGCTGTCGCTGTGGCTGCCGCTGAGACCCGCGCTGCGACGACTGCGATCTCTGCTGCTGCTGTGGGGGCCTCTGGGACCCACTAGGCCCTCGCCGCTCCGAACGCCCACGGCCTGGGAACTGAGGCGGTGGCGGTCGGGGCGGCCTCCAAGTACTGGCCTGTCCCCCCTCGTCCTGGGTTGGTCGCTTTCTGTCGGAGCTCTGAGCGACCGCAGCCCTCTGTCTGGCCACCACCTGATCACCTCTCTCCACCCACTGTGCATGCTCTGCGGCTGCCTCCAGAGTCTGAAATCTCTGAGCATGCACCAGTGTGTAAATCTCTGGACGGAGGCCTCCCTCGAACAACTCAACCTGGTGCGGACCGTCACGAGCGACGAATGGCACACAGTTCAGCAACTCCGTGAACTCCTGGAAATAGGCATGAGCCGATCGATCGCCCTGCTGCAGGTTCTTCAAGTCGTCCTCCAACTTCTTCTTCACACTGGTCGAAAAATAGGTGTCCAGCACCATCCGTCGGAACTCCTCCCAAGGCAGCTGCCGAGTAATCCGGAACTCCAGGGGCTCTACCCGCTGCCACCAAAAATCAGCATCTCCGTCCAAACAGTGCACCGCCATGTGCACTCGATACCTCGGGTCGATGAAGAAGTCCCGAAAAAGCTTCTCCATCGCAGAAAGCCATCTCCCAACAGCCCAGGGCTGCGCATCCCGCCCTGAGAATCTAGGGGGTCCCCGCTGAACAAACTTGGAGAGTTTGTTAGCGATATCCTGCTCCTCCTCCGCAGTCAAAGGCTGAATAGCTCCAGGAGCCCCGCTACTCGAAGATGGCGCTGACGGCACAAAAGGTGCAACAGGAGGCACAAGGGCCTCAGGAACAGCTAGGGGTGGTGCCTCTCTCTGAGCAAGCAGCTGATCGATCCTCTGCCCCTGGCGGCGCTGACCCTCCGCCAATTGGGCCACCAAGGCCCTCAACTCAGTAAGCTCGGGGGGTGTAGGCTGCTCTGGCTCATCAGGGGGTAACGGGACACCCCGAGTAGGGATTCGACGTCGGGGAGGCATCCTGCCACAAGAAATCACGAATAAGTAACATAACCCCACACGACCCAATCTAGCGAAAGTCAAAGACATCCCCCAATTTCTGCGACTTTATGTTGTCTGCAGCCAACATAACGGTCCACCAGAAATTGGGTATGTCGATCCCTCTTCACTCACTGGAAGAGTCCAATAAATAAATCAACGACTTTCGCGAAGTGTCATGCCTCTCGCGCCCTATCATCCTAGGGTCTGCCAAAAGCCTAGGGTTTCCTAAGTCCCAACTGATCTATCCCTAAGCTCTGATACCAACTTAATCTGTCACGCCCCGGGTGTAAACCGAAACCCGGGCCCGCCAACAGATCCGCCGCGCACACAGAATTTTCTATGTGCACGAAGCGCTGGTAACCTGCTCAGATAGATAATATACAATAAAAGAGCATAAACAGAGCTGAACTAATAGAACTAAAAGTAATCTCAGACTGAAATAAGCTACAAGCTGAAATAAAAGTACAATATACTCCCAGCTCACCATAAGTATAAAACCAGCTAGCCAAAGCCAGACCCAAAAGGAAACTACTGAAGTCTGAGATACAAAAGGGGGTACAATAAAAACCTCGCTAGTCTCTCACTTGGGGTAGACGATCTAGCTAGTCGGCGATCCTCTTACCTCGATCTGCCGCTGAAGGCCCAGCAGCTCCCACAGATGACTCTGCAAAACAAAAGGGAAAGGAGGACAGAAAACAGTAATGGGGGTGAGAACTACTAGACATCCAGTAGCCTCCCCTAGTGGGTAAAAACCTCTAATGCTGACGCACCCACTGGGAATAAAGAGGCAAAAGAAAAGAACAGTGGTATGTAATAAAGACTGCTGGAAAAGGAACTACCACTACTATGCCTCTAAATGCAGTGCCAAAAGATAACTGTATATATGCAACTATAAAGCTGACTGCCCAAAGAAACCCAATCAGAGGGCCAGGAAATACTGGCACTGCCTACTCTGTCATCACTCACAACTCACCAACTGACCGGCACCCATCACGGTCAAAAAGCCTACTCCGGAGTGGCACTCAAGGGGAGCGACCCATACGAGTAAAGTATCTCTGTATCAATCATCTCTGTAACCGATGTCTCACAATAGCAGGACTGGATCATGACCATGATCAAAGTGGGAATACTCCATCCACTAATGCAACCCTGATCCCCAATCTGATGTGATAATAACATCCGGTCAACCGCCCAAAATTCGCGGTTGCCACTATCTCCCACAATCCCCAAGAAGAGTCTAAACTGTCCCAGACTCAAGATCCAACTACACTATCTCAAGCTCCCGATCTGACTCGATCGTCATGCATCGATAGAGAAGAATAACAATAAAACATGTTTTCTCCTAAGTCAAATCCCATAATATAGTGCTGCAGTAAAATGGTGGCCTAACTAGATGTCCAATTAAACATACAATTATTCCTTTAAAAAGTATTAGAAAAGTGACTAAGGTTTCTTGTAAAGAATCATTTTAAAACATTATTGGATTATTTATTTGCATGCAGTTTAAGATATAGCAATTGTCCAACTTCATTGTCCCAGATTGATCACATAGAAGCTATCAATTAATTTAGGGAGGCCAATGCAATAGGTTCATATACCACGAGTTAACTGTCACATTTATAATTGGGAAACTCTACTATTCCTAGTGAGCAAGTCAACAAAGAGGGAAACGCAACCACCCACCTCGAAAAGCGTGCACAATACTCCCAGAAAATACCTGCTGTTCTCTAAGCACACCGTCAGCTGAAACAGTATCCTACAACATCACACAAGTGTACACGGTATAAAAACTACAAGTTCCAAACACATAGTTGCTGTTTTTACAATCAGCACGCAAAACGAGGAATTTCACCTCTGTCTCGAGCTCCTAAAATCTTAAAAAAATTACGGTTGCGTTCCTCGCGAAAAGTAGCCCAAAATCGACTCTTGAATCGCCTCGATCTGATATTCCTACGCTGAGAAATAATTCATCGAAGTCGCCGCTGTCCAAAAACCCAAACAGCAAAAGAGGGGGTCAAAACACCTCGGGAATCGTGCCAAGGAATCGGAATCCAGAGAAACCACAAACACGGAAAACGAAGCCCTACCTCTTAGGAACACACCGGCGAAGAAATCGTCGAAAGAGGACTCCTGTACTGCGCAGGGGACTCCTCGGACTGAAATGCGACGATAACGGGCCAAGATTGGGGAAAAATGAGGCACACTGAAAAATCCGGATCGCCGCTATCGAACTTCCAGAAAATCTGGGAACGCACCACGAGGTAGAAAATAAGAAGATGAAAAACTTCTCTTAAGGCCCCTCCTATAGGTTCTCTCTCTATCTCTCGAAAAACAAAGAAAAAGAAGGGAGGGGAGGCCTTTATATAGGCCCACAAAAACAATTGGGATAATACCCAACGTGTCCCCAGATTCGGGCTGCTACAATGCGGCGCGGCACTTTCGGGCGGCTACTGTGCGGCCCGGCCCAAGGATTTCCGGGCGCGCACAGTGCAGCCCAGCCCAGCCCAACTCGCGCACGGGATCCCGCCGCGTCCAACCGGCCGTCCGACCCGGCCAAGGGCCCGACACGTGTCCGCCAAACAGGCGGCAGCCATGCGGGCCCAACGGGGAAGCGCCACGTGCCCCCTCCCCGGGTCAGCGCGGCGTGCGGCACCAACCACTGGCGTGGTGCCACGTGGGGCGGCGCCGCCAGACGCGACCGCCGGTCAGTCAACGCGCCGCCCACGTGTGCGTACGGCCGCAGTCGCGCGGTGCTGCGTGCGCCACGCGCACATGGGCCGGCCAATCCGGGGCCGCCACGTGGCGCGCCCCGGTCCATCGTGCACCGCGCACGCTCCGCACCTGCCCGGCCTGCCCAAGCTGCCCGCGCCTGCCCCCGAGCGCCGCGCGCAATGCACCGGGCCAACCGTGTGCTGCCACGTGGCCCGCCGGTCCACCGTGCACCAAAGGCCCGCTCCGTGGACCGAGAGCCGTGCGCCGGCCCAATAAGAGCCTGCCACGTGTCCCCGGCCGGTCCACAGCTCCCCCCGTGCACCATTTTGCGCAGAAAACTTCCGGGGGTCCGTTTTTGGGCATCCGGACTCCAAAATAAATAAGTAAATAGCCGTTTTCAAGCGTTTTTCCGCACTGAATTCAAATACGGCCTCCGATTAGCCTGATTCCACTCCTAAAATTCGGCAAAGGCAACCGAAGGTCAGGCTTGCTCCCAAATCCTCTCTGGTTCCAAACAATATATCACTTTGACATGTTGGGGCCCCACACACCACTAACAGGTGTTCCACACCCCGAAACAGGGGAAAAACACAGGGGAAAATTGTGACACTACATGTAGAAACACTTGGATGGGTTTTTAATCGCATAAAAATAAAAAACTGGACATGTTATATGTTCAGGATCCGGATCAGAGTACTACAGTCCGGACCCCGAACATAGGTTAGTTCATGCGCAAATCCAGTCCGGAACACATCTTGTTCAGTCCGGACCCCGAATGTGGATTTTGCAGAAACTGCATGAACAGTCCGGACTGTGGGATTTCAGTCTGGAACCCGAACATGGACTTTCTGGAAAAACTCTGTTTGATGACGACAGTCCGGATCGCACTAACTCCAGTCCGGACTGTCGACCCGAAAATTTCCAGATAAGGTTAGTTTTTGATTCTTATTCTCTTCCAATGGTTTCTAACCTATAAGTAAACCCTAATTCTATCTTTTAGGGTAATCCACTATAAGTTTTTTATCTCCATAAATGAACGAGGAAAATAAATGGATGAAAAACTTATAGATCCACCTATAGAGAAGAAAGGAAATAACTAGATTTAATTCTATGTTTCTTCATCTATATTAATTAATTTGATTCTAGGTTTTCATACTCAGATCTTGAGTAGATTCAAATTAATGAATACTTAGATGGCATTTCCGATCTATCTTTGATTTAAGTATTCGACGGATCATCACCACCAACAAAACAACGATTTTCCCCAAAATCGGCGCGTGGATTCGCGTGGCCTTGTGGATTCAAGGTGCTACCGCTCTCGTGGATTCGGAGCGAGGTATGATTCGTGTGATCGAAACATACTACTTGGTGGAGACCGTGGATTTGGTCAGACGTCGTGGACTCGACGTTGGACGCCGTGGATTCGGCGTTGGACGCACATCGTGGATTCGAGGCGCGTTGCGGAGCGAGCGGAGAAGATCAACTCGGAGCGTATGGAAAAAGGTTGAGTCGTGTGTGAGTACGTTATATCACCTTTGTACGTGTTTAATCTTAGTTGATTTCACCGTGTTATCGGTCCCGTGGTTTTTTACTCCTGTGATGGAGTTTTCCACGTAAAAATCTTGCGTGTTATTTTTCATTTCCGCATTGGGTTTTATTACGCAAAGTTTTTTGAGTGTTTATCGTTTACACCTATTCACCCCCCCTCTAGGTGGTTTTTTTCCTATTTAGATCTTATTAGACATAACCCAACAGTATTTGAGGACATTGTATGATTATCTTTTGGGAGATGGACATTGTTATTATTATTTCCAATTGTACAGTTGTTTGGTTTTAGTTTTACAGCAGATTTACTTTTTAGCTCTGATATCTGTTAGCTGTAACATCTTTTCTTGCAGGTTGGACGCTTCGCCTATGCGGGGTTTTGTATAGGCGGCGAATCTGTTGGCAAGCCCGGGTCGCAGTTTCGACCCCGGGGCGTGACAAACTGCCCCGACAAATCCTGAACCCATCGCTGAAGCAATCGGTCCTTTGCGGCCAACGAGGCCTCGACGGCAGTCGGTCTCACCTCATCCCCTCCTCCGCCATCCACCGATGATATAGGACGAACCATACTCTGTACACCTAACCAATGGGGCCAGTACTCAAAATGATCGACACTAAAAACCATGCGAACAATCAACAAAAACCGTGCAAAAGCCGATAAAGCGACTAATACAAAAACCGACAAAAGAACTCTAAAACCCACTCTCTTAAGTGACTGGGGACTTTGGTTATTACATTGGTTAATCCGCATAAGTAAACAAATATCGTGAATGTTGGACATGTGCACATCCACCTCACGCAATGTCCACATCTCATGCAAATAGTATCAACAAAGTGTAATGATAAAAAGGAGGAGTAGAATGTCACCGGAATACCGCAAACTGAATCACTCCCCATCCAAACCCTTTCCCCCGTCCCCGTCCAAACCTGTCACATAGTGGGACGTTAGTGACCAAAAACATAGGAAGACAAATGAATATCCATAATCATATGTCAATATTAGGTACAAGAAAGTAGACAGGACATCAAACCGTAATCCGGAACACCCGTTCCAAACATCACCATCCCTTAGTCCGTCGACATAGGAATACCCAACCTTGCTCAATATCTTGGTGCTTTACAACCCACCCGTTGTTCCTTCAGTGGGCCCCTACGCAATAGCCGCGTAGAGTACACGGGTCCATCCCGGACCACCCTTCCGAAAAAGCACACCTGCCTGCGGCGCTTGGTGTACGTGTTAGCGCCATGAGCTTATCGCTTCCTTGGTTGCGTACAACCCCGCGATAACTTTCACGATCCCATACTTGTGAAATAAGGTGTGATGACCCGGATCTCCACAGAGAGTTTGCAGTGTGATTGGGGACTTCTGGAGACCTATGGTGTATGTTGGAGGTGATTGCGTGCAAATCGAACCCCAGTTTTGGAACCGGCATAAAAAACGGAACAAGTTTGCTTCTCCGGGAATTTTTGGCAAATTTTGGAGATAGAATTTGGCAAAACGGACAACGGATTTGGATTCAGCGCGCGAAAACGATGGAAATGGACTGTTTATTTGTATTTTTCAAAGCCCGGATGCCGTGCACGGATTTCGAGGCACTTGGCACTGTTCCGGCGACCGGCGGGCAGCGGCGGCGGCGGCGGGCAGCGGCGTAGCGCGGCGGCGCGAGCTCGGGCAGGCGGCGAAGCGGGTGCGGGCAGGCGCGCGGTGCACGAGGGCGTCTTGCCACGTGGCATCTTCTCACTGGTTCGCAGCGGACGCGTGGCGGGCTTGGGTTGGTCGGTGCAGTGGACCGGGACCACGGTGCAGGCCGGGCGGCCTCGGGGTGCGTGCCTGGCAGGGGTCGCAGGCGGCGCTGGCAGCGCGCACATGCGCGCGCCAGGCGCGCGTTGACCGGCTTTCCCGCGCTCGGCTGCGCCACGTGTCGGCGTCCGCGGGTGGCCACGCGGTGCTTGTTGGGTGGTCGGTTTGGCTGTCGCCTGTTCGGGGCGACGTGGCTTCTCCGGGCAGATTCGGGCGCGGTCGGATGAGGTCCATCCGACCCAGTTTTCGGCGCCCGAAAGATTCAGGCGCCCGAAACCGGGGACACACTCGGTATTTCGGCATTTGTTTGTGTGGCCTATTTAAGGACCTGAGCCGCCTTCTTCTTCCTCTTTTCTGCGTTTCGGAGCCTCCCCTCGCCTCGACGCCTTCAGCAAAGTTGCTCCCCGTGCTGTGCTGCATCGACCTGAGGATTTCTAGGATTTTATGTCGCATGCTTTTCGAGGTTTCCATTTCTTTGGCGCGTCGCGACACTCCTTCGTCGGTGTTTCCTCCCGTCGTGTTTCGGTGCACGAGCTCCCTCGGCCTACTCCGACCACCTTTTCGAGTGATTCTTTCGCCGTTGGATCCGAGATAGGTAGGGCTACGATCTTGGTATTTTCAGAATCCCCTAGTTTCGAGTTTTTCTTAGAGTTTTCCCGTCCTTACTGGGAACCTTTGTTTGCTGTGAGGATTTCGGGGACAGCAGCTTGTTGCGTGGAGTTCTCCGTGCTCGAGCGTCGGATCGACGCGGGCCTACACACTTTTTGCATCTACTCATTGCAAGGATTATCGCTGTATTTTTCTGGGATTTTTCTGAGGCTTGCCCGGAGGTATATTTTCTCCCTTTATCTGTCCATGGGATTACAGTTGTGTTGTTGTGAGGTTGTGTGCACCCCGTGTTGTGAAATTTGTAACTCGGCCTACGGGGCTCGGAATTGGACGTACAGGTACCCGTTTCGAAGGTCTCGACGCGACGATCGCAGCAGTATTTTTATCGGATTTTTTGGAGCCCTTTCTGTAGGTGAAAATGTCGCATCTTTAGGGTTGTTTCCGCAGATTATGTATACTTGGATAATTTTTGGAATTAAAGTGTAACTGTGGACCTTTTGTTGTACCCAGGAGGGTTTGCGAGTTTTCCTGAACCCATTGGAACTGGAGAAAAGTGAAGATGATTGTTCCAGAGTATTTTCAGCTGTTGGACTTTGGACAGTTAGCACCTTCAGGTGGGTGGCCTTGTCTCCAAAATTGATGGACTAGACATTAATTCTATTATAGTAGGACTATGCATGATTGTGAGTTTATTGTGTTGCATGCTATAATGTAAGAATTGATGTTCCTGATATAGTTAGATTGATCATGTGATTTACTACTTCCTAAAATCTGTTAAATCATTGTTGTCCTGGAACTTGACCTAGCACCCCCGTCATATTGTTGCATGTGTAACCAGACCAATAAAAAACCCTCACTTGGGCTAGGGTTATTTATGTTTAGACATCCACACATTGTACCTTATTCCTGGACATAGTGTTATCCTCGCCCGGGTAGTGGGTCGAGTGGTCTGTTTTCCTTTTAGTGTGGGATGCATGTTACACTCATGCTTGGGAGCAGAGTGGAATCTGGTAGATGTAGTTGGTCGTATATCTGTGTCGGGAGCCATTTGGGTGAACGGTGGTCTCGGGATGTTGTTTTATTTGTTGCCACTGTGTTAGTGGCAGTAGTTTACCAGTGTTAGCAGGACCTTGAACCCAGAACCTTTTTGACACACACATGATTTTAGTCAACCAAGGTTTTCTTCCAAGCATCGAAGGGCCGCTGGAGTCTGTTCTTGTTTGATTGGACAAAGGCATTAGCCCTTCGGGGCTTGGATAAAAAACTTGTTTCAAATTGTTTTCCTAAAAAGAACTAAAAATCATTAAAAATGGATTTCTCTCAGATCAAAGTGGCTTTCAGCAATAAATGTCACCCTTTCCTATAAACTTGCCCACTCGAGAGGATTCGAGTGGTCTGGGTTCTAGCGGCCGTTCCTTTGTCGAGACGAAAGCCACGGGGGCCGAGCATTGAACCTGTTCTTGTTGATAGGGTTGTAGGTGTTGGTCTCCCAGAACTTTCGGGCCCTGGTTGGTGTTTGATGACCCGGATCTCCGCAGAGCTGCTGCGGTGCGTTGGGGTGGCTATTGGAGGCCTACATGGTGCATTGGAGGTGTTTGGGGCACAATTGGGCACAAGTGTTGGACTTCAGGCTTATTTGGATCTTGTGGGTGACCGGAGGACCCCGGGGAGGGTTTAGAAGTTGTTTCGCGCGAATCAGATATTAAGTTTGGGCTCCGCACGAAATTCGGGCTAAGAATACACTTCCGGGAGCCTCCGGCAAATTTTAGAGTTGGAATTTGGCAAAATGGACGTCAAATTCGGATTCAGCCCGCGAAAACGGTCAAAATGGACTACCCACATGTCATTTCGGAGCTAGGGTTACTGTTCACCGCCGGAACAGTGTTTCCGGCGATCGCCGGCGGCGGCCGGCGGCGGACGGCGGCGGCGCCGCCTCGGGCAGGCGGAAAGCGGCGGCGGGCAGGGCGCGTGGGCGCGGGCAGGGCGCGCGGTTGCGCGGTCCACGCGGCAGGCGTGCACCGGAGCTGGGTGCCACGTGGCGGCTTCCCATTGGATGGTCCACAGGTCGGGGTCTACGGAGCTGTGCGGTGTACGGTGGACCGGGCGGGAAGACACGTGGCATCCTGGCATTGGTTCGGTGTTTGACGTTTCGTGCACCGGGTTCAGCGAGCGTGGGGCATTGACGCGTGGCGTGCGGGGATTGGCCGGGCCACTGTGCGCGTGCAGGTGGCAGGGTGGCGCGGCAGGTGGCAGGGGCGGCTGGCATGGCGGTGTAGTAACCGCTGTAATCGTACTTCGGATTTTAATTATTTAGTTTTTATTAATCTCGTACCCCTACTAACGGTCCGGCAGTTGGATTATTAATCCACTTTCCTGGACAGACCATCGGGGCTCGCGGGTATTTTTAGGCACTAGAGCTCGCGAAACGGAGAGCGGCAGCGCGACCGGATTCGAATTCCGACTCCGGAATCTCCCAGAATTAATTTTGGAAGGTTACCAGCAGTTCCGGGTGTTTCAAATAAGCGGTCCGGCGATTGGCACGCTTTCCGAGGTAAGTCAGACCCCGGTTTGCGCCCAAACGACTAATTAATTTTGAGTTTGGGACTTAGGGCTTTTTCCCACTCCCTTTCTTTTCTTTCTTGTGCGTTAGGCCCCGTGCGAGAAAACCCGAACCCTAGTTTCCCCCTCCATCGGTCGACGTGAAGAACCGAGACGGAGAGAAGGAACACCCTGCGGAATCCGGCGAACGAGAGCGGGACGATCCTCCTCCTTCCTTACCGGCGAAAACGAGGTGAGTGGTTCGGGTCTTTCCGGGTTTTTGGTGTGAGTTTTCTTTCGTGTTGGTCACGTGCGAGGCGAGATTGGGGACCAAACGGGAGGCCGCCGCCGTCGTGGTTAAACGGGAGGCCGCCGCCGCCGTCACCGTGTTCACGGGGTCACCGCCGGAGCCGCCGTGATCGCGAGGTCGCAACCGGAGCCGAAAACGAATGCACTGTTCACGAATTGGGGATGCTTCTGGCCGCGGTCCACACGCCGGCGTGCACCCGGTGCACGCTCCGCAGCCCGGGGGGCGCAGACCCGGCGCACAAGGTCGTGCGCCAGGCCGCGCGGTCCACCGGGCGGGCGTGCACCCGGCGCACGCCATCGCGGCCCGGGGGCGCAGACCCGGTGCACAGGGCAGTGCGCCAGGCCGCGCGGTGCACGCCCTGGGCGTGCACCCGGCGCTCGCCACCGCAGCGGGAAACCGGTGGACCCGGCGCGCGCCCCTACCCGTGCACGGCCCGGCCCAATACGCCGGGGTCCATCCCTGTAGTGTGCTCCCGGTCCGCACCGTAGCTGCGTTTAGTCATGGACCCGGTCCACGCCAGGACCCGTGCACCGATCTTCAGGAAAGAGCCCAGAAGCTCCGTTTTTAGCCCGTTTCGCACCGTTTTTGAGTGTTTTTAACCACGAAGATGCTTTTAACAAGTGTAATCTTTATTGTAGCTGTCTGGGCACACGGCGAGGGTGTTTTAGTTGGAGTTTCCACACGTCTTCTCCTTCGTGTTTGAGGTGGGTTTTATTTTCTTAGTCTTAGCATCTAACTCTATCATGTTGGACGGGGTCAATCTTAAGTGTACTTGGGTTAAATATTGATGGGTGATAGATTATGCATGTTAGTGGGTTGAGTGTGGTATTTAGCATCGAGCTTTGACGACCATTTACTTTAAATATTTCATATTATCGTTCCACTTTAAATGTTACCTATTGTCGTTACTCTACATGCTACATGTTATCGCTGCACTCTAGTAGTTATGTGTTATCGTACTCCTGACGTTACGCGTTACTGTTTTACCTTCGATTATGCTTGTGAGTAGAGTACCTTGATTATACATGTTACTATCTTACTCTTGTTCATGCATTGTGGTTACTGTGCTCGAGGCTGCAACACGCGCACCCGCAGTTTGGCCACCGCGAAGGGTGCGCTTTTTCGGAAAAGCGGTCTATGACCCGTGTATACCCACGAGGTGACGTAGTGGGGCCCCTTATTAGTTGTGGGGTTTGAGACGCCGAGGTGCGAGCGGTGCGACCCGTCGGTTTAGTTGTCCGACGTGGTCGGGTTTCTGCAGGTACGGTAGGGGCCGTCGGTTTAGTTGTCCGACGTGGCCGGGTATTACAGGATACAGGTGTACAGGTTGCCTCTCCACCTTGAGAGGGTGGTTGCTCCGGTTATCTTCACGGTTTGTTTTATTATATTCTCCTGCTCTACTATTTTTACGTCACTGACTTCCCACTTCGTGACAGGGTTCAGACGGTGGGAGAGGTAGGCGGCGGTGAGGACGGGACAGGAGCAGCTGGGTCGCTGGGGACCCTGGACTGTATTTCTTCTTTCATTCTTGCATTTCATTTACATTGTAGTTATGTGAGAGGTTCTCGATACCCTCGTGGGGTCGGCGTGGATGTCGGTATGGGTTGCATTTAGTTATCCTCTTATGCGTTACTCTTCCTTTTATTTCCGTTGGCCATTTGAAAATGAAAAAGGCAAAAGCCAAAAAAAACAAAGATTGCGAAAACCGTTTTTAAAATCTAAGTGTCGTGTGGGCGCTGGTTTCAAAACCCTGTGGATTTATGGATTGCGAAATGGATTTCAAAACTTGGGTGTCGGGTGGGCACTGTTTTCAAAACCTTGTGGATTTATGCTGATTTCGAAACTCGCTTTCAAAACGTAAGCGCCGGGTAGGCGCTCTTTTAAAACTGTGGATTTATCCTTTCAAAATTGATCGGCCATACGTTTTAAATAAATTAGAGTGCTGGTTGTATGTTAATAATTGTTGTGATTGAATGGTTGTGTATGTTTGGAATATGTACTGAACGCCACGCCGTGCATAAACAGGGGAGGCTCTGTCCGTTTACAGAGTGATCCTGTATGTGTGGCGGGTCTGGGCATGCGCCAGGGAAGAGGGGTTCTCTTTTATCAAAAAAAAATTTATACGTCAAATGTTTGACTTTTGTGAATTGTTTCCGCTAAAACAAACCCCCGGGGCGTGACAGGGGGCCACGGCGCCGACGTGGCGCACGCGTGCGCCACATGGCGGCCGGCCATTGGCCAGCTCCAACTGCCCCGTTGACCAGAGGTGCGCCACGCGGCGCGAGGTGATCGGCCGGATTGGCTGTCCCGTGTTCGGGGACACGTGTCGGCGCGAGGAGCGGGTTGGACGGTTCGTCGGTCCGGCCGGATCGGGTACGCGGAGTGGGCCGGGCTGGGCCGGGCCACTATGCGGGCCCGAATTCGGGGCCCGAAAGATTCGGGCGCCCGAATTCCGGGACACAGAGGGTATTTCTCCAAATGTTTCTTTGGGGCTATAAATACCTTTCCCCTCCTCTCTTTCTCCCTTTTTTCCGAAGCTTAGAGGGAGAATGGGAGGGAGTGTCCTCTATGAAAGATGTTCCCCTTGATGTTCTTGAGCTCGTGGTGGATCCCCGGAATTTCTGGAGGCTCGGCAACGGCGGTGTCATTTTTACAGTTCGCCTCGGTTTTCCCCCATTTTGGCCCATTACCGTCGCAGATCATTAAAAAATTCATTGTGGGCAAACCAGGAGGAGTTTTTGGACGATTTCTTTGACAGCGTGTTCCTAAGAGGTAAGGCTTCGATTTTCGTGTTGATCGCTTCGCTCTGTTTGGCACTTTTGGCACATTTCCCGAGGCATCTTTGACCCCCCATTTTTCTGTGATGGATTTTGGACAGCATCGGCTCGTCGATTTTATATCTCAGCCTAGGAACATCGGATCAAGGCGTTTCAGGACTCGATTTTGATCTACTCGTCGCGAGGAACACAGTGGTGATTTTTCTGAGATTTATTGAAATTGTTTCGAAGGTGATAATTAAGCTTTTCTTGGACAGATTGCTACAGGAATTTTGATTTGGAAGGTTTTAAGGTGCAACGGTGTTTTATTTTTATCTTGGTCTACAGGTGTCAGATCTGGGCGTTTAAACAGTCGTTTTGGGGCTACTTTTCGCGAGGAATGCGACCGTGAATTTTCTGGATTTTCTTGAGGACTGGACAGAGGTGTTATTTACCCTTTTTGGGGGCTGATTTTGGACTGTAGGAAATTGTACAGTTTTGGGATTAATTGTGCGCAATGTTTTGTGCAGTGGGGCACCGTTTTCGATGGACTGCTGTGTTAGAGGACTGTGGGCAGCGAGATGTTTCTTTTGGTGCGGTGCGCGCTTTTCGAGGTGGGTGGTTGTTGCATGCCTCTACTTCTGACATGCTCACTAAGTTTATTAGAGAACCCCACTTTTGAGCATATTGATTGATTGTTATGCTTGATTGCCTGATATAAATGTGAGCTTATTATCGGAGATTAATTTTGTTGATATAGCATGTTGGGGATATTATTGGGATAATGTTGCTGTTGGAACGTGATCATTGGAATAATTTAATAGTGATAATTAACAGGCGATAATAGCACCTAGATTTTATGAAAAGGGGATTAAATGGATCAATTGGGGGGACATAGTGACATATCTAGGTACGGGTGCCACTTTGGGATTTATTATGAATCAGGAATTATTTACATGTGTAGTTGACCGATGATTTTAGCATGATTGTTGTATTTATGTGGATATTATTAATTATTACACATGTAAAACTGTTATTCGACATATTCTCCCGTTCACTTGGCTGAGGACTTTTGCATGCTTAGTTGGACATCTAGATAGGTCACTATTTTATTGCTACACTATCATATTGGGATTTGACTTAGGAGAAACCATGATTGCTTTCTTTCTCCTTTTTATTTAGACTTTTGAGTCATGTTGCTCGGGTTCGAGCAGAGGTTTGGGATAGTGTAGCCGGGATCTGAGGATCGGTGACAGGGTGTACTTGATGTTGGATTGTGGGTTATTGCGGCAACCGCGGACAGTAGGCGGTTGACCGGATCTTGATTATTTTACCCAATTGCGGGTTGTGGGTTATTGCGGTGACCGCGGACTTTGGGCGGTTGACCGGATGTTTACTATTGCATCAGATTGGGTATCAGTTTTCTCTAGTGGATGGTGTTTCCCACTTTTGAGTACTATTGCATTTGATTGGGGATTGAGGTTTCATTAGTGGACGGAGTTTCCCACTTTGATCATAGTCATGATCCAGTCCTGCTATTATGAGACAGTGGTTACAGAGATGCTTGATACAGTGATACTTTACTCGTGTGGGTCGCTCCCCTCGAGTGCCACTCCGGAGTAGGCTTTACACGGTGCCGAGCGCCGGGCACCAGGCTGAGTTCTTGAGTTCGACAGCAAAGCAGGCAGTACCAGTTTTTACTGGTGGCACTAGATTGGGTCTATTTGGTCAGATACAGTTTTCTGATGCATTCATACCGTCATTTCCTTCGGTATTGCATTTAGAGGCATACTTGTTGTGGTTTTCCCTTTTATTCAGTAGTTCTGTTTACAGTTTTACCACTTGCCCTTTTCTTGCCTCTAGTAGACTTAGTGGGTACGCCGGAGCTTGAGGCTTTACCCACAGGGGGAGGCTACTGGTTTACTAGTGGTTCTCACCCCCATTGTTGTTTTCCCTTTGTTTTCTCCCCCCTGTTTTGCAGAGCCCTCTTCGGGAGTTGCTGATCTTCGATCGTTGTCCGAGGCGAGGGAGTCACGGGCTAGATCTTTACCAGCCGAGGAGTGTAGCTGTATTCCCTGGATGGAGATTCCTGGTAGCTGTTGGCTGGTTTTTACTGTTTCATTTGGAGAGAGATCTTTTGTATTTGGAGAGACTGATGTTGAGACTGATGTACTATAGTTTTAGTGTATCTCATTTTATAGTGGAGAGATGCTGTACTGAGGACATTGTATGATGATCATCTGTATTTGAGGAAATGGATATTGTACTTTATTTCATGATGTACAGTGATTGGATTTTTTTATCTTACAGCATTTCATTTCAGCTCTGATATTTGTGTAGCTATAGTACTATCTTTTGCAGGTTAGACGCTTCGCCTATGCGGGTTTAGCATAGGTGGCGGATCTATTGGCGGGCCCAGGTCGCAGTTTCGACCCCGGGGCGTGACAAATTAGGTTGGTATCAGAGCTTAGGAATAGGTCAGCTGGGACTGTAGAAACCCTAGGCTTATGGCTGGACCCTAGGATGACTTCGAGAGAGTCGTGAGTTTTGCGAGAGTCCTGATTGAGTTTTATATCTCTCCCGAGTGATGGGATGGGTGATTGGCATGTTTATTCTCCTAAGCAATTATGTTGGCTGCAGACAACATAATGCGGCGGAACGGTTGACATGCTCTAGACTCTCGCCGGATTGGGTCGAGTTTTGTTCTGTGCTTTGGTGTTGTTGGTCGGGGTGAGCGGTGTCTCCCCGACGCGTTGTGCGGATTGGTGTGCACTCGTCGCAGCGGTGGAGCTCGAGCGGATTGTTTTGGGGACTGGATACCCGAATTGAGGTTAGAGAGCTTCAGGCCCCGATGGTAGGATTATTTGAGGTATATCAACGGCAGAGTGAGCCGCTGGTCTAGGTGACACAGTTGTCGGAGCAGTGGGCAGTCCAACAGTGTTTTTCTCCTGAGACCACCTGGTTACAGTATTCTCAGCGGTAGTGATTTCTGAGGCGCCGTTGGAGCGAGTGGCCCCTCCGTGCTAATGTTTTGTGTTGCAGCACCGAGGCGGGGTGGATTGCTGATAGTGGATGAGTTGTGGGACATCATTGATGGATGGAGCCGATTTTGGCAGATGAACCACCCCGATTTATGGATTTGAGTGGAGCCTTTGGAGGCAGAATCGTGGTTGGTGGTGATGGAGTGATCCATTGAGAGTCTCCCTGTGCTAGAGAGTTTATGCAGTTGTTGAACTGCGCGCTCCAAGTTTTGAGGGACGAAGCGCATAGGATGTGTGTGACTGGGAGTGGATTGCGCCAGAATACCCTTTTAGTTTATCTGATCCCTCTGTTTTGGATTTTGGATTCTGGATGCCTCGATGGAGTAGGCAGTGTGTTGGGAGCGTACTGTTGCAGTTCCTTTGGATAGGAATCTGCCGCCAGAAACGAGTTCTGGATAGAGGCGCCTGGCGCTAAGTGTTGGGGGACAGATCGGTTGGCTGTGGCACTTTCGTTTTTCCTTTCCTGGATGGTGGATATCCTTGTGGACGGATTATGTAAGCTTACCCATGGGAATGCTACCCTTTGTAATGGATAACCTGCATGTTTGGGGTACAATATATGTGATTGAGGGGTGAGCTTAGTAAGGATAATGGTATGAGGAATTGCATGAATCAACTGTGTTTTGTCATATGACGATTGCAATAATGGATTTTCTGAGATGTCAGAGGTCAGGTGGACCCCGGTGGTAGCATCAGCATCGTTATCAGAGTGGCGCAGCGGTAGCGTGGATTTGTTGTCTGCGGAGGACCGTATTCATCGCCTCAGTGTGAGCAAAGGCAGAGAATTGTGCTCCTTTTGTGGATAGCCTTGATTTTCAGACGACCACCTACATTGAGCAGTTGAGACTGTGCTGCCTAGGTGTAGGGCACCAAGGCAGTGGATTGGGTCGTCACAGGTGTGATTTCATCACAGCAGTCGACGTTAGGGCATGGTGCATTCCTGCATGGACTAGAGGTAGATTTGTTACCACATGCACTAGGGCTACAGGTTCCTGTTGGGGTGGTGCATGTGGAGGAGGTTTGTGGATCATGTCCAGTGCAGTTGAGACCTCGAGTGGTATCGGCAGACTTATTGGTACTTGTACCTGGTCAGTGTTTGACCCAGTGCGTGGGATTGGTTGGCACAGTGCCACATGGTGTATGACTGCGGAGAGAGAAGATTATGATCTTCTGCAAGCAGACATTAGAGACTTGTTCATTGAGATAGTCAGAGCACACAGGTTGCAGCGACTATGCGCGAGGTGCTCACGGCGGCACCGGGACGCGAGGATATCCCTGTTATCGTGAGATCCCGGGTGTGATTCCCCCAGAGCTGATAATGATGCCACCGGTTAGGGAGATTGAGATTGCGATTGACATGGTTCTGGGAACCACGCCAACCCTGATAGCACCTCGTTGGATATCACCTATAGAGCTGACAGAGCTGATGGCGCAGTCGCAGGATCTGATGGATCGAGGGTCTGTTCGATCTAGTGCCACATCATTGGCACACGACAGTGAGGGTCCTTGTGTGGGGTGACCGCAGGCGGGTTTGGATATTATTTAGGACCATTTGTTGGAAATATACTCCGGCAGTTGTTGCTATTGATGCATGTATCTTTTTAGAATCATACAGTTGAGTATTTCGCCAAGATGGTGTTCAAAGCATGGTAAGGGGCATTATGGGTACTGTGAGGACAAATGGAATGACTATGGCCATGTCGTCTTAGGATTTGAGGAATTGTGTGTTCCAGCTGCACTGGGAAGAATTATTGGGGGTATTCTTCTGGGATATTTTGATTTTACCCCATCTCTGTATGGTTTAGAGCCGGTGGAGCACTTGTAGATGGTGTGGCAAGGTCTGTGAAAATGAAGCTGTATGCCAAGCTGTCGTGGTACGAGTTTTAGCTCCGAGAGCATATCTTTCTTGGATCACTTAGTCTAGCCGTAAGAGGCGGTGATGGAAATCCGGTCAAAATGGATGCTATGCGAGATTGGCCAAGACCGGCAGTTATTTGTTGAGGTGAGGAGCTTGTGAGCCGGATAGTGCCAGTAGAGCTTGACGAGCGGATGATGGGATTGGTACCAGCGCCGATTTAACCTAGTCGATGGTGGGAGATGGATTTGCGAGTTATTGTGATACCTCCCATAGTGGCTGTAGAGCTACCATCGGATTTTGATGAGCACCCAGAATCACCCCGTTAGGGCCACTGTAGTGGCGGATACCTGGAGCAGGAAAGCTGTCAGAGGTCGAGTTTGTTGATGCCACAGCTGGCGCTGAGTGGAGTGTCGAGGCGAATGTGGCATATGGTGGTGTCACTGAGGACTCTTTGGATGTTAGACCGCGGCTGAATGGTTCGCTCGGATGGTCAAGATTCGGGAGCGACCGGGCGAGGACCCCCCCCTCCTGGTCAGGGCTCTTTTCCTTTCGGAGTTGCCCTGCATGTTACTGGTTTGGGAGTTGAGGACACAACTCCCAGAATTTGATGAAGTGATCGTCTAGAGCAGGTACCCTTTTTGAGCCTGGAGGATTGGATTTACCAGCTGCAAGGGTACGGGATCTTCTCGAAGATCGAATTGTGATCTGGTTCCCTCGACTGCTTATTGTTGTGTGCTGATGCCGGAGAGTTGGGGAGGTGTTTCTCCACCCTGATGGTTTTTGGGTTAGAGATCAGAGTTATGTGATCAGTTGGAGGACTTATATTGGATACCTCGGGAGTGCAGAGGTATTCGGATCGAGCTTGTGTGCCGTGGACTTGTGGTTGGATTACCTGAGGCCCTGGGAGGAGCGGAGGCTTGTACCGATGCAGATTTCTTGGTAGCTCGAGCGGTTAGCCCAGCTGTACTTGGTTGAGTTGGTACGGTTTTTCTGGAGTGCCCGCCTTTATTTTGTTCTAGTTAGAGACCCGAGGACCGCATCGCATCTTTGGAAGAGGTATTTGTCCGCCTTGGAAGCTCGAGTGGTGATGATTGGATATTTACCCCCACTTTATTTGGCTGAGATTCCGTGTTGAGGAACGACTTTAGTTTCGAGGACGAAACTTTCTTTTAGTGGGGGAGGATGTGATGACCCGGATCTCCGCAGAGCTGCTGCGGTGCGTTGGGGTGGCTATTGGAGGCCTACATGGTGCATTGGAGGTGTTTGGGGCACAATTGGGCACAAGTGTTGGACTTCGGGCTTATTTGGATCTTGTGGGTGACCGGAGGACCCCGGGGAGGGTTTAGAAGTGGTTTCGCGCGAATCAGATATTAAGTTTGGGCTCCGCGCGAAATTCGGGCTAAGAATACACTTCCGGGAGCCTCCGGCAAATTTTAGAGTTGGAATTTGGCAAAATGGACGCCAAATTCGGATTCAGCGCGCGAAAACGGTCAAAATAGACTACCCACATGTCATTTCGGAGCTAGGGTTACTGTTCACCGCCGGAACAGTGTTTCCGGCGATCGCCGGCGGCGGCGCGGCCTCGGGCAGGCGGAAAGCGGCGGCGGGCAGGGCGCGTGGGCGCGGGCAGGGCGTGCGGGCAGGGCGCGCGGTTGCGCGGTCCACGCGGCAGGCGTGCACCGGAGCAGGGTGCCACGTGGCGGCTTCCCATTGGATGGTCCACAGGTCGCGGTCTACGGAGCTGTGCGGTGTACGGTGGACTGGGCGGGAAGACACGTGGCATCCTGGCATTGGTTCGGTGTTTGACGTTTCGTGCACCGGGTTCAGCGAGCGTGGGGCATTGACGCGTGGCGTGCGGGGATTGGCCGGGCCACTGTGCGCGTGCAGGTGGCAGGGTGGCGCGGCAGGTGGCAGGGGCGGCTGGCGTGGCGGCCACGGCGCCGACGTGGCGCACGCGTGCGCCACGTGGCGGCCGGCCATTGGCCAGCGCCAACTGCCCCGTTGACCAGAGGTGCGCCACGCGGCGCGAGGTGATCGGCCGGATTGGCTGTCCCGTGTTCGGGGACACGTGTCGGCGCGAGGAGCGGGTTGGACGGTTCGTCAGTCCGGCCGGATCGGGTACGTGGAGTGGGCCGGGCTGGGCCGAGCCGCTGTGCGGGCCCAAATTCGGGGCCCGAAAGATTCGGGTGCCCGAATTCCGGGACATAGAGGGTATTTCTCCAAATGTTTCTTTGGGCCTATAAATACCTTTCCCCTCCTCTCTTTCTCCCTTTTTTCCGAAGCTTAGAGGGAGAATGGGAGGGAGTGTCCTCTATGAAAGATGTTCCCCTTGATGTTCTTGAGCTCGTGGTGGATCCCCGGAATTTCTGGAGGCTCGGCAACGGCGGTATCATTTTTACAGTTCGCCTCGGTTTTCCCCCATTTTGGCCCATTACCGTCGCAGATCATTCAAAAATTCATTGTGGGCAAACCAGGAGGAGTTTTTGGACGATTTCTTCGATAGCGTGTTCCTAAGAGGTAAGGCTTCGATTTTCGTGTTGATCGCTTCACTCTGTTTCGCACTTTTGGCACATTTCCCGAGGCATCTTTGACCCCCCATTTTTCTGTGATGGATTTTGGACAGCATCGGCTCGTCAATTTTATATCTCAGCCTAGGAACATCGGATCAAGGCGTTTCAGGACTCGATTTTGATCTACTCGTCGCGAGGAACACAGTGGTGATTTTTCTGAGATTTATGGAAATTGTTTCGAAGGTGATAATTAAGCTTTTCTTGGACAGATTGCTACAGGAATTTTGATTTGGAAGGTTTTAAGGTGCAACGGTGTTTTATTTTTATCTTGGTCTACAGGTATCAGATCTGGGCGTTTAAACAGTCGTTTTGGGGCTACTTTTCGCGAGGAATGCGACTGTGAATTTTCTGGATTTTCTTGAGGACTGGATAGAGGTGTTATTTACCCTTTTTGGGGGCTGATTTTGGACTGTAGGAAATTGTACAGTTTTGGGATTAATTGTGCGCAATGTTTTGTGCAGTGGGGCACAGTTTTCGATGGACTGCTGTTGTAGTGAACCGAAATTTTGGTATATAAATAAATGTAAATAAAGTCGGTATGAAATACTAGTGTTATGAAAGTTAGGGAAGTAAAGAACATTTGGACGCGAGTTGGGCCCAAATCGGGTTAAAATGGAGAGATCTAAAAATTTATTTGAGAAAGGGGGCCCAGATATTTAGTGGAAAATTCACAGTGTCAGAAAATTCCGAGAAAATTACGGGAGCCCCGTAAATATGTTTTAAGGCCACAGAAAAAGTTTCGCGTTAATCGGAGGCCGGATAGTGGGAACGGGCTCCGCCAACAGTGTCGAAAAATTCTGAGAAAATTACGGGAGCTGTGTAATTATGTTTTAAGGTCACAGTAAAAATTTCGTGTTGATCGGATATCCGGATTGCGAGAACGGGGTCCGCTAATAATTCTGGATACAGCGAGGCTTTTGGGGACCCAGAAATGACCCAAACTGAAAATTTAAATTTTTTTGTGGTAAATTAAGCTAAAACGAAGCCGCCTGTCAAATTTGGACGGAAACGGACGAAAAATGGACAGAAACCAAAACAAAAACTGATTTTCTAAGCGGGGGCGACGCGCGGATCGAGGCGCGCTTGCGTGCTGCGCAAGGCGCGCAGCAGGCGCTCCTGCGCGTGTCAGCGGGGGGCCGCCACATGGCGGGCCCCAATTGGGCCAACTCCCCTCCCTCCCTTTCTTTCCTTTTTCTCTTTCTTTTTTCTTTTCTTCTTCTTCCTTCTTCCGCGCAGACCCTACCTCCTTTCCTTTCTCTTCTTCTTCTCCACCCGAGCCGGAGAGAAAGAGAGAGAGAGAGAGAGAGAAAGTGAGGAATTTTGTGGGGCTCGCGGGCGCGCCGTGAATCTCGTGGAGCGCGCGAGGCGTTCCCAAAAGCCGATGGGCGGCGCGACTGTATGAGGTAACGTTATTTTTCGGTATTTTTGGGCACAATTTGTATGGTTCTTTTTTGGACATTAAATTTGACCCCGTGACATTTTGCGTGTTAGGGACCGAGTTTTACTGTACCGTTGCTGCACGGACTGTCGCGGGTATTTTTGGCGCGTCTCGTTTTGCGTGCAAGTTGTAGAAAAATGCACCGTTTTGCGTGCGGATTCGACAAAAATGCGCAGTTTTGGGCGCAAACTCAGAAAACGTGCACCGTTTTGCGTGCAACGTTGAAAAACAAAAGTGCACCGTTTTGCGTGCCAACCCGAGGTACGTGCTCCGTTTTGCGTGCCGGTTGTGTTATCGCGCACCGTTTTGTGTGCAGTCTCTAATATGACGCATCATTTTACGTGCAGGGCTAGAGAAAAGTGCACCGTTTTGCGTGCAACCCTACAGTGGAGCATGCACCGTTTTGCGTGCAGATTTGAGGTACATGCTCCGTTTTGCGTGCCGATCAATTTAACACGCACCGTTTTGCGTGCCGACCCTAATATTATGCATCGTTTTTCGTGTAGGGTAAGAAAAGACGTGCACCGTTTTGCGTGCAGATTTGAGATACGTGCACCGTTTTGCGTGCCGATCGTGTTGTTGCGCACCGATTTGTGTGCCGACCCTAATATTATGCATCGTTTTTCGTGCAGGGTTAGAAAAGACGTGCACCGTTTTGCGTGCAACCTTAAGAGAAGCATGCTCCGTTTTGGGTGCAAACCCGAGGTACGTGCACCGTTTTGCGTGCAGGTTGAGTTGACGCGCATCGTTTTGCGTGCCGATAGAAGTGTTGCGCACCGTTTTGCGTGTGGGTTTTATTGACGCGCATCGTTTTGCGTGCAGATTTGGTGGACGTGCACCGTTTTGCATGCGGACTCGAGAGAGGTGCACCGTTTTGCGTGCAAGCTCGAGGGAACAAGTGGAATCGCGCGAAGAGCAATTGCAAGTGTCTACAAGCAATTGGGGACACCACAAGTTGGGGGATTCTGCCGAAATTGGGTGACCTCTCCCCTTGCTCCTTTGCTTTTTGATCTAGAAGCATGATAGTAGCCTGTTAGAGGCGTTAGGTAATTATGATTAAGATTGCATGTTTAGAGAAATACAGATGAAAGGTGCAACTGTTAGTTGCCAAAGGCAGATGATATATGTGCATGTGTAGAGAAATTTAGAGGAAAAGTGATATTTATGATTTATCCAAATAGGGGATAAACTAGTATGTGTAGATGGACACAGATGAAAAATGCAACTGTTGGTTGCCAAAAAGGAGATAATTAATCTGCATGTCTAAAAGGAATTAGGGGAAAAATGCAATTCTTGACTTATCTAAATTGCTGATAATTGCATGCATAGATGATAAATATTATTTTTATGATGGATATGAAAATAATTGCATGCGTAGAAATGAATAATTATGTGATGACTGTGATCATGTTAGGGTACAACCCTAGGAATCATGTGACATAAGGGAACAGAACTTGTTGGTAGTAAGACTAGGAGAAAATCTAGTTTAGGGGTTTGACGAGTGACATTGAACTAGGAGCTATCCTAGGATTGGACGAGTGGCATTGTCTTAGGGGATAACCTAAGGACACTGGATAGAGTGATCAACATAGAGTCAAGGAACTCTAGGATGAGTATGACATGGAACTTAGGTAAAGGGGACCTAAGGTGAACTAGTGATCAACATAGAGTCAAGGAACTCTAGGATGAGTATGACATGGAACTTAGGTAAAGGGAACCTAAGGTGATCCAGAGGAGTTTAAACTCAGAGACAGGAAATTAGAGTCAGTGTAACTCTAACATAAAAGTGGAACAGGAGATTAGAGTCAGTGTAACTCTAAGCTAAAAGTGGAACAGAAAAATAGAGTTAAGTTAACTCTAGGATTCAGTGAGGAATCAGGAAAGTGGGATAAGATCCCAAGGTTAAAGAAATTAAACAAATATAACCCTAGAAAGTCATAGGGTGTTTGGGCGAATGGACAATAACTTTAACTTCAATTTGAGTTAAATAAGTGAAGGTGAAATGTTAAGAGTCCAGGAGACTCTCAAGTTATCCTTATGGCGAGACCTAGGATAAGAGGTAAATTATTGTAAAAAGGCAAAGTTTAAAAGCAAGCTAAAAGTGGCTAAAAGGTATAAAGAAAATGTAAATGGCGCCTTCGAATTTGAGACTCGTCAAGTGGAGTAGGACTCTCTGGGCAGTGACCCGTTGGACGAGGTACTTTCGAAAGGCTTAAAGTGAAAGCAAAGAGCTAAATGCTCAAAGGAAAGAGAAAGAGATTTGCCAGTGGAAAAAGGGAGCTACAAGCTCGAATAAGAAAGAAAAGCAAGTGTTCAAAGGCAAAGAGGCTAAGAACTAAAGCAAAAAGAGAAAGAAAAGAAAAGAAAAGAAAGAAAATATAAAGATAAAATGAGCGTACCTTCGGGGGTAAAAAGTAGCATTGTCGGAGCCAATGGCAGTGTCCCTCTCCCGGGCAGTGACCCGTAGGACAAGTTCCCCGTTGGGCGGGGTAGCACTTGCGGGTGCTATCGGCAACCTTAGAAGTCTTATCTTATGGTAGCAGGACTACCGGGCTGGGGCCCGTTGGATAAGAATTTCTGAGGGTTAACTTGAACTAAAGCACCAGAATTTAAAGAATAAAGAGAAATTAGAGTGGCCAAGGTGGCCGGGTTAGTTTGACCCTATATACAGCGGCATAGTGGCCGAGTTGGTGCTTAGCAGCCTAGTGTGGCTAGACAAAGTAGTGCTGGGAGGATGAGTATACACAGATAGTATAGTGATTCATATATATTGCATAGCCGCATTTTGCTATTGAGGATTTTAGTTTCCTAGCACTATTATTATTGCTTCCATTGGACCAAGTGGTGTAGGACACTTTTTCTCGGTGGTTGAACCCACTGGGAACTCTGTCAGGAGTTCTCACACCCCTTGGGTGCCCCCCCCCCCCCCCCCACAGGTTCAGGGATGGATGCAGCGATCGTGGCGGATCAGATGCAGACGGCGAGGCATACGACAGGGGCAAGAGCCCAGCAGCATAGAGACCTAGAGGGTCTAGCAGAGGTATCCCTTTTATATATTTCTTGAGTGAACTCTGTATGGTGAGGAATTTATGTAAAGGAATTGTAATAATTTTATTTGCAAGTTCAGAGATGTAAAGTGTAATAAATTTAAGTTATGGTTCACTCTTATATGCTTTCATTTCCGCTTTAACTGTTTGTTATTGAATGAAAGTTTAAATTTATAGTGATTTTTAGTACTCTG
This sequence comes from Tillandsia leiboldiana, assembly GCA_029204045.2. Lineage (NCBI taxonomy): Eukaryota > Viridiplantae > Streptophyta > Magnoliopsida > Poales > Bromeliaceae > Tillandsia > Tillandsia leiboldiana. Next base: position 21,321,178 of record CM055064.1, read on the forward strand.
ATATTGAGCTTCCGCATACACTTGTTGTGTTACTATGGATGTTACCGTTCCTTTCGGGTAGTGAAAGGTCATACCCGATTGGCGGGTCTGTTGGCGTGCCCGAACCGTACAAATTGGTGGACTCGGGGCGTGACAGCTGTGTTAGAGGACTGTGGGCAGCGAGACGTTTCTTTTGGTGCGGTGCGCGCTTTTCGAGGTGGGTGGTTGTTGCATGCCTCTACTTCTGACATGCTCACTAAGTTTATTAGAGAACCCCACTTTTGAGCATATTGATTGATTGTTATGCTTGATTGCCTGATATAAATGTGAGCTTATTATCGGAGATTAATTTTGTTGATATAGCATGTTGGGGATATTATTGGGATAATGTTGCTGTTGGAACGTGATCATTGGAATAATTTAATAGTGATAATTAACAGGCGATAATAGCACCTAGATTTTATGAAAAGGGGATTAAATGGATCAATTGGGGGGACATAGTGACATATCTAGGTACGGGTGCCACTTTGGGATTTATTATGAATCGGGGATTATTTACATGTGTAGTTGACCGATGATTTTAGCATGATTGTTGTATTTATGTGGATATTATTAATTATTACACATGTAAAACTGTTATTTGACATATTCTCCCGTTCACTTGGCTGAGGACTTTTGCATGCTTAGTTGGACATCTAGATAGGTCACTATTTTATTGCTACACTATCATATTGGGATTTGACTTAGGAGAAACCATGATTGCTTTCTTTCTCCTTTTTATTTAGACATTTGAGTCATGTTGCTCGGGTTCGAGCAGAGGTTTGGGATAGTGTAGCCGGGATCTGAGGATCGGTGACAGGGTGTACTTGATGTTGGATTGTGGGTTATTGCGGCAACCGCGGACAGTAGGCGGTTGACCGGATCTTGATTATTTTACCCAATTGCGGGTCGTGGGTTATTGCGGTGACCGCGGACTTTGGGCGGTTGACCGGATGTTTACTATTGCATCAGATTGGGTATCAGTTTTCTCTAGTGGATGGTGTTTCCCACTTTTGAGTACTATTGCATTTGATTGGGGATTGAGGTTTCATTAGTGGACGGAGTTTCCCACTTTGATCATAGTCATGATCCAGTCCTGCTATTATGAGACAGTGGTTACAGAGATGCTTGATACAGTGATACTTTACTTATGTGGGTCGCTCCCCTCGAGTGCCACTCCGGAGTAGGCTTTACACGGTGCCGAGCGCCGGGCACCAGGCTGAGTTCTTGAGTTCGACAGCAGAGCAGGCAGTACCAGTTTTTACTAGTGGCACTAGATTGGGTCTATTTGGTCAGATACAGTTTTCTGATGCATTCATACCGTCATTTCCTTCGGTATTGCATTTAGAGGCATACTTTGTCACGCCCCGAGTCCGCCAATTTGTACGGTTTGGGCACGCCAACAGACCCGCCAATCGAGTAAGACCTGTTTCTACCCGAGAGGAACGGTAACATCCATAATAACACAACCAGTGTATGCGGAAGCTGTATATCAGAGCACTAAAAATCACTATAAATTTAAAACTTTCATTCAATAACGAATAGTTAATGCGGAAATGAAAGCATACAGGAGTGAACCATAAATTAAACTTACTACACTTTACATTTCTGAACTTGCAAATAAAATTATTACATTTCCTTTACATAAATTCCTCACTATACAAGGTTCACTCAAGAAATACATAAATGGGATACCTCTGCTAGACCCTCTAGGTCTCTATGCTGCTGGGCCCTTGCCCCTGTCGCATACCTCGCCGTCTGCTTCTGAACCGTCTCGTCCGCTGCATCCATACCCGCACCTGTGGGGGGGGTCACCCAAGGGGTGTGAGAACTCCTGACAGAGTTCCCAGTGGGTTCAACCACCGAGAAAAAGTGTCCTACACCACTTGGTCCAATGGAAGCAATAATAATAGTGCTAGGAAACTAAATCCTCAATATCAAAATGCAGCTATGCAATATAACATATCACTACACTATCTGTGTATAACCATCTACCCAGCACTACTCTGTCTAGCCACACTAGGCTGCTAAGCACCAACTCGGCCACTATGCCGCTGAATACAGGGTCCAACTAACCCGGCCACCTTGGCCACTCTATTTTTCTTTATTCTTTAGATTCTGGTGCTTTAGTTCAAGTTAACCCTCGGAAATTCTTATCCAACGGGCCCGAGCCCGGTAGTCTTGCTACCATAAGATAAGATTTCTAAGGTTGCCGATAACACCCGCAAGTGTTACCCCGCCCAACGGGGAACTTGTCATACGGGTCACTGCCCGGGAGAGGGACACTGCCCATGGCTCCGACAAGATCTACGTTTCACCCCCGAAGGTACGCCCATTTTATCTTTTTATATTTTTCTTTCTTTTCTTTCTACTTTAGTTCTTAGCCTCTTTGCCTTTGAACACTTGCTTTCCTTTCTTATTCAGACTTATAGCTCCCTTTTTGCCACTGGCAAATCACTTTCTCTTTTCTTTGAACATTTAGCTCCTTGCTTTCACTTTTAGCCATTCGAAAGTACCTCGTCCGACGGGTCACTGCCCAGGGAGTCCTGCTCCACTTGACGAGTCTCAAATTCGAAGGCGCCAATTACATTTTCCATATGCTTTTAGCCACTTTTAGCTTGCTTTTAATCTTTGCCTTTTAGCAACAATTTTTTTTTCCTCTTATCCTAGGTCTTGCCATAAGGATAACTAGAGAGTCTCCTGGACTCTTAAACATTTCTCTTTTATTTCTTTAACTCAAATTGAAGTTAAAGTTATTATCCATTTGCCCAGACACCCTATGACCTTCTAGGGTTATATTTGATCAACTCTTTAAACTGGGGATCTCATCCCACATTTCTGATTCCTCACTGAATCCTAGAGTTAACTAAACTCTGTTTTCCTGCTCCACCATTAACTTAGAGTTACACTGACTCTAATTCCATGTTCCACTGTTATCTTAGAATTACATTGACTCTACTTTTCTGTTTTCCCTTTCATATCTCCACACTTGATCCACCTTTTCCATCCTCCTGATTCCTTACTGAATCCTAGAGTCAACTTGACTCTATTTTTCCTGTCTGCGAGTTTAAACTCTTCTAGCTCAACTTAGGTTCCCTTTACCTAAGTCCCATGTCATACTTGTCCTAGAGTTCCATGACTCTATGCTGACCTCTAGTTCACCTTAGGTTTCCTTTACCTAAGTTCCATGTCATATACACCTAGAGTTTTCTGACTCTATGTTGATCACTCTATCCAGTGTCCTTAGGTTATCACCTAAGACCATGCCACTCATCCTTCCTAGAATAACTCCTAAGTTGATGTCACTCGTCAAACCCCTAAACTACGTTTTCTCCTAGTCTTACTACGAACAAGTTCTGTTCCCTTATATCACATGATTCCTAGGGTTGTACCCTAACATGATCACAGTCATCAAGTAATTACTCATTTCAACGCATGCAATTATTTTCATATCCATCATAAAAATAATATTTATCCTCTAAGTCCTTTTTGCACATGAAAATGAATTATCTTCTTTTGGCAACCGACAGTTGCATTTATCATCTGTGTCCATCTACACATACAAATTTATCCCCTATTGTGGATAAATCATAAATATCACTTTTCCTCTAAATTTCTCTACACATGCACATATATCATCTGTTATTGGTAACCAACAGTTGCTCTTTTCATCTGTGTTCCTCTAAACATGCAATCTTATTCATAATTACCTAACGCCTCTAACAGGCTACTATCATGCTTCGAATCGAAAAGCAAAGGAGCAAGGGGAGAGGTCACCCAATTTCGGCAGAATTCCCCACCTTGTAGTGTACCCAATTGCTTGTAGACACTTGCAATTGGTCTCCGCGCGATTCCACTTGTTCCCTCGAGCTTGCACGCAAAACGGTGCACCTCCCTCGAGTCTGCACGTAAAACGGTGCACGTCCACCAAACCTGCACGCAAAATGGTGCGCGTCAGAAAAACTCACACGCAAAATGATGCGCGCCACTTCAGTCGGCACGCAAAACGATGCGCGTCAACTCAACCTGCACGCAAAACGGTGCACGTACCTCAAATCTGCACGCAAAACGGTGCACGTTCGACTGTAGGGTTGCACGCAAAACGATGCACGCTTTTCTAGTCCTGCACACAAATCGATGCAAAATATTAGGGTCGGCACGCAAAACGGTGCACGATAATACGATCGGCACGCAAAACGGAGAACGTACCTCAAATCTGCACGCAAAACGGTGCACGTTCGACTGTAGGGTTGCACGCAAAACGATGCACACTTTTCTAGTCCTGCACGCAAATCGATGCAAAATATTAGGGTCGGCACGCAAAACGGTGCACGTACCTCGGGTTGGCACGCAAAACGGTGCACGTTGCTTTTTCCACGTTGCACGCAAATCGGTGCACGTTTTCTATCTCTGCACGAAAAATGATGTATATTATTAAAGACTGCACGCAAAACGGTGCGCGATAACACAACCGGCACACTAAACGGAGCACGTACCTCGGGTTGGCACGCAAAACGGTGCACTTTTCTCTTTCAATGTTGCACGCAAAACGGTGCACGTATCTTAAATTTGCACGCAAAACGAGGCGCGCCAAAACGTCCCCGACAGTCCGCGTAGCAAAATGGCACAGTATAACTCGGTTCCTAACACGTAAAACGACGCGGGGTCAAATCCTACTCTAAAAATGAAACTTAACTGTGCCAACAATACCGCAAAAAAATAAGCGGGGCTTACCTCGCACAGTCGCGTCGCCCACGAGGTCCACGGCGCGCCGCACCATCTCCCACGAAATCTCCCATTTTTTTCTCTCTTTCTCTCTCTCTCTCTCTCTCTCTCTCTCTCTCTCTCTCTCTCGTAGCTCTGTTGGAGAAGAAGAACAGAAGGGAGAAGAGGGTCTGCGGGGGAGAAGGAAGAAGAAGAAAAGAAAAAAAGAAAAAGAAGGAGAAAGAAAGGGAGGGAGGGAGGAGGTGGACCGGGTGCGTGCGCCTGCACAGGCGCGCGCCCTCCCTCACAGGGGCGCGTGCGCCTGCACAGGCGCGCGCCCCCCTGCGCCGCGCGGGCGCTTCCCGCGCCCGTGCGGGCGCCAATGGGGGCCCGCCACCTGGCGGCCCCCGTTGACCCGCGAACGGGTGCGCGCCAGCTGTGCGCATTGCACAGCTGGCCGCACGCCTCGAACCGCGCGCCGACGCCGCCACGGAATCCGTTTTCGCCCCGGTTTTTGTCCATTTCTCGCCCGTTTCTGTCCAAATTTGACAGGCAGGTTCGTTTCAGCCTAATTAACCACAGAAAAATTTAAATTTCCAGTTTGGGCCATTTCTGGGCCACCAAAAGCCTTGCTGTATCTAGAATCGCTGGCGGACCCCGTTCTCGCAATCCGGATATCCTATCAACCCGAAATTTTTACTGTGGCCTTAAAACATAATTACGAAGCTCCCCAAATTTTTTCAGAATTTTTCGACACTGTTGGCGGAGCCCGTTCTCACTATCAGGCATCCGATCAACGTGAAACTTTTTCTGTGATCTTAAAACATATTTACGGGGCTCCCGTAATTTTCTCGGAATTTTCCGACACTGTGAATTTTCCACTAAAAATTTGGGCCCCCTTTCTCCAATAAATTTTTAGATCTCTCCATTTTAACCCGAATTGGGCCCAACTCGCGTCCAAATGTTCCTTACTTCCCCAACTTTCATAACACTAGTATTTCATACCACCTTTATTTACATTTATTTATGTGCCGAAAATTCGGTACATTACATTCTACCCCCCTTAAAATAAGTTTCGTCCTCGAAACTTGAATCACATCTCGACTCCTACTTGATCGAGAGGGAGGAAATCTTGCCCTCACTACTGGGCTCACTGTATATCGTGACCGGCATCAAACTTTCTGCTCGCCAGGACTACACGAGCAACTCATTCATGAATCCCTATCGCAATTTAGGGACAAACACAGACCTGGTGTCTGGCCACTTTCACTAAGTAGGTGAAAGACACAGTTGAGCACTTGCTCTTTCAATTGCCACGAATGACCCAGTTTTTACTTGCGAAATTTTCACTTTAATTCCGCCATCATTCTTTTCACAACGAGGTTGCATCTGCAGCTAATTTCATTTACCGCATTTTCTTTCCGATCGCTCAGCTGCCTAATGTGGCGGGCAAAGGCCAATCCACGAGTTCTCTACTATCTCAAACGCTACTAGCGCTCGGAGTCCACGAATTACTAGCTAACCCGTCTATTTCGGACTACTAATAAGTCCACAGACCACGGTCCAATAGGGCCCTATAGCCCAAATACTAGCCTAACACTGTGCAACGGCTCTCTCTCTAGCCCACAGATCCATACGTCATACGGGTAGATCCTCACTTAGGACTACTACACCAACACTCCCACTAGGAGCTACAGTACCTCAATCACCACTAGCTCTACGGCCTGGTCATATCACACTCTCAGTGTACTAATCTCAGTGTACTAATAGCCTCAATGCTCACACGTGGCATTCCACATCTTCGGGTCATCGCTCGGACTACCGTCCCGACCAAATCTCTATCATGCCCCGCCATCAGGTCTCGGGCCGCTGTCTCTCACAGCTGACTGCGCCTGCCCACTGGGCTACAGGCCCACAGTCCACAAACATGGTCCAGGCACGGATCGTCCCCAAGCGAACCCGCTAATCGTCGCCACGCGACCACTATGCTCACTGAGCAAAACCAACTAACCAGTTGTCAATCCACGACCCAAAACTCTCTATCAACTCTGGCCACACTAGGCAAAGGCTACTATGCCACCTAATCAGCTCTCTCTGGCTAAACAATACTTGTGCTCCATGAGCACCCAAACAATTGGGCGTCCTACGCCCCCATGCTAACTCGCAGAAAATCCATCGTTAAGCGATTCGCTTACGTACTCCTACGGCTCTTATGCACTCTCCCAACTGGGTCGAGGCATCACAATAACAGTTCACCATCCTGGTGATTAACACTCAAATCCTGCGGTGGCAATCCTTGCCATTACGCCCATTCATCAAAATGGCGCCAGTAAAACTCTCGCTCTATCGAGAGACCCACGTATCCTGAAGCCTACTCTAGGCCTGCAACCCTTCTTGCCCTAACCCTTAGGACATTAACTTGGTTCTCGCACATAGCGATCACCAGCGTTCTATAAGTCGGTCTCTCACTGGACCTTTCCAACCACACTTTGCCAACAAATTAGCTGACACAAGCTTATAACACTCTTTGCTGAAGGTGCGGGGTGCGCCGACAAAAGCTCGGCGGCCTCTGCCACCCGCTCTACTGTCGCCCCATCATGCGGCGACGCCGTTTGCCCATGCGTCATTTATGCAGCCTCAGCGTGCTGCGTTATCAGCCCCCGGAGCCTATCGATCTGCTCCGACTGTCACATTGACGCCACCCATAGGCGTCAGAGTCTACCTCCCTGCCGGCGGAAAGTTTCCGCCTATCGGCAAGAAGATTCCTTATGTTACTGGACCGCACCAATAAGTGCGGTCACCAGCTATCGCAGCTCCTGTACCTTGTTTGACCCCGAGCCCTCTCGTGACTCGAGTCGAAACAGGTGTGTTTCCCTATGTGGTGTCATCGCCAATATGCACACCACTACGAAACAACTAGCCCAAATTTAGCCATTTGAGCAACGCGCAGTCTATATACCAACAAAAAGGCTCATCGACTCAATCATGCGAAAGTATAGGAGGGTACTTCTTTTCATCTCCAACATTACGTTGTCGGCCGCCAACGTAATATCCGAAGAATGAAAGCTCGTTGCCCTCGATCAGTCCCAACATCCTTTTTGGGAACAACAAAACCCAATCAAGTACTTTCGCCACCGCCCACGCACTCTCTCGTGCTAATCCCTAGGGTCTCCCTAAGGTTGCTAACCACCTAGGACTATTCCTTGGCTCTGATACCACTCTAATCTGTCACGCCCCGAGTCCGCCAATTTGTACGGTTTGGGCACGCCAACAGACCCGCCAATCGAGTAAGACCTGTTTCTACCCGAAAGGAACGGTAACATCCATAATAACACAACCAGTGTATGCGGAAGCTGTATATCAGAGCACTAAAAATCACTATAAATTTAAAACTTTCATTCAATAACGAATAGTTAATGCGGAAATGAAAGCATACAGGAGTGAACCATAAATTAAACTTACTACACTTTACATTTCTGAACTTGCAAATAAAATTATTACATTTCCTTTACATAAATTCCTCACTATACAAGGTTCACTCAAGAAATACATAAATGGGATACCTCTGCTAGACCCTCTAGGTCTCTATGCTGCTGGGCCCTTGCCCCTGTCGCATACCTCGCCGTCTGCCTCTGAACCGTCTCGTCCGCTGCATCCATACCCGCACCTGTGGGGGGGGTCACCCAAGGGGTGTGAGAACTCCTGACAGAGTTCCCAGTGGGTTCAACCACCGAGAAAAAGTGTCCTACACCACTTGGTCCAATGGAAGCAATAATAATAGTGCTAGGAAACTAAATCCTCAATATCAAAATGCAGCTATGCAATATAACATATCACTACACTATCTGTGTATAACCATCTACCCAGCACTACTCTGTCTAGCCACACTAGGCTGCTAAGCACCAACTCGGCCACTATGCCGCTGAATACAGGGTCCAACTAACCCGGCCACCTTGGCCACTCTATTTTTCTTTATTCTTTAGATTCTGGTGCTTTAGTTCAAGTTAACCCTCAGAAATTCTTATCCAACGGGCCCGAGCCCGGTAGTCTTGCTACCATAAGATAAGATTTCTAAGGTTGCCGATAACACCCGCAAGTGTTACCCCGCCCAACGGGGAACTTGTCATACGGGTCACTGCCCGGGAGAGGGACACTGCCCATGGCTCCGACAAGATCTACGTTTCACCCCCGAAGGTATGCCCATTTTATCTTTTTATATTTTTCTTTCTTTTCTTTCTACTTTAGTTCTTAGCCTCTTTGCCTTTGAACACTTGCTTTCCTTTCTTATTCAGACTTATAGCTCCCTTTTTGCCACTGGCAAATCACTTTCTCTTTTCTTTGAACATTTAGCTCCTTGCTTTCACTTTTAGCCATTCGAAAGTATCTCGTCCGACGGGTCACTGCCCAGGGAGTCCTGCTCCACTTGACGAGTCTCAAATTCAAAGGCGCCAATTACATTTTCCATATGCTTTTAGCCACTTTTAGCTTGCTTTTAATCTTTGCCTTTTAGCAATAATTTTTTTTTCCTCTTATCCTAGGTCTTGCCATAAGGATAACTAGAGAGTCTCCTGGACTCTTAAACATTTCTCTTTTATTTCTTTAACTCAAATTGAAGTTAAAGTTATTATCCATTTGCCCAGACACCCTATGACCTTCTAGGGTTATATTTGATCAACTCTTTAAACTGGGGATCTCATCCCACATTTCTGATTCCTCACTGAATCCTAGAGTTAACTAAACTCTGTTTTCCTGCTCCACCATTAACTTAGAGTTACACTGACTCTAATTCCATGTTCCACTGTTATCTTAGAATTACATTGACTCTACTTTTCTGTTTTCCCTTTCATATCTCCACACTTGATCCACCTTTTCCATCCTCCTGATTCCTTACTGAATCCTAGTGTGAGGACCTGGATCCCCACGATGTGATTACTGGTTGATCAGCAGCTCCTGGTGGCCTAGGTGGCGTGTCGGTGGCGTTTGTACACCAATTGGACACTTTTGATGGACTCGGTGTGTTAAATGGATCACGTGGGTGATCAAATGGCCCCATTGAATGCTTAGAAGTGGTTTCGCGCGCAATGGATATCAAAATTGGACTCGGGGTAAAGTTTGGATAAAGGATCACCTCTCCGGTTGCCTTCGGGAATTTTTAGAGTTGGAATTTGGCAAATCGGATTTTTGGTATGGACCCGGCGCGAAAATTGGATCAAGTAGGCTTTCCGGGGGCTTTCGGCAAATTTTCGGATGAGAAATTGGAGAATCGGACACCGTATTTGGATTCAGCGCGCGAAATCGTTGAGAATGGACTATTTACTTGTTTGTTTTGGAACCCGGTTGACGTGCGCGTTTTTCGAGGCAACGCAGCACGAATCTCGAGGCTTGGCGCGATGGCACGGATCCCGAGGAGGCGCTGGCGCGCAGTTCGGGGCGTACGGAGCGCAGGCTGGCGCGCTGGGGAAGCGCGCCTGCAGTGCGTGACGCGGGGGGGCCGCCACGTGGCGGGCCCCCACTGGTGCGCATGGTCGCGGGGGGGGCGCGCGCCCGTGTGGCGCGTGGCATGTCCCGCGCCTGCGCGGCGTTGGGTGTCACGCGCCCGTGTGGCGCGCGGCAACCGCGCCCGCGTGGCGCAATGGCCGTGCGCCGCGTGGACAGGCAGGCGTGTGCCTGCGCCTGGCGCACGAGACCCTGTGCGGTGGACCGGCTGACAGCGGCCGATGCACCGTGGACCCGGTCCACCGGGAACCCCCCTCCTCCCTTTTCTTCTCTTCTTCTTCCTTTTTCTCCCCGCACGCCATCTCTTTGTCCCTTTCTTTTCTTCTTCTTCAACCGAGAGAGAAGGAGTGAGGGAAGAGATTTGGTGAGGGTGCGGCGGGGCGCCGCGGACCTCGCGGAGCGCGCGAGATTTTTCCAGCTGGACGGATGCGCGGCGCGACGCTCGTCTTATTGTGTTCCCCTTCGTCGCGTTTCGGTGCACGAGCTCCCCCGGCCTACTCCGACCTCAGTTTCAGGCGATTCTTGCGCCGTTGGATCCGCGACTGGCAGAGCTGCAATCTTGGTATTCTCTTCTCCCCCTAGTTTCGCGCTTTTCGAGGTGTTTGTTCGAGCTTACTGTGACCCCATTTCTGTGATGGAGATTTGGACAGCGGCGTGGTCTTTCGGCGTTATCTCCGCAACCGGGCATCGTATGGCGACGTGCTTATACACTTTTTTCATCTAATCGACGCAAGGAATATCACAGTATTTTTCTTGGATTTTTCTGAGTTTTGCCCGAAGGTATATGTTCTTCCCCTTATCTGTAAATGGAATTACAGTTATGTTGCTGTGTGGTTTTGCGCACCTGTACTGTGGAATTTGTAACTCGGCCTACGTGGCTCGGAATTGGACGTAGAGGTACTCGTTTCGAAGGTATCGACGCGAGGATTGCTGTGATATTTTTATTGGATTTTTCTGGGCACTTTCGGCAGGTGAAATAAGCATATCTTTGGGACTGATTTTCTGTGTGTTTGTGCGTGGTTAATTTTGGGAATAAAAGTGTAATGTTGGACCTTATTGTTGTACCCAGGGGTATTTACAAGTGTTGCTGGACCCGAGGGATCTGTAGACTTTGATTTCGGGGTACTTTTAGTTGTTTGGAGCCAAGGCTTGCGCGGCATGTACCGAGGATGCAGTTTCGGCAGAATTTGGACTGTGGGCGTCTGCGCTCTTCACCGACTTCAGGTTTGCCTTGGTTTAAGCGCTTCAGGTGGGTGAGCTTAATAGTGGTAACTGTATAAGCTGTTTATGTTATGACGAATATAAGTGCGCTCGTGGGGAGGTCACCCCTCTATGATTGGGGACATGCATATTTGTGGTACGACCGATATGAGCGAGAGGTAAGCAAGGAATGGCCTAGATTATGTGGTTCTTGTACTTGTTTATTCATTAGCCTACTTGTGTGAGATTAGTACAGCATAGTAGGGACTTTTTGGCATGCTTTGCTGTTACATGTTTCACCCGCTTCTATCATTTCTGAGGACAAAAGCATGCTTGTATGGTCATATAGTTAGGCCATCTTTTACTACTGCACTACTTATTGGAACTTGACTTAGGAGATACCATGCTTTTCCTTTCTCCTTCTTGTTTGTTAGGTAGTCAGTGTTGCTCGGGTGCGAGCAGGGGTCTGGGTAGTGCAGTCGGGACTTTGTGTCTGGGACAGGTTGGATTAGTGGTGGGGCTTTGCGGCAACCGCGGATATTGGGCGGTTGACCGGATGCTTATCTATGCACCAGATTGGGTATCAGTTTTCTCTAGTGGATGGAGTTTCCCACTTATCGTTTAGTTGCATCCGACTGAGGTCGGGTCTTTCTTTAGTGGTTGAGTTTTCCCACTTTGATCAGATTGTGATCAAGTCCTGCTATACAGAGATACTTGTTACTTGTGATACTGATGACAGGGATACTTTACTCGTGTGGGTCGCTCCCCTCGAGTGCCACTCCGGAGGTAGGCTTTTCGGACCCAGCCTTGTGTGCCGGTCTGATATTGATGTTGGGATGCGAGCCGTGCGGGCCGATCCCGCGGTTTCCAGCCTTGTGTGCAGATTCCGCTGATGTTGGGATGCGAGCCGTGCGGGCCGATCCCACGGTTTCCAGCCTTGTGTGCAGATTCCGCTGATGTTGGGATGCGAGCCGTGCGGGCCGATCCCGCGGTTTCGAGCCTTGTGTGCAGATTCCGCTGAGCAGGCATTGCCAGTTTTACTGGTGGCATTTTGGATTGGGTTTATTACAGATATTTGCCTTATTGTTGAACTCGTGTCGGGGGGACCGAGTGGGGTCTAGTAGCTATGTTTAGACCTGTGCTAGTGTTGTGGGGATCCATTTGGGGACTGTGGTCCCGTGGTCTTTGTGAGTTGTTGACCGTTGTGCGAGAGGCTTGGTGATCTTGAGTTTATCCGTTCTGAGAGAGAGAGAGAGAGTGGATTTTGACTATAGCCTGCATGAGCCACTACTCGATAGCGAGTTAGTCCGTTTGGACACCCTACGTAATTCCTGCCCGTCAGCGGGAGGTGGTTGTAGGTGGGCGCAGGTTTGACTGGACCAGGTGTGGCAGTCAGCTCGATTGGGTCGATTGTGCACTTCATGTGCTGGTGGTTGCATACCATCATTTGGTTCTCCCCTTTTGAGCATATAGATAGAGACATGGTAGCTGCTGAGAGTCTCCTGTTTCCTTATTTCAGTCTTTACAGCTTGGGTCAGTTTTTGTCTCTCGAGGACTTGGTGGGCGGACCGCCGGGTCTGGCGGTGGTACCCACTGAGAACTCCCTTTTTGGTGTGGTTCTCACACCCTTTGGGGGTTTTCCCCCCTCCTTTTTCCTTCCTCTCCCTTGTTTTGCAGAGTCTTAGCGGGTGTTGCGGATTCTGCGGTGGTTGTTCGAGGCGAGGGAGTCGCGTGCTAGATCCCTACCCGTCGTTGGAGAGTAGCGGTACCCTTCAGAGGAGATCTTCTGTAGATTAGCTATTTCTTTTTCCTCTTTTGAGAGACTGATGTAGTGAGGATTTGATTTGTATTGAGGGCCTGTACACTGTTGTGTTTATTGGAGATACCTCCCTGTTGAGCTATGAGTTTTGTATCAGGGGATATTGTACGGTTATCTTTTGGGAGGTGGACATTATTGTATTATTTTTCCAGTCGTACAGTGATTGATTTTAGTTTTACAGCAGATTTTCTTTTATAGCTCTGATATTTGTTAGCTGTAGTACTTATCTTGCAGGTAGGACGCTTCGCCTATGCGGGGTTTGGCATAGGTGGCGGATCTGTTGGCGAGCCCGGGTCGCAGTTTCGACACCGGGGCGTGACACCTAGAGTCAACTTGACTCTATTTTTCCTGTCTGTGAGTTTAAACTCTTCTAGCTCAACTTAGGTTCCCTTTACCTAAGTCCCATGTCATACTTGTCCTAGAGTTCCATGACTCTATGCTGACCTCTAGTTCACCTTAGGTTTCCTTTACCTAAGTTCCATGTCATATACACCTAGAGTTTTCTGACTCTATGTTGATCACTCTATCCAGTGTCCTTAGGTTATCACCTAAGACCATGCCACTCATCCTTCCTAGAATAACTCCTAAGTTGATGTCACTCGTCAAACCCCTAAACTAGGTTTTCTCCTAGTCTTACTACCAACAAGTTCTGTTCCCTTATATCACATGATTCCTAGGGTTGTACCCTAACATGATCACAGTCATCAAGTAATTACTCATTTCAACGCATGCAATTATTTTCATATCCATCATAAAAATAATATTTATCCTCTAAGTCCTTTTCGCACATGAAAATGAATTATCTTCTTTTGGCAACCGACAGTTGCATTTATCATCTGTGTCCATCTACACATACAAATTTATCCCCTATTGTGGATAAATCATAAATATCACTTTTCCTCTAAATTTCTCTACACATGCACATATATCATCTGTTATTGGCAACCAACAGTTGCTCTTTTCATCTGTGTTCCTCTAAACATGCAATCTTATTCATAATTACCTAACACCTCTAACAGGCTACTATCATGCTTCGAATCGAAAAGCAAAGGAGCAAGGGGAGAGGTCACCCAATTTCGGCAGAATTCCCCACCTTGTAGTGTACCCAATTGCTTGTAGACACTTGCAATTGGTCTCCGCGCGATTCCACATGTTCCCTCGAGCTTGCACGCAAAACGGTGCACCTCCCTCGAGTCTGCACGCAAAACGGTGCACGTCCAGCAAACCTGCACGCAAAACGGTGCGCGTCAGAAAAACTCACACGCAAAACGATGCGCGCCACTTCAGTCGGCACGCAAAACGATGTGCGTCAACTCAACCTGCACGCAAAACGGTGCACGTACCTCAAATCTGCACGCAAAACGGTGCACGTTCGACTGTAGGGTTGCACGCAAAACGATGCACGCTTTTCTAGTCCTGCATACAAATCGATGCAAAATATTAGGGTCGGCACGCAAAACGGTGCACGATAATACGATCGACACGCAAAACGGAGAACGTACCTCAAATCTGCACGCAAAACGGTGCACGTTCGACTGTAGGGTTGCATGCAAAATGATGCACACTTTTCTAGTCCTGCACGCAAATCGATGCAAAATATTAGGGTCGGCATGCAAAACGGTGCGCGATAACACGATCGGCACGCAAAATGGAGCACGTACCTCGGGTTGGCATGCAAAACGGTGCATGTTGCTTTTTCCACGTTGCACGCAAATCGATGCACATTTTCTATCTCTGCACGAAAAACGATGTATATTATTAAAGACTGCACGCAAAACGGTGCGCGATAACACAACCGGCACACTAAACGGAGCACGTACCTCGGGTTGGCATGCAAAACGGTGCACTTTTCTCTTTTAATGTTGCACGCAAAACGGTGCACGTATCTTAAATTTGCACGCAAAACGAGGCGCGCCAAAACGTCCCCGACAGTCCGCGTAGCAAAACGGCACAGTATAACTCGGTTCCTAACACGTAAAACGACGCGGGGTCAAATCCTACTCTAAAAATGAAACTTAACTGTGCCAACAATACCGCAAAATAACAAGCGGGGCTTACCTCGCACAGTCGCGTCGCCCACGAGGTCCACGGCGCGCCGCACCATCTCCCACGAAATCTCCCATTTTTTTCTCTCTTTCTCTCTCTCTCTCTCTCTCTATCTCTCTCTCTCTCTCGTAGCTCTGTTGGAGAAGAAGAACAGAAGGGAGAAGAGGGTCTGCGGGGGAGAAGGAAGAAGAAGAAAAGAAAAAAGGAAAAAGAAGGAGAAAGAAAGGGAGGGAGGGAGGAGGTGGACCGGGTGCACGCCCCCCCCCCCCCCCCCCCCCAATGGGGGCCCGCCACCTGGCGGCCCTCCCTCACAGGGGCGCGTGCGCCTGCGCAGGCGCGCGCCCACCTGCGCCGCGCGGGCGCTTCCCGCGCCCGTGCGGGCGCCAATGGGGGCCCGCCACCTGGCGGCCCCCGTTGACCCGCGAACGGGTGCGCGCCAGCTGTGCGCATTGCACAGCTGGCCGCACGCCTCGAACCGCGCGCCGACGCCGCCATGGAATCCGTTTTCGCCCCGGTTTTTGTCCATTTCTCGCCCGTTTCTGTCCAAATTTGACAGGCAGGTTCGTTTCAGCCTAATTAACCACAGAAAAATTTAAATTTCCAGTTTGGCCCATTTCTGGGCCACCAAAAGCCTCGCTGTATCTAGAATCGCTGGCGGACCCCGTTCTCGCAATCCGGATATCCTATCAACCCGAAATTTTTACTGTGGCCTTAAAACATAATTACGAAGCTCCCCAAATTTTCTCAGAATTTTTCGACACTGTTGGCGGAGCCCGTTCTCACTATCAGGCATCCGATCAACGTGAAACTTTTTCTGTGATCTTAGAACATATTTACGGGGCTCCCGTAATTTTCTCGGAATTTTCCGACACTGTGAATTTTCCACTAAATATCTGGGCCCCCTTTCTCCAATAAATTTTTAGATCTCTCCATTTTAACCCGAATTGGGCCCAACTCGCGTCCAAATGTTCCTTACTTCCCCAACTTTCATAACACTAGTATTTCATACCACCTTTATTTACATTTATTTATGTGCCGAAAATTCGGTACATTACATACTTGTTGTGGTTTCCCCTTTTATTCGGTAGTTCTGTTTACAGTTTTACCACTTGCCCTTTTCTTGCCTCTAGTAGACTTAGTGGGTACGCCGGAGCTTGAGGCTTTACCCACAGGGGGAGGCTACTGGTTTACTAGTGGTTCTCACCCCTATTGTTGTTTTCCCTTTGTTTTCTCCCCCCTGTTTTGCAGAGCCCTCTTCGGGAGTTGCTGATCTTCGATCGTTGTCCGAGGCGAGGGAGTCACGGGCTAGATCTTTACCACCCGAGGAGTGTAGCTGTATTCCCTGGATGGAGATTCCTGGTAGCTGTTGGCTGGTTTTTACTGTTTCATTTGGAGAGAGATCTTTTGTATTTGGAGAGACTGATGTTGAGACTGATGTACTATAGTTTTAGTGTATCTCATTTTATAGTGGAGAGATGCTGTACTGAGGACATTGTATGATGATCATCTGTATTTGAGGAAATGGATATTGTACTTTATTTCATGATGTACAGTGATTGGATTTTTTTATCTTACAGCATTTCATTTCAGCTCTGATATTTGTGTAGCTATAGTACTATCTTTTGCAGGTTAGACGCTTCGCCTATGCGGGTTTAGCATAGGTGGCGGATCTGTTGGCGGGCCCGGGTCGCAGTTTCGACCCCGGGGCGTGACATGGTGTCTTCTGCGTGTTGTACCGAGGTTGTCGTGTTCCCGAACTATAAGGGGGTCGGGAACTTCGATAGGCGAAGCCTAGAGTCTGTTCTTGTTTGATAGGGTTCTAAGCACCGACCTATCGGGTTTTCCAAACCCTTATGGTGTCAGTCCTTCCTGTGTTATCTGTGAGTTTGATGTTCTGTCGTGGGGAGCCGTTGAGTAGACGGTGGTCCCGGGCCGTCGGGTATCTTCTGGCCTGTGTTGTTGGGAACCGTTGGGGTTGACGGTGGTCTCGGATCGTTGAGTGTTGTTCGACCAGTTTTGTTAGCCCTGAGTTGTGGGTCGATCCCAGCTGTGGAGTATCTCCAGCCAGTGTGTTTTGTGCTGTGAGTTGGTGGAGTTTGCTAGTGTCTTGAGATTAGCTGATCAGCTGAGTCGTCGAGAGTGCTCCGACCGTTGTGCGAAATGTTTGAGGATCCTGAGTCTTTCCGTTCTGAGAGTGAGCGTGGATTTTGGACTATAGCCTGCAGAGCCACATTGAGCTCGACAGAGTGCGCGGATACCTTTTTCCTCGATGGGGTCGCGCCCCTCGAGTGCCAGGTCCGGGGTGGATCTATTACTTTTGTATCGCGACTTGTCGACGTTGTCCCTCTGGCTGGGCCAGTTTTGGCAGTCACAGACGCAGTCCCTCTGGCTGGGCCAGTTTTGACAGTCACGGATGCCCTACGTCAGTCTGGTCCTACGTGGATGTAACGGCAGTAGGTAGGCGTAGGTTTGACTGGACCCGAGAAGGCAGTCAGGTAGATTGGGTGATCTGAGTTGAGGGATAGTAGATGCACCATGTTTTCATTTGTTCCACTTTTTGAGCATCTAGATAGAGGCATAGTAGCTGTAGAGCTATTCTTTCCCAGCCCTTTTCTTTCAGTATTACATTGTTACTTTATGCCTCTAGTAGACTTAGTGGGCAGACCGTCGGGCTTGTTGGCGGCACCCACTGAGAACTACTGTGGGATGTAGTTCTCACACCCGTCGCGGTGTCTTTTTCCCCAGGGACCTCTACTCCAGTTCCTGCTATTCCAGTTGCTGATCCTGCTGATCGAGGTAAGGGAGTCGCGAGATAGATCCCTACCAGTCGTCTTCCTGAGAGAGTAGATGTACCCCCTTTTTATTTTAGAGAGTTTTATTTTGAGAGACCTTTGTAGTGAGGTTCAGATTTGTACTTTTCTTTTTCAGTTGAGAAACTTTTGTATTTGTGAGGACTTGGAGTTGTATTTATTTTTTTTATAGCAGTTTACTTTTCAACTCTGATATATGTTTAGTGTAGTATCTTTCTTTTGCAGGTTAGTGGCTTCGTCTATACGGGGCTTCCCGTATGGGCGGTGGATCTGTTGGCGAGCACAGGTCGCAGTTTCGACGCCGGGGCGTGACATAAGGTGCGGCACTTCTCACGATCCCATATTCGTGGAATAAATCGCGGTTCACCTCACGACCCCATCCTCGTGAAATAACCCGATAAGTCAAGTAACCGTCCTTGTCCCTCACGTATATATCGTTCCGTCACAATAGCCGTGACAATGTCCTTTACATATGTACCGTTCCATCACAATAGCCGTGACAATGTTCTTCCTGTCATTTAAAAATAGCGATATCGAAAACAACAACAAAAGAATGAGGAGAGTTGATGTGGTGTCCCGGAATTTCCATGCGACTCGACCGTGTGCTTGGTGGTGAGAAAACACCTATTTTTGGTGTATTGAGTGCGTTGTGCGTCGAATGGATGCCAAAAACGGACTCAGCGCGCGAAAACAATCAAAATCGGCAATTTACGGGCGTAAATGGGCTATCGGGCCTATTTTTGGTCGCGGGTCGGTCCACGGCCCACCCGCGTGCACCGGGAGCAACGAACCCGCGCCGGTGCCACGTGGCAGGCGCGGGTTGGTCGATCCGGTCGCAGGCGTGGGTGGGGCGCAGCGACCCAGGCGCTGGCGCGCGAGCGTGGGCGCACGTGGGTGGCGCAACGTGGCCGCTCCGCGTTGGGCGCGCCAGCCCATGCGCTGACGCGCGTGGGGAAGCGGCGCGGGCCAGCGCGGGGTTTGCGCAGGTGGCGGGCGCCTATTCGCCCGCGGCGCGCGATGGGATGCGACGCTGGGCGCGTGGGCGCAGTGAGCGCTGGTGCCGCCACGTGGTGACCTCCGAGTGGTCGCGCGCGGGCGCAGGAGGCGTGGTGCTGCCACGTGGCGGCCAGCGGTGGAACGCGCGGCGCGGGAGCTTGGCGGGGTTGCTGCTCCCCATAAATCGATGTCACAGACGCTTCATCATCTAGTGCTGGTGCTTGCCGTGACGGAGATGCGGAAGTGCCGACGCTGGGTTTCGTACCGCATGAAGGAGTCGGAGTGACATGAGGTAGCTTATGAAGGGACTTAACAATGGTGGATTCATTGATCATGCCTAAGCAATGTTGATACGATGTTGAACTGATATCAATCTGAAACTTCTTCAAGATCCTCATAATGATCAATGGAAAAGGGAGTCTTTCGGTAGGATGGGGATGCTCAACATATCTCGTCATCCTATTCCAAATAATGTATGGGATATTCATGTTCAATCCTACTGCCTCAGATGGATGTCCTAGGAGATACAAAAACAACATTCGATCCCATCTCACAACCTTTGTCTGCATGTTTGGAAGAATATTGTAACATGTAATGAAATTTAGAAATCGGTACTCAAGACGGAGTTGTTTGGACTTGACAGATTTCTCCGTTGATTGAGTGCCTTCCAGACATATTCCCTTTATAACTGTTTGCCACATTGTGTTTGTCAAACTCCTTCCTATCAAGTAGTTAATCCCTGATCTGCTCGCTTGCATCCCTAAGACTTCCCCAATTAACTGTGGAGTTATTTTGAGTCTTGTCCCTTGGATGTTTGTGTAAAACTGCATAGAACTGTCTTCATCTTCCTGAAGATGTCGTGCATTTGTGTAAAAGGTCCTCACGCAATGCAAACAATAGCCAAGCATCTCTGGAAATCTACAGATCTGAATAAGATTGCCTTGCTCAATTAGTTTGCCAAATTCTGGTGAGTGGTCTCGAAGAGCACCAACATTGACATGCCTTTCGCCAATGCATTCCCGATTTTCAAAATCCTTGATCCTTGCAGAGCTGATAAAGTCTTGTGGAGGAGGCTGGCTAGCTAGTGGCTCCTCAATGGATATTCCTCGAGCACTCCCTCTCTTTCTGGCAACACTCTTCCTCTTTGTCTTAATCGGGCTTGTTTCCATGGGGGCTTTCCCTTTTTCAGTGGCGGTAGGCGGAGCCTTTGCCTTTGAAGTTTCTGCAGGGGCTTTCCCTTTCGAAGCAGTGGGAGCAGTTGCTTCAACCAGAAGCTCATCCCAGTCTATAGATTCAGTTTCCGATTCTGTCTCGGAATCATCTCTAGTTTTCTTGCTTTTCCTGGCACTCTTAGGCTTGTCAGTTGATTTTGCATGGACCATAGCAACCAACATAACTATTATCAGTGAGAACACCATTGTCGCTAATGTGTGTGAAGAAAGTTGTCACGCCCCGGGCGTTTCATTCAGCAGAAAAGAAAGAGTTGTTTGTTTGGCGTGTAAATTTTTTTCGAAATTCGGTCTTCCCCGGTGCGTGCCCAGACCCGCCGCATATACAGATTTACTCGACAAACGGGCAGAGTCTCCTCTGTATATGCACGGCGTCGCGGCTAATACAATAGTTAAACACAAGCATTCATTCAATCACAACAGTTCGGGACATAACTACGAATGCAGAAAATGAATAATGCCCAAGCCCGGCCAAGTTGAAAGGATAAACTCACGGTTTTGAAAGCAGGTCCACACGACCCAAGGTTTTGAAAATAGTTTGGAAAAGCCATAAATCCATAGGGTTTGGAAAACGGGCCCACACGACCCAAGGTTTTTAAAATAGTTTTCACAATTCTTTTCTTTTCTTGTTGTTTTGCTTTGAAAACAGCCGACCGGAGATAGTAAAAAGAACCAATATTGCATATCCAGAGTAATAGCATAAACATCCACACCGACCCCACGAGGGTATCGAGAACCACACAGTAGCCTACAGTATCAAATGAAATGCAAGGAAAAGTAAAGGAGATACAGACTAGGGCTCCCCACGGCCCGACTACTCCTGCCTCGGCCTCACCGTCGTCTACCTCTCACCCCTGGAGGAACCTGTCACGGAGTGGGTAGTCGGCGACACAATTATAATAATAATAAGCAGGAAAAAATACCAAACCCAACTGTAAGACTATCCGGAGCAACCACTCTGCTCAAAGGGAAAGGTAACACGCGAACACCTGTAACACCTGTAATACCTGTAACACCTGTAACACCTGTATACCTGACCTCGTCGGGCACCTACCCCGACGGATCGCACCGCTCACACCTTGATGCCTCAAACCCCACACCTACGGGGGCCCCTACTACGTCACCTTGTGGGTTTAAACGGGTCGGAGACCGCTTTCCCGGAAAAGAGCACCCTTTGCGGTGGCCAGAACGCGGGTGCGCGTGTCGCAACTACGAGCATAGTAACCAAGATACAGGGTAATATCGCAAATCATAGAGACCGTCAGCATTAGTACCGGTAACATGCAGTTAGTAACCTTCCAACAATACCGACTCTATGCTAAGTCTCAACGAAAACCCACCTTTTCGTTGTCGCGCTCCTAGTCCATGCTAGGTTCTTCCGCGTCTCGGTGTGCCTACCCGGACCTACACGAACCTGCCGTACAGGAGTCAGTAACTGAAAACTCCGAAAAGGTAAAGGACTGCGGAACACCCGACCCTCTCGGTCGGTCGCGGGCACGCCCCGCCGATCCGGCGAAGATGGCGACGTCCCCGGGCGAGGACCAAAAACGCGGACGGCCCACGTCTCCCGCGGGACACCCGGCCCCCTCCCCGCGCCGCCCGCATGCGGTGCTGCCCGCACACGCGGGTGCGCGCGCGCCCGGCCCTGCGCGGGCTGTGCGGGCGCGCCGCCCGCATGCGTGTGCCGCCCGCATGCGGGGGTGCGCGCGCGCCCGTCCCCGCGCTGGCTGCGCGGGCGCGCCGCCCGCATGCGGGTGCCACCTGCATGCGGGTTGCGCGCGCGCGCGACCCCGCGTGGCCCGTGCGGCCACGCCGCCCGCATGCGGTGCTGCCCGCATGCGCGGCTCCGCGCGCGCCGGAATCCGGCGACGACGTCGCCCTCCCCCCCCCCCCCGCCCCCCCGTTTGCTAAAAACCAGAAATCAAGAGATCAAGAAATCAAGAACCCTAAATTATGCTCACCTCGGTTTCGTCGGCCAAGGTTGAATGAGGGGAGGATCGCTCTGATCTTGCGTGCTCGGCTTCGAAGGATGTAAGGTCGTCCCTCCCTTTCCTCGTTCGTGCCGCCTCGGTTCACCGCGCCGATCGGTGAGAAGAAGGTAGCGATGGGAAAGAGGGTTCCTCGTCTGCGCTCGGGGTAACATACGCCCAGGATGAGGAAAGTGGGAGTCGCCAAAACCCTAACCCCAAACCACAAGTTAAACCGAGCGGTTCAGGAGGACAGTGGAATTAACCCAAACTACAAGTTAAAAGACTCAGACGATCGGTCACGATCCTGGGCCCGGTCTGCCTCGATAATTGTGTAAGTCATCTATACAGCTAGCAACCTTCCAGAATTTATTCCGGAAGATTCCGGAGTCGGAATCCAAAACCGATCGCGCCGCTGTTCTCCGTTTCGCGAGCTTTATTGTCTAAAAATGCCCGCGAGCCCCGACGGCCTGCCGAGAGACAAAAAGAAATATTATCTCACCCTCTGGGCCCTTGAAGCGAAAAGCGGCGCGAAGCCCACCAAAGAAAAACCAACATAAGGTCCAAAGCCCTTTTTAAAACAGCGGCTACTACACCACTCACCTATAAAAACGAGTTTCGTCCCCGAAACTCAAATCCTGGTCTGCGGTGAAAAGGTTGGGGTGGCCCTCCCTCATCTTTGACTCCAGCTCCCACGTCGCTTCCCGCTCCTCGTGGTTGCTCCAGAGCACCTTCACGTAAGGGATGGCTCGGTTTCGAAGCATCTTGCTCTCCCTTTCTAGGATTCGCACTGGGGTTTCCTCGAAGCTTAGGTCCTCCTTTAGTTCAAGTGTCGAGACGTCCAGAACATGCGATGGGTCGGGTAGGTATTTCTTGAGCATCGAAACGTGGAACACGTCGTGGACCCGGTTGAGGTTCGGTGGTAGGGCAAGGCGGTAAGCCACTGGGCCAATGCGCTCCAGGATCTCGAACGGCCCCACAAACCGTGGGCTCAGCTTGCCCTTCAACCTGAACCGCTTGATTCCTCTGGACGGCGAGACCCGCAAAAACATGTGTTCCCCCACCTGGAACTCTAGGTCGCGGCATCTCCGATCCGCGTAGCTCTTTTGTCGACTCTGGGCGGTCAGTAAGTGCTGTCTGATGAGGCGCACTTTCTCTTCAGTCTCTTCCACCAAGTCGGGTCCCAAGAACTTCCGTTCTCCCAAGTCGTCCCAACAGATCGGGGATCGGCAGCGCCTCCCGTATAAGGCTTCGTAGGGTGCCATCTGGATGCTGGCCTGGTAGCTGTTGTTGTAGGCGAATTCTACAAGGGGCAGGTAGCGCGCCCAACCGACCCCCCAGTCAAGTACACAGGCTCGAAGCAGGTCCTCGAGAGTCTGAATCACTCGCTCCGATTGTCCGTCCGTCTGGGGGTGGAAGGTCGTGCTGAACTATAGTTTGGTCCCCAAGGCCTGCTGCAGACTATTCCAAAATTTCGAGACAAAGCGCGTATCTCTATCCGAGGTGATCGATGCCGGCACTCCATGCAGTCTCACGATCTCGCTGATGTAGACTTGAGCCAACCGCTCTCGGGTCCAGGTTGTGTGAATGGGCAGGAAGTGTGCTGACTTGGTTAACCGGTCCACTATGACCCAAATCGTGTCGTCTTGTTGTGAGCGTGGAAACCCTGTGACGAAATCCATGGTGATCTGATCCCGCTTCCACTCTGGCACTGGTAGGGGCTGTAACTTTCCTGCCGGTCCCTGATGTTCCGCCTTTATCTGTTGACATACTAGGCAGTGAGCTACATATCGTGTCACATCCCCCTTCAACTTGGGCCACCAGAAGGTCTGCTTGAGGTCCCTGTACATCTTCGTGCCCCCCGGATGCGCCGCATAAGGGGCGCGGTGTGCTTCAGCCAGGATTTCCTCCTTTAATTCTGACGAATCCGGTACGCAAAACCGCCCGCGGAACCGTATGGTGCCGTCGCCTTCCACTGAAAAGTCATTTCCCTGGTCCGGGGAGATCCTGTCTCGAACGAGCTGTAAGTGAGGGTCGGTCTGTTGTCCTTCCCGGATCTTCTCGAACAGCGTCGGCTTGACCACTAAAGCTAGAAGTTGCGCAACTGTGCCCGCTGGCACCACCTCCAACCTCAGTCATGAGAAATCCGCGATCAAGCTACTCTGCTCGGTCATCGCGCACACCAATCACCCTTCCAGTTGCCCTTTCCTGCTCAAAGCGTCTGCCACCACATTTGCCTTCCCGAGGTGGTATTGGATTGTTAGGTCGTAATCCTTCAATAACTCAAGCCACCGCCTCTGTCGCAAATTTAGCTCCTTTTGGGTGAACAGGTACTTAAGACTCTGGTGGTCTGAAAAGACGTTACAGTGGACACCAAAGAGGTAGTGTCTCCATAACTTTAAAACGAAGACCACTGCAGCCAGCTCCAAATCGTGTGTCGGGTAGTTCTTTTCGTAATCCTTCAGTTGCCTGGAAGCATAGGCTATTACCTTCCCCTGTTGCATCAGTACACCCCCAAGGCCGATCCTTGATGCGTCGCAATACACTTCATAATCCTCTCCGGGGGTCGGCAGCACAAGTATCGGCGCCCTCGTAGCTGGTCGAAGAGGTCGTCGATTCTGGGCAGGGGGTACTTGTTCTTCACCGTAACCTTGTTTATTCCTCTGTAGTCGATGCAGAGTCGCAGGCTTCCATCTTTCCTCCGCACAAAGAGTACCGGTGCGCCCCAGGACGACACACTCGGCCTGATAAACCCTTTGTCCAAGAGGTCCTCCAGTTGCGCCTTAAGCTCCTTCAATTCCGCGAAAGCCATTCGGTACGGCGCCTTCGTAATAGATTGCGTGCCCGGTAGAAGTTCGATAGGGAACACCACCTCCCGCTCAGGGGGCATCCCGGGCAGCTCCGTCGGGAAAACATCGAGAAAATCCCTTACTACTGGGATGTCTGACGGTGTCCCCGAGGGTCGGGCGATTAAGTCCACAGACGCCAAATAGGCCACACACCCACCCTCTACCAGTCTCCTGGCCCGTGCCGCAGAGATGACTGCTGGGAAGGAGGTGCTCTTGCACGCCAGATACACATTTTTAGGGAAACTTGGTTCTTGTAGTTGCACCAGCCACTTCTCGCAGTCGATAAGCACTTGGTACCTTGAGAGCCAATCCATGCCCAATACAACGTCGTACTCCTTCAGGGGAATTACCACCAAATCCCAAGGGCAAGGCAGTCGCCCTAGTTTAATCGAGCAGGTGGCCACCAAACTGGTCGCCTCCAGTGTCCCACCCGCCGTCTGGACCGTCATTCGGCTTTGGAGAGGTGTCTCCCCAAGGTCATGCATAAACACGTAGTCACAAGAAATGAACGAGTGTGTTGCTCCAGTATCAAAGAGGGTTCTAGCACGGGAATTTGAAACAGAAGTAATACCTGCAAGTACGTCCTCCGGTGGGTCCGATTCTTGGCGGGTCATTGAATAAACTCGCCCGCCCGGTTGAGGCTGCCTTTCCTCCTCGCGCCGCGATGCCGGGGGCCTAGAGATCGACCCCAAAGGAGCTTTCCCCCGCCCGGAAAACTGTGGCGAAGGCGTGGATGCGGCAGAGGAGGCTGGTCCCAATGTTAGGGGGCAGTTGCGGCGGAAGTGCCCCTGCTTGCCGCAGCGGAAGCAATGATCGACTCTCTGGGGGCAATCTAACACTTGGTGTGCCCCCCCGCAAATTACACAAGGCCTGTCCCCCGGCCTCGGTCCTCCTGCAGGTGCGCTCCGAGATCCTGACAGTGGTCTCCACCGCTTACCCACTAGAAGAACCTCCCCCATAGTACTGTTGTTGCCGCTTCCTATCCTCGTGCCGCGCCGGGGCCTCCCTCCTAGCGCGTGTAACTGCGAACCCGCGCTCGACCACAGTGGCCCGGTCGACCACTTTCTGGAACGTGTGCAAGTCGGCTGCCTGTACCACTTGGAAGATATCACTTCGTAAGCCATCCACGAAAAGTTGCGCCTTATGGGCTTTGTCCCTTATGACGAAAGGGACGCAATTTGCCAATCGCAAGTGTAACACCCCCGGAATTTGGATTAGTCCTCTATATAAATGATATAATAGGACTAAATCTCTAACCCGGCTATAGCATTTTGGATGGTAGCAAGATCCAAGAGGAACATGAGAGTTAAGCATGCTAGAGCTAGAGTAGTTCTAGGATGGGTGACCCCCTGGGAAGTGGGGCGTCACAGTTGGTATCAGAGCCATTCACCAGCCGAAAATGTGAGATGAGTCTCGGCTGAGCCAGGGTTAATATAGCGGGTAGAGCGAGGCTCCCCGGCTAATGACCGTTGTGAGTGGAGTGTAGATCCTCACAAGGTCGGCTAAGGCTAGCGAGACGAGTCTCACATCGCCTGGTGCTTGTGAGTGTGCTTGAGCCTGACGTGGACATCAGGGCTTAAAGGGGGGAAGAATGTAACACCCCCGGAATTTGGATTAGTCCTCTATATAAATGATATAATAGGACTAAATCTCTAACCCGGCTATAGCATTTTGGATGGTAGCAAGATCCAAGAGGAACATGAGAGTTAAGCGTGCTAGAGCTAGAGTAGTTCTAGGATGGGTGACCCCCTGGGAAGTGGGGCGTCACAGCAAGAATTCGCGCTGATATTCCATAACTGTTTTGCTCCCCTGCTGGATATGGTTCAAGTCGTCCTCAAGTTTCTTTTTGACGCTGTTGGTGAAGAAAGCCCCGAACAGCTCCTGCTTGAACGTCGTCCATGATGGAAGCGCGGTGCCCTTGGTGGGGTCGGGGCGCACCATCTTCCACCATAAGCGGGCGTTCCCCCCCAGACAGTGGACCGCTAGGGGAACCCGCTCACAGTCCTCCATGAGCAAGTCTTCAAATAGCTTTTCCATCGATCCCACCCAGTTCTCGATGACCCAAGGGTCGGTCGTTTCTCCTTCGAAAACGGGTGGATCGTATTTCTTGAAATCCGCCAGGTTGGCTCGCACCCGCTCCCGCTCCGTCAGTGAAGCTGTCCCCTCTCTCGCGGCTGTGGCAGCCATGGTAGGGTAGGGTGCCACCATGGTCTCCCCTGAGGTACCCCCGCCAAGGGCCCCCGGCGCCGGTCCCGTGGCCGCTTTTGCAGGCGCTGCTGCCGGCGCCGTGGTCTGGGCTGATGCAATCCCGGCTGCTGCCGCCGGTGGAGGGGCCACTCCTACCCCAGCCCCCGTCGCCTGCGGTACTACTGCTGGCGCGGTTGGCCCTTGCGGAGGGGCTGGAGCGACCGTCACCGTCGCGGCCGGTTGCTGTTGCGTCAACTGACGCACATGAGCTGTGAGGGTCGCCAGCTGCCCCGCCATCTCTCGCAGTTGCTGCCGCAGGAGCTGGTTCTCCGCGGCCGTCGATGTCGTCGCGTCTGCCCCCACGTCCCCGGCCCACGCTCTAGTTCGTACCATCGTCTGTACATACATGCAAAACATTAGTTCTAGTCTCCGCTAGAACAACTACCATACATCGAGAGAGAAAGAATCTACACTCCCCCCCCCCCCCCCCCCCCCCCCCGATCACTCACGTCCTACACCCCTCTGTCCTGCACATTTCATTTATTCGAAGCTACGTGTGGTATCTCCGTGGATGTTGGACCTTCACTGTTGTGATTAAAGAAACCGCTCTGATACCATCTTAATCAGTCACGCCCCGGGGGTTTCATTCAGCGGAAAAGAAAGAGTTGTTTGTTTGGCGTGTAAATTTTTTTCGAAATTCAATCTTCCCCGGCGCGTGCCCAGACCCGCCGCATATACAGATTTACTCGACAAACGGGCAGAGTCTCCTCTGTATATGCACGGCGTCGCGGCTAATACAACAGTTAAACACAAGCATTCATTCAATCACAACAGTTCGGGACATAACTACGAATGCAGAAAAGGAATAATGCCCAAGCCCGGTCAAGTTGAAAGGATAAACTCACGGTTTTGAAAGCAGGTCCACACGACCCAAGGTTTGAAAATAGTTTGGAAAAGCCATAAATCCACAGGGTTTGGAAAACGGGCCCACATGACCCAAGGTTTTTAAAATAGTTTTCACAATTCTTTTCTTTTCTTGTTGTTTTGCTTTGAAAACGGCCGACCGGAGATAGTAAAAAGAACCAATATTGCATATCTAGAGTAAAAGCATCAACATCCACACCGACCCCACGAGGGTATCGAGAACCACACAGTAGCCTACAGTATCAAATGAAATGCAAGGAAAAGTAAAGGAGATACAGACTAGGGCTCCCCACGGCCCGACTACTCCTGCCTCGGCCTCACCGTCGTCTACCTCTCACCCATGGAGGAACCTGTCACGGAGTGGGTAGTCAGCGACACAATTATAATAATAATAAGCAGGAAAAAATACCAAACCCAACTGTAAGACTTGTAGAGTCCTGGCATTCCCTTGCCCTTGTATGCCTCTCTTTTATTTTGACGGGACTTAGGAAAACCTTTCACTATGTTTCTGCAATGGACTGGCCTGGACCGTGAGTATTTTTCTGCGATTGAGCTCGAAAAATGAAGGACGGCAAAGCGAACGGATTCGGTTTCCGATTTACGGATCTCCCGGAATGGGAGTCAAAGCATTTGCTTTGAGTGGTGCATCGAAACCCGTGCTAAGTGGCTGGCATGCTTTTCGAGGTGATCGGACGGGATCCTGCGATGATCGGACCTTTCATCTTTTTACGTTAGTGGATTATTTTATTTATTTGGTGGTACCTCGATCTACGGTTTCCGTTTTGGTTTCGTTTATTTCGCAATTCGTTTCGAGGGCCGGAGGGTGATCTAATAATTCCTTGTTTCCGGGCAGACCGTCGGGGCTCGCGGGTATTTTTAGTTAATAAAGCTCGCGAAACGGAGAACGGCGGCGCAATCGGTTTTGAATTCCGACGCCGGAATCTCCCGGAATAAATTCCGGAAGGTGGCTAGCGGTTCAGGTGGTCAACGCGGTTTTTCAGGCAGACCGGACCCTGGTTCGCACCCGATTTGTTACCCGCTTTTGACTTGAAATGGGTTCATTCCCAATCCCCATTCTAACCGCTCCCGCCACCCTAACCCGTCCCGCCTTTTTCCCTGTCGTGCAACTTCCCACAACTCCCCCCAACTCCCCGCAACTTCCCATAACTCCCCACAACTCCCCCCAACTCCCCGCAACTTCCCATAACTCCCCACAACTCCCCCCCAACTCCCCGCAACTTCCCATAACTCCCCTCAACTCCCCACAACTCCCCACAACTCCCCTCAACTCCCCACAACTCCCCACAATTTCCCCCCCCCACAACTCCCATGCGTACGAAACCCCAAGCGCAACGAGAACCACTTCCCCAACCTTTCTGTTTCCCAACCGACCGAGTGGAGAAACAAGGCGGAGCGAGCGAGGAACGGGTGACCCCCTTTCCTCTTTCTCCCCCATCGGCGAAAACATGGTGAGCGGTTCGGGTCTCCCCGGTTATTTTCCAATGTGAGGTTTTCCTTTTGTTGTTTTCATGGGCAATACAAGGTGTTGAACGGGAGGCCGCCGCCGCCGCCGTTATCATGCCCACGGGGTCGTCGCCGGAGTCGCACGGGAGCGAAAACGGAGTTAAAATCGCGAAACCGCAGCCGCGGGGGGCGAAATTAGGGTTCACTGTTCACCCTGTACGGCTGCCTCCTCACGCGGTCCACCGGACGGGCGTGCACCCGGCACACGCGTCCCGCAGCCCGAACGCGCGGACCCGGCGCACGGGCGCGTGCGCCAGCCCGGCCCGCAAGCGCGGTCCACGCAAGGGCGTGCACCCGGCCCTGCCGCCGCGACCGGGTATGCGTGAGCCCGGTGCGCGCTAAGCCGGTGCACCGGCCCGGCCCATTCCGCCTGGTGCATGCTCCCGGGGTGAGCCTGGTCTGCACCGCTGCCTCCTCTGCGTCGTGAACCCGGTCCACGCCTGGACCGTGCACCAGCTTTCAGCTTTTGAGCCCAGAAGCTTCGTTTGTGGCCCGTTTCGCCCCGTTTTTCAGTGTTTTTGACCACGACGATATTTTTAACATTATTACTTACTGTAGCTTTTTCGGGCACAGGGTGGGAGTGTTTTAGCGGGAGTTCCGTACACCTTCTTCTTCGCGTTTCAGGTGGGTACACCCTTAGAACCCCTTATTGCGGAATTTTGTTATGGTTATGTTTATCATGCTGTGGGTTTACGGTCGAGGCTGAGTATTGTGTTAGTATTCCGAAAGGGATTTTTATTGTTAATCGGTACTAACACTGACGGTTTCTATGATGTACTATATTACCCCGTGTCTTGGTTACTTATGCTCAAGTTGCGACACGCGCACCCGCGGTCTGGCCACCGCAAAGGGTGCTCTTTACCGGAAAGGCGGTCTTCGACCCGTGTTACCCCACGAGGTGACGTAGTGGGGGCCCCCGTAGGTGTGGGGTTTGAGGCAGCAAGGTGAGAGCGGTGCGACCTGTCGGGATTGGTGCCCGACGAGGTCAGGTGTGCGACCCGCCGGGATTGGTGCCCGATGAGGTCAGGTGTGCGACCCGCCGGGATAGGTGCCCGACGCGGTCAGGTGTTACAGGTGTTACCGGGGGTTACAGGTGTTACAGGTGTTACAGGTGTTCGTGGTTTATTTTCCCTCTTGGGAGGGTGGTCAGGTTTTGCAGGTGTTCACGTTTTATTTTACGGTAGCTCCGGATAGTCTGGTTTGCCGCGGCAGGTGCCCGGTCCAGGTTATGCAGGGGGAGGGGATACCGACGATTGCACGACGAGGAGGGCGGTTGCTCTGGTTTACTGTGGTTTGCTTTATTTATAGCCCTAGTTGCTTTCGTGCTTTATTTTCTGGTCACTGACTCCCCACTCTGTGACAGGTTCTCGGGGGTGAGAGCTAGGGCGACGGTGAGGCCGTGGCAGGAGCACCTTTGGTCCTCCGTAGCCATAGTTGGTATTTACTTCTTATATTGCGCATTTCATTACTTGTTAGTAGCCGACTGTGTGGATCGCGATACCCTTGTGGGGTCGATGTGGATGTTGGGATGTCTTTTATTTACCCTTGCGGGTAGTTGTTTTGCTTGTCCCGTGTGGCCGTTTTCTAAACAAACCAACTAGAAAACAAAAGAAAAAGGACTTCGAAAACCGGTTTCAAAAGTCTAGGGTCGGGTGGGCCCGTTTTCCAAACCTTGTGGATTTATGCCGTTTTCCAATCCGTTTTCAAAACCTAAGGCCGTGTGGGCCTGTTTTCAAAACGGTGAATTTATACTTTCAACTTGACTGGCCACGGGTATTGTTTTGTCTTCATGCACCGTACTACTTCGAACTGTTTGTGATTAAATGGAAAATGATTGTTTGTGTTTGACGGTTGTAATAGCCGCGACGCCGTGCATATACAGAGGAGACTCTGCCCGATTTTCGAGTGAATCTGTATATGCGGCGGGTCTGGGCACGCGCCGGGGAAGGAGGTTTTAAAGAAAAATTTTGTACGCACCTTACGCTTACTTTCGTGTACCGTTTCCGCTAAAACAAAACCCCCGGGGCGTGACAAGACTATCCGGAGCAACCACTCTGCTCAAAGGGAAAGGTAACACGCGAACACCTGTAACACCTGTAATACCTGTAACACCTGTAACACCTGTACACCTGACCTCGTCGGGCACCTACCCCGACGGATCGCACCGCTCACACCTTGGAGCACCTGACCTCGTCGGGCACCAACCCCGACGGATCGCACCGCTCACACCTTGATGCCTCAAACCCCACACCTACGGGGGCCCCCACTACGTCACCTCGTGGGTTTACACGGGTCGGAGACCGCTTTCCCGAAAAAGAGCACCCTCTGCGGTGGCCAGACCGCGGGTGCGCGTGTCGCAACTACGAGCATAGTAACCAAGATACAGGGTAATATCGCAAATCATAGAGACCGTCAGCATTAGTATCGATAACATGCAGTTAGTAACCTTCCAACAATACCGACTCTATGCTAAGTCTCAAAGAAAACCCACCTTTTCGTTGTCGCGCTCCTAGTCCACGCTAGGTTCTTCCGCGTCTCGGTGTGCCTGCCCGGACCTACACGAACCTGCCGTACAGGAGTCAGTAACTCAAAACTCCGAAAAGGTAAAGGACTGCGGAACACCCGACCCTCCCGGTCGGTCGCGGGCACGCCCCGCCGATCCGGCGAAGATGGCGACGTCCCCGGGCGAGGACCAAAAACGCGGACGGCTCACGGCTCCCGCGGGACACCCGGCCCCCTCCCCGCGCCGCCCGCATGCGGTGTTGCCCGCACGCGTGGGTGCGCACGCGCCCGGCCCCGCGCGGGCTGTGCGGGCGCGCCGCCCGCATGCGGGTTGCGCGCGCGCGCGCGGCCCCGCGCGGCCCGTGCGGCCGCGCCGCCCGCATGCGGTGCTGCCCGCATGCGCGGCTCCGCGCGCGCCGGAATCCGGCGACGACGTCGCCCTCCCCCCCCTGTTTGCTAAAAACCAGAAATCAAGAGATCAAGAAATCAAGAACCCTAAATTATGCTCACCTCGGTTTCGTCGGCCAAGGTTGAATGAGGGGAGGATCGCTCCGATCTTGCGTGCTCGGCTTCGAAGGATGTGAGGTCGTCCTTCCCTTTCCTCGTTCGTGCCGCCTCGGTTCACCACGCCGATCGGTGAGAAGAAGGTAGCGATGGGAAAGAGGGTTCCTCGTCCGCGCTCGGGGTAACGTACGCCCAGGATGAGGAAAGTGGGAGTCGCCAAAACCCTAACCCCAAACCACAAGTTAAAAGACTCAGACGATCGATCACGAACCTGGGTCCAGTCTGCCTCGATAATTGTGTAAGTCGTCTATACAGCTAGCAACCTTCCGGAATTTATTCCGGGAGATTCCGGAGTCGGAATCCAAAACCGATCGCGCCGCCGTTCTCCGTTTCGCGAGCTTTATTGTCTAAAAATGCCCTCGAGCCCCGACGGTCTGCCCAGAGACAAAAAGAAATATTAGCTCACCCTCCGGGCCCTTGAAGCGAAAAGCGGCGCGAAGCCCACCAAAGAAAAACCAACATAAGGTCCAAAGCCCTTTTTAAAACAGCGGCTACTACAAAAGTCCTGCGAGCAACAACTCAAGAGTACGACAAAAATTGTGCATTTTCAAAAATTTGAAAAATTGTACCTAAACAATCATTATCATGTCGAGAGACTAGGAATCAAATTAGTTTTGCAAAAAAAATTTTAAGAATAGATCAATCCCATAATTTTCAAAAATTCCTATTATATGCCCTAAAACCGAATTTTCAGAAATCGAAGCCTAAAAATCCGTTAATCAAGAGAATACCTAGCATATAATCAAAACTAATCTACCCAGAGTTCTTATTTCAAAAGAAATTTGACCAAAAACCAAGCTCTAACGAAAAAGTTACAAGATTTCTTCACGTTTTTGAGCAAAAAGATAAAAACCAGTGAAAAACCGAGTTTTTGATCAAGAAAACTCTCTTGGAATCGAAGAATCTAGGTTGAAAAGGCTCCAAATCTGATGAGTTCTAGAGAGAGAAGCTCTGGAGACTTGGGAACAAAAGATTGAAGTAAAAGAAAATCGAAAACTTTTTGTTCTATAAGAAACCCTAGCCGCGGTCCGGAACGCCTTATGAATGCAGTCCGGATCGGCTACCCGCAAGAATTTCCTGCGTTCGGGATCCGGAACGGATTATGCAGTCCGGATCGGCTCCAAACTTTTTCTTCAGAAAAATTTAGAAAAATTCCAAAAAATCCAGAAAAAGTATGTAAGCACTTTTGTGTATCAACTTTAGATAAAAATCATCATTTCATAATAAAAAAAATAGATTATGCAAAATCTATCAAGATTATCCAAATAATGAAACGAAAATTTATAAAAAATAAATTCCTTAAAGTTGAACAAGTTCAATTACATCTACCACGATCTTATGAGTAATGCCTTTATCAAATCATCAATTTGGTAAAGAAAATGAAATACCAAGATCAATAGATGTTTGAAATCCTAGATAAGTTAGATAATATATCTAGTCAATTTATTGTAAGGAGTGGCTCTTTGAGCATCTTTCAATAAAATCCCCACCTTATACCAACCTTGGAATTTGACAGAGTCAAGTATTCCAAAAAGTATTTTATCTAATCATCTTGAAGAACCATTCTTGGTATACTTGTGGTAGCTGCACACAGTACTCGGACGACCGAGGTGGTAGCTCTTTCCTCCATGTGGTGGTAGTTTTCACACTCCTCATTGGGATGTAACTCTTTCCACATCTTTTGAGCCTAACAATTTGCATTAACTCCCCCTCAATTGGATATCAATTATTTAATATATAAGGTATTCAATCAAAAATTGATCTCGATTTCATACTCGACTCAATTGTCAAATAAGATAAAAACTATACCAAGAGATCATTTGAGAGAGAAATTGATTTTGATCAAAAACAAAGATGACTTAATTGACATAAATGATCATAACATCAAATGAATTATTATGATATCCAAAGCATAATAAATTTCAAGTTATATAAAAGGATGCAGTTAAAGTCAATAGTACTAGTGCTCAATTTATGTTCTATGTACAAACATAGATGATGAACAAAAACACAAAACAAAACCTAACCTAAGCAAAAGTTTTAAAAAGAAGTTATTTCAAGGAAAGCATTCCAATTGCCTTACGCAAATGAATAAAACGTTTTTGATCCAAAGGTTTTGTTAAGATGTCAGCTAATTGATCCTCAGTTGAAATGTAGGAAAGTTGAAGAATATTTGATTCAATTAGCTCTCTTAGAAAATGATATCTAAGTTCAATGTGTTTTGTTCTTGAGTGCAACACAGGGTTTTTGGAAATATTTATAGCACTTGTGTTGTCACAAAGAATTGTTACCGAAGTTGCTGAAATTCGAAAGTCACTCAACACGCTTTTCATCCAAATGAGTTGAGTTGAACAACTACCCGCTGAGATATATTCTGCTTCGGCAGTCGAGAGTGCTATGCAGTTTTGCTTTTTACTATGTCATGCAACAAGGCAGTGGCCAAGATAGAAGCATGCACCACTCGTACTTTTCCGATCATCCACAGATCCTGCCCAATCGGCATCTGAATATCCTATAATATCAAGCGTTGTTCCCATAGGATACCAAATTCCGAAATTCAATGTTCCTTTGATGTACCAGATGATCTTTTTCACCGCTTTCAGGTGAACCTCCTTTGGTGCTGACTGATATCTCGCGCAAATCCCAACACTAAAGGATATATCCGGGCGACTAGCCGTGAGATAAAGTAGACTTCCAATCATGCTGCGATAAAGCTTCTCGTCTACACTTTCACTAAGAGATTCACTTCCTAATCCCTTATTGCTAATTCCCATAGGAGTCGAAAAATCTTTAGAGTCTTCTAATCCGAATTTCTTCACCAACTTCTTTGCATACTTGGATGGGCAAAGATGGATGCCTTCTTCATTTTGTTTTACTTGCAATCCAAGAAAGTATGTCAGTTCGCCCATCATGGACATCTCAAATTCGCTTTCCATTGTTTCAGCGAACTTAGAAGCATCATTGTCTCTAGTTGCACCAAATATAATGTCATCGACATAGATCTGTGCTATAATGAAATTATCCTGATAATGCTTCACAAAGAGAGTCCGGTCTGCTCCCCCTCAAGTGTAGCCATTTTCCAATAGGTGCTTTGTTAGCCTTTCGTACCATGCTCGCGGTGCTTGTTTTAGACCGTAAATATCCATTTTCAAACGAAAAACATGGTTAGGTTGTTTATAGTCTACAAAACCTTTCGGTTGAGCCACATAAACTTCCTCGTTTAAATACCCATTTAAAAACGCGCTCTTAATGTCCATTTGAAAGAGTTTTATTTTAAAGTGACAAGCAATTGCGAATAAGATACGAATTGACTCGAGTCGAGCAACTGGGGCGAACGTCTCATCAAAGTCTATACCTTCAATTTGTGAGTAGCCCTAAGCAACTAAGCGTGCTTTATTCCTGATGATGGTACCATCCTCGTTTTTCTTGTTCTTGAAAATCCATTTAGTACCAATCACGTTGTGTTGCTTTGGTGGCTTCGTTAGTTCCCAGACTTTGTTTCTTTCGAACTGATGGAGCTCTTCCTGCATTGCTTCAATCCAGTAGTCATCCTGAAGAGCTTCATCGACGTTCTTTGGTTCTACTATGGAGACGTAACATGCGACTCCACAAACCAACTGTCTCCGAGTTTTGACTCCTTCTTGTGGATGTCCAATAATGTTCGATTCCAGATGATCTTTGGAGATTCTTAACGTTTGCGGTAACGGAGTTCTCGGAGATGCATGTGATGATTCCTGTACATCAGATAAACTAGAAGAGCCATTAGATGCATCATTATTATTGGAAGAATTATCATGAGAGGATGCATTTGCAGGAGTATCATCATCAAGAGACATATCAGGGGTAGATTTATCAGATGTAAAGTGAAAAGCTTCATCTACTTTAACATTTATAGATTCTACCATCGTTTTAGATTCAAGGTTAAATACCCGATATGCTCAACTGTTTGTAGAATAACCCATGAAAATCCCTTCGTCACTTCGAGAGTCGAATTTTCCAAGATTTTCGCGATCACGCAAAATAAAACAACGACTCCCAAAGATACGAAAATATTTGATATTTGGTTTTCTACAAAACCACAGCTCATATGGTGTATTTAATGTTCCCGGGCGCAAATGCACTCGATTAATTACATAGACGGCGGTGTTCACGGATTTAGCCCAAAAATGTAACGGGAGATTCCGGCTATGAAGCATCACACGCGCCATCTCCTAAACAATCCTATTTTTTCGCTCAACAACACTATTCTGCTGAGGTGTATAGGGTGCTGAGAATTCATGTTTTATGCCATTAGAAGTGCAAAAATCAATGAATTTAGAATTAATGAATTCTCCACCTCTATCACTTCGAACACGAACGATCTTTTCATTTCTTTCAATCATAATACGATAACAAACCTCATGAAAAGAGTCGAAAGTATCCGCTTTCTCTTTTAAAAAAGTTACCCATGAATATCTAGAGAAATCATCAACCAATAAGAAAATATACCATTTACCTCCCAAAGATGGTTGACGAGTTGGCCCCATTAAGTCCATGTGCAGTAATTCCAAGGGCCGGTTGGTACCAACGTGGTTCAAGTTCTTGTGTGCAGCCCTTGATTGCTTTCCCTTTTGACAACCTCCACACACAATGTTATCTTTAAATGAAAGTTTAGGAACCCCCTTAACCACGTCTTTATTAGAAATCCTTGCTAGTTCTTTAAAATTTATGTGACCTAGTCTTTCATGCCAAAGAGTTTCATTATCTAAAGAAACTAGGTTACATTTTTCAGAAATTTTGTTTGAAACAACATAGCAATTATTTTCTGATCTAACCCCTTTCAAAAAGAATACATGGTCCTTATCAGTTACAATACATTCTACAGAAGAAAAATTAACTGAAAAACCATTGTCACAAAGTTGACTTATACTAATGAGGTTAGTCTTAAGGCCTTCTACAAATAAAACATTATTCAAAACCGGGCCTTCTGGAATAGCGATTGTTCCTTTTCCAACGACCGTCTCCGAAAACAACATGTCCTCCGGAGATTTTCTCTAAAGTTTGAAAACAGTTTTTATCACCGGTCATGTGACGGGAACATCCACTATCCAGATACCAAGACGAGTTGTCATAAGCATGCAAGGAAGTATGAACAACAAGACAAGGGAAGATTTCACCTTTGCGCACCCAAACCTTTTTGGACTGCGTCGATAATGTTCTTGAAGTTATTCTCCTAGGTGAAAGCGTCTTGTTTGATTGATTGCTTGACATCGTCTTGCGAGGTGAACTACCAAGGCTTTTTTCCTTTGAAAAGTTTTCCTTTGAATTCCAGGGAATCACCTTTTTCGTAGTTGTTGCAAGAGGCGCTTGAGTTAAACGTTTCGCTCCCATCTTGCAATTTCTCCTTATGTGCCCTGCAAAACCACAACAAAAACATACCTTTGTACTTGACGATCCCGAAGAGGGTGAAGTAGGTTTGTTGTCGTTGTTTGTTGTAAATTCCGGTGTCGGAGGAGGAGATACCGACTGAGGCACAAAAACTGTCCCACTCGAACTAGGACTGTCTCCAGTTCGAGTGTATCCGAGGCCGAACCGATTTGTTTGACCAAGACCAAGCATCTTATCCAACTTACTCCTTCCAGAAGAAAATTGCTTTAAATCATCCTTGAGTTGAAAGATGGTCTTCGTCATTTCCATTTTTTCCTGTCGAGCCTCGCTGTAGAGCTTCAAGAAGTAATTCGCTTTATCCACCATATCCACATAATTCTTCTCGAAATGCTCATTGGACTCTTGAAGGGAAACCTTTACTTTGATCAGATTATCCCTTTCCGCTTCAAGAGCGTTTGAGAGAGAAGTTGCCCTTTTTGCTTCTTCTTCGAGATCCTGCAATCTCCCTCTCAAACTCTTGTTTTGCTTTGCCAGTTTCTTTGAATCCCTCAAAAGTTTATGGTAGGCAAAAGCGAAATCTTCACCTTCAGAATTATCCGATTCATCGTCCGTTGCATTCTTTTCAACTTGGGAGGAGTTGGACAATGACTCAGATGTGCTTGCCATAAAGCATATGAACGGTGAAGAGGTGGACGCGTGGAATGTCGTTGCGTTATTTTCTTCATCACTTGAAGATGACTCATTTGACGTTGAGGTGTCATCCCAAGTGACGGCTTGCATCGCTTTCTTCTTTGTCGGATTCTTATTGGGACACTCCGTTGAGATATGGCCGTATCGTCGGCACTTGAAGCATTGGACTTGTCCCTCCGAGCTTTTCTTATCTTTTGAAAAACTCTCTTGCTTTCTTGACTTGTAGCTTGAATTCCCTTTGCCTTTCTGCGACTTTACGAAGGATGGAGTTTTACTTGAATTACCCCTTCGAAAGTTTCGGCGAAATTTTCTGGTCAAGAGGGCAAGTTGCTTCTCGAAATCCTCCATAGATAGGTTCTCATCATCGTCTGAGGAGGATGAATCCGCGTCTTCTTCTTTTGTTGTTTTCAACACAAAACCTGAAGACTTAGAAGTGGATGCTTTTCCCGAAGAATAGTTAGTAGGAAATGTCATTTCATAAGTTTGTAAAGAACCAACCAATTCTTCTACACGGATTTCGTCCGGGTGTTTAATAGTTTCAATGGCCGTGACCTTGGAACGAAATCAATCAGTAAGATTCCTTAAAATCTTTCTTACAATTTTAAATTCTGGAATTTTCTCTCCCAAGTTAGCACATGAATTCACGATGTCTTGCAATCGTGTATATTAATCTATGAATGATTCATTTTCTGCCATGAAAATAGAGTCAAACTTGCTCGTAAGCATTTGCAGTTTTTGAATCTTCACAAGGTTAGTTCCCTCATGTGTAACTTGAAGAACATCCCAAATTTCTTTCGCAGTCTCACATGCCGAGACGCGAGAGAACTCAGTTTGTGACAAAGCATTAAATAAAGCGTTAACACCTTTGCCATTGTAAGAAGATGCATCAATCTCTTCCTTGGTCCATTTTGACCTAGGTTTGATGGTGCGAACATCAGCAATAATTTCAGTTGGATTTAACCATCCTAACTCGATTGATTGCCACACCCGTTCATCGATGGAAATTAAAAAGGCTTTCATCCGTACTTTCCAGTAGGCATAATTTGTTCCATCGAAGAATGGGGGTCTGTTGATGTTTCCACCTTCAACCATTGTTTACAATCCTATTCCCTCTCTGATACCACTTGTTGGGTTATAATAGAATATGGATCTAAACAGGGGAAAAAACACCTAGAGGGGGGGTGAATAGGTGTAAACCATAAACACTCAAAAATCGTAGCGCAATAAAACCCAATGCGGAAATGAAAAATAACACGCACGATTTTTACGTGGAAAACTCCAAATCCGGAGTAAAAAACCACGGGACTGATAACACGGCGAAATCCACTAGAATTAAAACACGTACAAGGTGATTTACCGTACTCACTTACGACTCAACCTTTTCCATACGCTCCTAGTAGATCTTCTCCGCTCGCTCCGCAACGCTCCTCGAATCCACGATTAGCGTCCAACGCCGAATCCACGGCATCCAACGTCGAATCCACGACGTCCGACCGAATCCACGATCTTCACCCAGTAGCACGTCTCGAATCCACGAGAGCGGTTGCACCTTGAATCCACAAGGCCACGCGAGTCCACGCGCCGATTTTGGAAAAATCGTTGTTTTTGGGTGGTGATGATCCGCCGAATACTTAGATTAAAGATAGATCGGAAATACCATCTAAGTATTCATTAATTTGATTCTACTCAAAATCTGAGTTTGGAAAACCTAGAATCAAATTAATCAATATAGATGAAGAAACATAGAATTAAATCTATTGATTTCCTTTCTTCTCTATATGTGGATTTTTCTATTTCGGTCGTCTACGGATCTGCCCTAAAAAATGAATGATAGGGTCTATTTATAGGTTAGAAACCGTTGGAAGAGGATAAGAACAAAAAACTAACCGTTTCTAGAATTTTACAGGACGACGGTCCGGACTGTAAATCGGCGGTCCGAACTGTCGTGGCTAAACCGACAATTTCCAGAAAGTCATACGTTCGGGGTCCGGACTGAAGTCCACGGTCCGGACTGTTCATACATTTCAGTAAAACCCATGTTCGGGGTCCGGATCAGAATTGGCTTTGTTCCGGACTGGATTTGCGCATGAACAAACAACGTTCGGGTTCCGGACTGTGGTCACCTGATCCGGATCCTGAACATGTCCCATGTCCAGTTTTTGATTTTTATGCAATTAAAAATTCAACCAAGTGTTTCTACACTATAAGAAGTATTCGGATCATCAAAAATAATTAGTTAAACATACCTGATCCTTTTGAATTCTTCTTTCTTGAGATTGAGGTATATGATCCAAACTTCTTCATCTTCAATCTTCAAGACTTAAACAATTTCACGAAATACGCCAACACAAATTCCGTAACACTCCGGGGATTTCGGGGGTAGGCATATATCGTTAGAAATAACATGTTTGGGGCAAAGGTGACTAGTATGTGGATCGTCTAACTATTTAACTAACCTTGTTGCACCGTTTTTATTTACTGTTGAATATGAGGCTCTTGTTTTGCTACACGCACACCGGCAGTTTGGCCACCGCAAGGGTGTGCTTTTACGGAAAAGTGGTACGTTGACCCGTGTACCCCACGTGATGGTGACGTAATAGGGGCCCTCGTGGGTGGGGGGTGTGAGCGGTGATGCCGAGGTAGGTGCTCGGCGGCCGAGGCAGGTGCTCGGCGGGGGACACCGAGGCAGGTGCTCAGTGTGGTTGACGGGGAAGGTGCCCGGGTTGGCTTGATACAGGGTTCTTGTTACGGCATTTTGGTATTGGCATATTTCGTGAGTCAAGTCAGTGAGTTGAGTCGGAGTCTTAAAGGGATCAAATTGTCAATCAGCAATCAAAGACTTAGAGAAGATTCAACAAGAGCTCAAGTTGACACTCAGTGTCTTGAATCTTGAAGATTGAAGTTGAAGAATTGTGGATCAGTTACATCAATCTCAAGAAGAAAGTATTCAAGAGGATCAGGTATGTTTAACTAAATAATTGTGGTGATCCGAATACTTTCTTATAGTGTAGAAACACTTGGATGAACTTTTAATTGCATAATAATCAAAAACTGGTGTTCGGACATGTTCAGGATCCGGATCAGAGCCAACGATCCGGATCCCGAAGGTTGTTGCTTCATACAAGACTTCGATCCGGATCCATGCAATTTACGATTCGGATCCCGAATGTTAAGTTTTCTGATTTGTATGAACGATCCGGATCGGGCAATGCGATCCGGATCCCGAACCATGGTATTTCTGGAATCGTCAATCTCGTTACGACGATCCGGATCGCAGTAAATCCGATCCGGATCGCCGTCCTGAATATTTCCAGATAAGGTATGTTTTTGATTCTTATCTCTTTCCAAAGGTTTCTAAACTATAAATAGACACTTAGGGTTTCTCAAAAACGTGGGGTGCTCTACCGATTAATTTATAAAACACTTGAGAGCAACCCTAGAGGCTAGGTTTTCATTGTTCTTCTTAATAGCCTCTTTTAGGTCAATTCGACGGTTCTTCCAAGATCTATCTTTTGTCGAATTGATCTAATCTTTGCTTAGAGATTTTTCCCATGGATCTTCATTGATAATCTAAGCAAAGGATCACCATCGAAGTCAATATTCTTATCGACTGAGTTTGCGTCGTGGATTCGACGTGGCATCGTGGATTCGGTGTGCTAAAGGCGTTTCGTGGATTCGAAACGTGTGCTTGTGGATTCGAGTGGCGTTCGTGGATTCGAACGTGTGCAGTGGGCGTGCAAAATCGGTGGAGCGCGAGGTCCAAGAAATTGAAGGAGGGGTTAAATCCGTGGAGACGGTAATCACCTTGTTATTCTTCTTTTCTTAGGGATTGTTATTGCGCGGATATCCAACCGGTCAGCGCAAGGTCCGAAGAAGCTGAAGGAGGGGTTTGAGTCCGTGGAGTCGGTAATCACCTTGTTATTCTTCTATTCTTAGTGGATTGTTATTGCGTGTTGGTCCCGTGGTTTTTCTCCTGGATTGGAGTTTCCACGTAAATCTCGGTGTGTTGTTTTTATTTTCCGCATTGGTTTTTATTTTGCACTGAGATTTGGTTTTATAAGTATTACACCTATTCACCCCCCCTCTAGTTGTTTGATAGTACCTATTTAGATCCTTTGGGATTCATAACTCTACAAGTGGTATCAGAGAAGGTTTTAGGTTTATCTATCATGTTGGGTGAAAGTGGTAATATTTATAGACCTCCTCTTTTTGATGGGACTAATTATGCTTATTGGAAAGTGCGGATGAGAGCTTTTCTCATCGCAATTGATGAGCGGGTATGGCAATCCGTGGAATGCGGTTGGGTGCATCCTGTTGAGGAAGTAGGAAATTCTACTACCCCAAAACCTCGCTCTAGATGGTCCAAAGAGGAATTTGAAAGATCTTCTTACAATGGGAAAGGTATGAACGCTTTATTTAATTCTCTTTCCTCGACTGAGTTCACACGAATTTCCGCCTGTGAAACCGCGAAGGAAATTTGGGATATTCTCAAAATTACACATGAGGGTACTAATCTTGTAAAAATTCAAAAGCTCCAGATGCTTACAAGTCAATTTGACTCTATTCATATGGAAGAGCATGAATTGTTTACAGATTATTACACAAGACTTCAAGATATAATCAACACTTGTGCTAATTTAGGAGAAAAGATCCCGGAGTCGAAAATTGTAAGAAAGATACTTCGGACTCTTCCGGAACGGTTTAGGGCAAAGGTTACCGCCATTGAAACCGTTAGTCATCCGGATGAGATGAGAGTAGAGGAATTAGTAGGTGCTTTACAAACATATGAGATGACTTTTCCTACTAATCAAGTTTCTTCCAAGTCTTCTTCTAAGCTTACAGGTATTGCGTTCAAATCAACAAAGGAAGAAGATGGCGTATCAAGTTCCGACGATGAAATCTCTTTTGCAGATTTTGAAGAACAATTGGCGCGGATCGTAAAGAAATTTCGTCGGAAGTTTTGGAAGAATCGAACCGATGGATCTTCATCCACGAAATCTTCTAAAGGATCATCGGGTTCTAAATCCTCTAACCTCAAAAGCTTTGCAAAACCTTCTAAAGAAAAAGAAAAAGATGATTTCGAAGGGGAAATCCAATGCTATCGATGCAAAGGCTACGGCCATTTTTCAATGGATTGTCCTTCTAAGAAATCATATAAAAAGAAGGCTTTGCAAGCGAAAACTTGGGACGATTCTACTTCTAATGAATCAACCTCAAGTAAAGAGGAAAAAGAAAAAATCGTTGCTTCTCATGCCTCTCATTTTCCCGCTTCTAATAATTGTTTATCATCTTTAGTCACTGACTCTACTCCTTTGATTTTGTATGAAACATCAACAACCGGCGGAGAGTCATCAAGTGAGGGGGAGTCGGACGAGGAAGAACTCGTTGAGGCATATCAACAACTTCTTGCGGAATCTAAGAAGATGGCCAAACATATCAAGAAGTTGAGGAAGCAACGACTTGAGAATCAAGACGAGAATCATGCTTTAAAGATCAAACTTCATGATCTCGAGGAGGAACGAGAGCTTTTATTGAATAATAATAAAATCCTCCAAGAAAAGATAAATCAATCGGAAACGGTCGTTAATTCCCATATTAACAAGATTGATTTTCTTGAAAAGCAGTTTGAGGAAATTCATGTCACCAATCAAGCATTGACCAAGCAAGTTCATCAACTTAAATCCGACATACAAAGGATTTCAACCGGTTCCAAGAAACTTGAATGTATGTCCGGATTAGGTCAAACAAGCAAGGTTGGTTTGGGATTCAAAAAGAACCAAACTGTGAAGGCTTCAAGTTCCACAACTAAATTGAAAGGAAGAACTTGTCACCTATGTGGACTTGAAGGACATTTGGTGAAGGATTGCCCGAAAAAGAGAAAGAAAAATT
The DNA here is from genome assembly GCA_029204045.2 of Tillandsia leiboldiana. Lineage (NCBI taxonomy): Eukaryota > Viridiplantae > Streptophyta > Magnoliopsida > Poales > Bromeliaceae > Tillandsia > Tillandsia leiboldiana. The sequence continues at coordinate 21,365,959 of CM055064.1, forward strand.
CTTCGGCAACTTCATCTACGGAGCGAACTCAACGGAATCAAAAGACACATCAAGTCAAAGGAGTTCACTCAACCCACCAAAGGTCCGAGCCACATCATCAATCATACAAGTGGATCACTGCGAGGCAAAGACATAAGGTGGATCAACAGTCAAAGCGGACAACCCCCGGCCACAACGAATCAAGACAACCTAAAATCCAGCGATTTTGGATTCGGAAAGGTGATATCTTTCCTTGTCTTAAGTTCTAATTAGCTTATGACTGTATGTAATGCTTTGATCGGTTTTTCTTTCATATTGTTCTTGATCTTTGCATTACATGTTTTCAATGCTCTTCGTTTTTATGTTTTGTTTTTAAACAAAAGGTTTTTAACGAACAAGTGCATTGAATAAAAAAAAAAAAAAAAAAAGGGTTTTCACTTTCATTCACTCCAAATTAATTTTATATGGATTATCAACTTTACTTCATAATCATAATCTTGAAGATACTTCATTATAGGAGTTTTTGATATTATAAGCATCAAATTTTAGAAATCATGTGTGATCTTCAGATGCTTAATCTATCTCGGTTGTGTGAGTTCTTTGTGATAAACATGAGACAACCGATTGACTAAAATTTGGGATTTAATTCTTTCACGTAAGAGATTGCCTTCTTACAAGGGTAAATAATTGAATTATGAAAGATGTGGAAAGAGTTACATCCGAAAGGAGTGTGAAAACTACCACCACATGCTGGAAAGAGCTGCCACCCCGGTCGTCCGGTTTGTGTGTGAAGCTACCACATGTTATGGATGCTTGATAGTATTTTATGAGAAAATCTTTAGTTGAAGCATTTGGAGATTTATATGTAAAACTCTTATATTTTGAACAATCTCCTGGTTGGTATAAGGTGGAATAGTTGAAAGATGCTCAAAGAGCCACCCTTAGGTATTTTAGTGCTTATCTCAAATTTGAAAGGGTAAGAAATCAAATTGATGTCATTTGGAAATCTCTGTAAGTCATCTTTGTAAATCCGTTACATCTTGATAGAGTTTGGATCTCAAGATTATTTTTGATGACTTGTGTTTGATGAATATAACATGAAAAACTGTTTATAATGTTTTACCTTTATTTTTCATGATTTTGGAGTAAATCTTTTTAATTTTGTGAAATTAATTGGATTGAATGACATCTGTGTGAATTCACTGTTTAAAGCACTTAAATTGATTTCTTGATGGAATACAAATCGGTATTTGAAAAGATTCTAAAATCTGGATTTGTTTCAAGAAATTATTTGATTTTTGCTTTCTGGTACAGGTACGGAATCTGCATTTTTGTTATATACCAGAACTGAGCTTTTATCTCTCTTTCTCTTTGAACTGATGTTGTTAGTGATTTCCTTTTGTCTAGTATGTTTACTGTTTGACAATTTGTGACAAAAAGGGGGAGAAGAGAAATGACGGAGATGAGATCATCAAGAGAGGACAAACGAAACGAAAATGGAAAAATGGGGGAGAACGGAAAATGATGATCGTAGGGGGAGAACATAGATGCTCAAGAACATGGAGAACATGTTAGAGATGCTCAAGATAGGGGGAGACAAAGAAAAAATTGAAAGAGCCGAAAAACAAAAGAACCAAAAGGAAGACGGATCAAATGTAGGATTCTAATTTCTAACGACTAACGTTTGATTTTGTTTGGAGTTTTGTTTTGCAGGAATTACATCACTTTAAGACTCCAAGTCCTAAGTCAAAGAGTGTGTTCTAGGACTGTTTGGTTCAAATGTAATTTTGTATTTATTGGATCTTTCACGCAAAGAAAATCAATGTTTTGGTGATGACATTGAGTTTCGATTTTTTGGTTTAAGATGAGTGTTTTGAGCTTTTATGTATTTTTGGGTTTTGTCACGAAATTGCCAAAGGGGGAGATTGTTACGGCATTTTGGTATTGGCATATTTCGTGAGTCAAGTCAGTGAGTTGAGTCGGAGTCTTAAAGGGATCAAATTGTCAATCAGCAATCAAAGACTTAGAGAAGATTCAACAAGAGCTCAAGTTGACACTCAGTGTCTTGAATCTTGAAGATTGAAGTTGAAGAATTGTGGATCAGTTACATCAATCTCAAGAAGAAAGTATTCAAGAGGATCAGGTATGTTTAACTAAATAATTGTGGTGATCCGAATACTTTCTTATAGTGTAGAAACACTTGGATGAACTTTTAATTGCATAATAATCAAAAACTGGTGTTCGGACATGTTCAGGATCCGGATCAGAGCCAACGATCCGGATCCCGAAGGTTGTTGCTTCATACAAGACTTCGATCCGGATCCATGCAATTTCCGATCCGGATCCCGAATGTTAAGTTTTCTGATTTGTATGAACGATCCGGATCGGGCAATGCGATCCGGATCCCGAACCATGGTATTTCTGGAATCGTCAATCTCGTTACGACGATCCGGATCGCAGTAAATCCGATCCGGATCGTCGTCCTGAATATTTCCAGATAAGGTATGTTTTTGATTCTTATCTCTTTCCAAAGGTTTCTAAACTATAAATAGACACTTAGGGTTTCTCAAAAACGTGGGGTGCTCTACCGATTAATTTATAAAACACTTGAGAGCAACCCTAGAGGCTAGGTTTTCATTGTTCTTCTTAATAGCCTCTTTTAGGTCAATTCGACGGTTCTTCCAAGATCTATCTTTTGTCGAATTGATCTAATCTTTGCTTAGAGATTTTTCCCATGGATCTTCATTGATAATCTAAGCAAAGGATCACCATCGAAGTCAATATTCTTATCGACTGAGTTTGCGTCGTGGATTCGACGTGGCATCGTGGATTCGGTGTGCTAAAGGCGTTTCGTGGATTCGAAACGTGTGCTCGTGGATTCGAGTGGCGTTCGTGGATTCGAACGTGTGCAGTGGGCGTGCAAAATCGGTGGAGCGCGAGGTCCAAGAAATTGAAGGAGGGGTTAAATCCGTGGAGACGGTAATCACCTTGTTATTCTTCTTTTCTTAGGGATTGTTATTGCGCGGATATCCAACCGGTCAGCGCAAGGTCCGAAGAAGCTGAAGGAGGGGTTTGAGTCCGTGGAGTCGGTAATCACCTTGTTATTCTTCTATTCTTAGTGGATTGTTATTGCGTGTTGGTCCCGTGGTTTTTCTCCTGGATTGGAGTTTCCACGTAAATCTCGGTGTGTTGTTTTTATTTTCCGCATTGGTTTTTATTTTGCACTGAGATTTGGTTTTATAAGTATTACACCTATTCACCCCCCCTCTAGTTGTTTGATAGTACCTATTTAGATCCTTTGGGATTCATAACTCTACAGTTCTGTCACCAGTGATTGTACCTTGAGGAGGACGGTTGCTCCGGTTACCTTGGTTTGCGATGCTTTTAGCCCTTTTTGCTTACTATGTTATTTCTAGTCACTGACTTCCCACTCCGTGACAGGTTCGTCCAGGGGCGAGTGCTAGGGCGCTGGTGAGGCCGCTTGAGCGATGTTCTGCTGACTCTGAGTGACTGCAGATACAGTTGACTCTTTCCCTTGTTACTTTATTATTCATGTTAGTTAGTTGTGGATTGCGATACCCCCGTGGGGTCGATGTGGATGTTGGGCTATTGATATAACTCTTTGGATAAATATCGCTTTTAGTTCTTTACTTGGCCGTGTTCAAACTACAACCAAGAAACAAGAAAACTATTACGAAAACCGTATTAAAAATATGGGTGTCGGGTGGGCACCGTTTTCAAACTCTGTGGATTTATGTGATTTCGAAAATGGCTTTATAAAACTTGGCGTCATGTGGGCGCCATTTTCAAATTCTGTGGATTTATGTGGTTTCGAAACTGGTTTTGTAAAATCTTGGTGTTGGGTGGACACCGCTTTCAAAACCCTGTGGTTTTATCCTTTCAAAACGACGGCCTCTTTATCATTAGTGGGAAACAATGATTTATGCGCTATGAATGGTTGTATGTGTTCGAGACTCCAACTAATGTGGTTAAAGGTTGTATGTGATGTACTTTGTGATGCACTTTGTAGTTGAGACGCCGTGCATATACAAAGGAGACTCTGCCCGTTTGCAGAGTGAATTTGTATATGCGGTGGGTCTGGGCGCGCACCGGGGAGTAATGGTTTTCAAAAAAAAAAATCATCACACTGAATTAGAGAGCATCGGTGGCTCTTCTTCCGCGCATTTGAATCCTTGGGGCGTGACATCCTCGCCCAGATAGTGGGCTGAGTGGTCGGAATAGTGTAGGATGCATTTTACGCTCGTGCCTGGGGGCAGAGTGGAGTCTGGTAGTTGAGGCTAGTTATGTGCTAGTATCGGAAGCCGTTTGGGTCGACGGTGGTCCCAGGTCGTCGAGTATTCTCCGATCAGTTTATTGCCACTGAGTTCGTGGCAGTGTTGAGCTTGTGATAGCAGGACCTTGAACCTAGAATATTTTTGGACACACATGATTTTCATAAACCAATATTTTCCTCCCAAATTTCGAAGGGTCGTCGGAACCTGTTCTTGTTTGATTAAGCTGAAGGCATTAGCCCTTCGGGGTTTGGAAAATAAAACTTATTTTTAACTGATTTTCTAAAGAACTAAAACTCATTAAAATGGGGATCAGGACGATGGTGAAGACGCTACCTAGTGAGACGTAGATTTTTCTCAGTCAGTTTATTCTTTTTCCTTCTTTTCTAATTGGTTATTTCTATTATGGTCGGACTTGTGCATGTAGATATGGATATTGTGGATGGTGTGGATGTTGAGACGGTCTTATATTTGTTCGATACGCATTTCCTTGGGGACTATGTTTTTTGTTTATGTTTTTATGGATGTGTCATGTGGATGCGGGCTTTTAAAATGATAAAAAGATTTGCGAAAACGGTTTTAGAAAATTGAGTGTCGTGTGGGCACTGTTTTTAAACCTTGTGTATTTATCCTTTCCAACTTATTGATGTGTCGGGTGTGCGCCGTTTTATAAAAATAAGATAATGGTATTTTCAAAGTTCATACTCTATTATTTGTGAATCAAATGGTGAATGTGGTTTATGTGCATTGTTTGAATATGTATATTGTACATAGGGACGTCGTGCATATATAGGGGAGACTCTGTCCGATTATGTAGAGATATCTTGTATGTGTGGCGGGTCTGTGCACGTGCCAGAGCGGGAGATCTTTAAAAGAAAAAAATAGTTCCAAAATTCAGTTGTTTCTACTTTAAAATTACTCCCGGGGCGTGACATAGGCTCTAGAGGAGTTCGGGTCACATCACACCTGGCCTTCTTGTGTGCGATCAGGTACCTTCTTCCCTATAGGGAACCGCATGGTCTTCTCCAGTTGGATGCCAGGATTGGGAGAGATGGTTGCGACCATGTATTCTCTCTCCCTCCCACTCGTGTCAGCTCTAATGGTGGTCGGGTGTCTCTGTTTCCATAAGGCAGTGCTTAGTCCTACCTCTTCAGTTAGCTTGTTGGTGATCCTACACTTTGGCCTCTAACCGGATCCTTCGGCCTCAATTTTTTCTTTTCTAAAACATTTTGTATTTGCTGTTTTCTTGACTCTCATATGTATGGGTTCAATAAATATGAAAATTTTCCTTTTCCCCACATTCCTTCAGACCGATATGCAATCATGTTTCAGGTACTTTGCGTCGATCGACTTATTATTCTCCGATCTTTCTAAAATTTTCGAGTAATTAACTACTCGGCTGATTCGGAATGGTCCTTCCTAATTTGGGGACCCTTTCCCGCAGAATCAGGCTTTGACTAAGGAGACCTTGTACCCCGCCGCTCCTGATCAGCGTATCCCTAAGGCTTTCTTTGGCCTTCGTTGTCACGGCCGGAACTGCCGGCTTCTTGTGCCGACTCGTCTCTTCAAGGCCTTAACGCGGCCTCGCTTGTGAGGTGTCACGCCCCGGGGTCGAAACTGCAACCCGGGCTCGCCAACAGATCCGCCACCTATGCCAAACCCGCATAGGCGAAGCGTCCTACCTGCAAAAAGAGCTACAGCTAACAGATATCAGAGCTAAAAGATAAAACTGCTATAGAAATAAAATCAACCACTGTACAACTGAAGATAAAACAACAAGGTCCATCTCCCAAAAATGATAATCATACAATAACCTCGAGTACAAACTCATAGCTCAACAGGGAGATATCTCAAATAAAACATCAGTGTACCAGCTCTCAATACATCATATCCTCACTACATCAGTCTCTCAAAAGAGGAAATAAATACTAATCTACCGACTATACTGAAGATCTCCTCAAAGGGGGGGGGGGGTACCGCTACTCTCCAATGGGTCAGGATCTAGCTCGCTACTCCCTCACCGCGAACAGCAACCGCAGAAACGGCAACACCCGCCAAGACTCTGCAAAACAAGGGAGAGAAAGGACAAAAAGGGGGAAAAACCCCCGACGGGCGTGAGAACTACGCAAAAAGGGAGTTCTCAGTGGGTATCGCCACTAGGCCCGACGATCTGCCCACCAAGACCACTAGAGGCAAAAGATAACTAATGCAGTAAAACTTAAAGAAGAAGCAGAAGACACTCTACAGCTACCATGCCTCTATCTGAATGCTCAAATGGGGAAACTCTGATAAATATATATGCAACACTCGCACACGAGGTGCTCAATCGACCCAATCGAGCTGACTGCCACATCGGGTCCAGTCAAACCTGCGCCCACCTACAACCACCTCCCGCTGACGGGCAGGAATTACGTAGGGCGTCCAAACGGACTAACTCGCTATTGAGTAGTGGCTCATGCAGGCTATAGTCATAATCCATGCTCTCTCTCTCAAAACGGATAGACTCAAGATGCTCAACCTCTCACACAATGGTCAAAGAACTCACAACGACCACGGGACCACCGTCAAACCCCGAACGGTTCCCAACAATACTAGCACTGGTCTAAACACAGCTACTAGACTCCACTCGGTCCCCCAGGCACGAGTGTAACAAAAAATATCTGCCTGAATAAACCCAATCGATAGACCAGTAATCACTGGTACTGCCTGCTCTGCTGTCGAACTCCAGATCTCAATCGCGGGATACAGACCGACTTCGGACCGGTACGGTCGCATCCCAAAGTAAGTAACAGATCGGCATCGAACCGTCCGATCGCACACAAAAGTAAGTAACAGACTGGCATCGATCCGTCCAGTCGCACACTCCGGAGTGGCACTCGAGGGGAGCGACCCACACGAGTAAAGTAACTCTGTCATCAGTATCACCAGTATCTCTGTGTCGAGTATCACTGTATAGCAGGACTGGATCACGACTCTGATCAAAGTGGAAAAACTCGTCCACTAAAGGGAAACCCGATCCCTACACGGATACAACAGTAAATGATAAGTGAAAACTCCATCCACTAGAGGAAAGTCTAATACCCAATCTGATACATCAATAAATATCCGGTCAACCGCCTAATATCCGCGGTTGCCGCAATACCCTGCCGTCCATAACCAAAGTACTATAACCGACCTCCGGTCAACCGCCCAAAGTCCGCGGTCACCGCCAAAACCCTGCCAGCCGCAATCCAGCACAACCCGTCCCTGTCACCAATGTCCCTGCTACACTACCCCAGACCCCTGCTCGCACCCGAGCAACACAGACCGCCTGACTAACAAGAAGGAGAAAGGAATAACATGGTTTCTCCTAAGTCAAGTTCCAATATGTAGTGCAGCAGTAAAAGATGGCCTAACTATATGTCCATACACATATGTCCATACAAGCATGCATTTGTCCTCAAGAAGAATAAAGAAAATAAACCTCATGCCAGAATTAGCAATGACCATACCTGTCCATGATTTTCGATCCATAATCACTCCTTGGAGTAGAACCTGCACATAACTACATAATCCTATCCCATTGTATAAACCAGCCTCATAAAAGGGTTATATGCTAACATGGCATGATAATTAATCATATAGGGTAACCTTGCCTTAGGTAAGCTTCCACTAATCATCAACATAAATGTCTGATTAATACCATTGTCATAATATGAATAATTAACTTGCAATTCCCATAAATCAACATTGTTAAGCTTACCAATCAATCCCAGGTATTGTACCCTACACCTGCATGCAATTCTAACATATAGAGTTAGAGAACCGTCCACCGGTTCTCGGAACAAAGCACCCACCTGAAAAGCTGACTGTCCAAAGCCCAATAGCTGAAAACACCAGATAACTCTAATCCCTTGCTCCAATAAGTTCAGCACACCCGTAACTCTCCTGGCACAATACAAAGTCCACTATTACACATACATTCCAAAATCTGCTCTCACACACACATACAACAACAGTCCCAGAAATGCTTAATTTTCACCTGCAGCAAGAGCCCAGAAAATTCCCAGAAAAATATTATCGCGATCCTCGCGTCGATAGCTTCGCAACGGTAGCTTGTACGCCCAAATCTGAGTTCGGTAAGCCAAGATATAAATTCGACATGGTGGTACACTCACAAGATTTCAGCACAAAAAGACTGTAGCACTGTACACAGAGAAACAGTGATTTTCACCTCTGATGAAATCTCAGAAAAATCCAAGAAAAATACGAGCGCGTTCCTTGCGATCTGAAGATGAAAAAGTTGTATAAGCTCGTTTCCGTCTGACGCTCGTGCGCAAAGATATGGCCAAAACACCTCGATGCTGTCCCACAAAGCCAAACAGAAAATGGGTCACAGTGTTTCCTCGGGATCCGTGCCAAAAACTCGAAATGGGAAAGCACGATCAATACAAAAGATGAAGCCCTACCTCTTAGGAGTCTGTCGGCGCAAGAATCACAGAAAAAGGATCTCGGGGTAGCCCAGGGGAGCCAAAACACTGCTGCTGCGACGAAGGGGAACACAGGAGATGCAACGTCGCGCCGGGCCGTAAAATCCAGAACCTCGGGATGCGTGCTCCTAAAATCGTAGAACTTGGCAAAAAGATCAAGAATTAAGAGAGGAACAAGTCTCCTTCAAGGTGCTCGGGCAGAAGATGCGCGGGTTGAGAGAAAAGAGCCAAAGAAGAAGGCTCGGGTGCTATTTATAGGCAGCAGAAAACAATTGGGAAAATTCCCATTTTGTCCGATTTTCGGGCGCCCGAAATCTTTCGGGCGCACACAGTGCGGCCTGGCCCAGAACTTTCGGGCGCGCACAGTGAGGCCCAGTCCAAAATGCTCCGTCGGATGGGATCCCGGCTTCGTCCGACCCGCCCCAGCGCCCGCCACGTGTCCCCCGAACGCGCTGCAGCTGTGCAAGCCACCGCTGAGAGCGCCACGTGTCCCTGCCCGCGTCAACGCGGTAGGTGGCGCCCGCGAATCAGCGGGCACCACGTGGCACTGCCCACGTCGCCCGCGCCTGCCCCACGTACGGCCACCTGCCCCGGTCAACTGCTCCACTCCTTGCGTGGACCGCGCGCACAACGCCGCACCAATAACCGTCTGCCACGTGTCCACCCGGTTCACCGTGCACCCGGGCCCAAATTCCGTGGACCGCGCCTGCTGCGCCAGCCAACAGGAAAGCGCCACGTGGCCCGCTCCCGGCGCACGCCCTACGCGGTGGACCGCGCACCTGCCCGCGCCTTCAGCGCCTGCCCGCGCCCGCTAGCCGCCTGCCCGAGCGCCTTCCGCCGCCTTCCGCCGCTGCCCGCCGCCGCCGGCGATCGCCGGAAACACTGTTCCGGCGATGAACAGTAAAATTACTGTAGCAAGCTCCGAAAAATACAAGTAAATAGCCCATCTTGACCGTTTTCGCGCGCTGATTCCAAATCCGACGTCCATTTTGCCAAATTCCAATCCTATAAATTGCCGGAGGCTCCCGAAAAGGTATTTTTAATTCGAATTTCACGCCGAGCCTAAATTTAATATCCACTCTGCGCGTAAACTCTTCTAAACATCCGACGGGGTCCCCCGATTACCCACGTGATCCATTTTAAGCCCCGAGTCCATCTCTTGTGTCCAAATTGGCGCGCGAACACCGCCGACATGCCACGTAGGCTTCCAGAAGCTGCTGGTCACACTGTAGAAGCCCTGCAAAGATCCGGGTCACCACATGAGGTCCCGGAATCCCCCGCGTAGGGTTGCTGGTTGTTGGGCAGCTTTTTGTGGCTGTTGGGAGTGTTTGTGCGCATGGCGGGCCCGAGAAATGGATTTGTGTTGCAATTTGGGATTTAGTTGCATCACTGGAGGCCTGCGTGGTGTGTTGGTGGTGTTTGCGCGCAATTTGGACACAAGTGTTGGACTTCGGGCTCAAAAAGGGATCCCGTGGAAAATTGGAGGACCCGTCGAGTGTTTAGAGGTGGTTTCGCGCTGCGTAGATGTCAAATTTGGACTCCGGGCGAAGTTTGGATAAAAGTTTACCTCTCCGGTTGCCTTCGAAAATTTTTAGAGTTGGAAATTGGTAAATTGGATTTTTGGAATGGACCCGGCGCGAAAATCGGATCAAGTGGACTTTCCGGGGGCAATCGGCAAATTTCTGGATGAGAATTTGGTGAAATGGACATCGTTTTTGGATTCAGTGCGCGAAATCGTTGAGAATGGACTATTTACTTGTTTGTTTTGGAGCCCGGTGGAAGTGCGCGTTTTTCGAGGCATCGCGGCACGAATCCCGAGATTTTGGCGGCACGGAAATCGAGGCGGCGGCGGCTCGGATCCCGACGGGGACGCGCGTACGGCGCGGCAGGGCGCGCTGGGAAGCGCGCCCTCGGCACGGAGCGCGCGGGGGCCGCCACGTGGCGGGCCCCCGTTGGCGCCCGCGCGGGCGCGGGGGCACGCGCGCCCGTGTAACGGGCGCGTGTCCCGCGCCTGGGGGGGGGCACGGTGTAACCGCTCCCGTGTGGCGGGCGCCTTGCTGCGCCCGCGTGGCGCGCATTGATGCGCTCCACGTGGCAGCGGGGCGCGTGCGTGGACCCGGTGCACGCGCCCCGGCCTGGTGGACCGCGCATCGTGGCTCCCCACTGGTTGGCGCCGTGGACCGGACCCGTGGACCGGGTCGGTGGACCAACCCCCTTTTCCCTTTTTCTTCTTCTTCTTCTTCTCCCCCGAGCGCCATTTCTCCTCCTTTTTCTTTTCTTTTCTTTCTTCTCCACCCGAGCGAGAGAGGGACTGAGGAGGGAATTTTTGGGTGGTGTGGCGGCGCGTCGTGGACCTCGCGGAGCGCGCGAGGTGTTCCAACGGAGCGGCTGGGCGGCACGGCGCAGTCGGGTAGGTCCCGTTTTATTTTTGCAGTTTTTTTTGGCACAGTTTGGGGCGTTCTTTTGGACAGTAAATTGACCCTCTTGCTCTTATCTGTGTTAGGGACCGTGTTACTGCACCGTTTTGCGTGCGGTCTCCGACGGCGTGCTCCGTTTTGCGTGCGGACTCCGTTTTGCGTGCGGTTTCCGGCACCGTGCACCATTTTGCGTGCGGACTCCGTTTTGCGTGCGGTTTCCGGCACCGTGCACCATTTTGCCTACGGACTCCATTTTGCGTGCGGTCTTCGGCACCGTGCACCGTTTTGCGTGCGGACTCTGTTTTGCGTGTGGTCTCCGGCACCGTGCACCGTTTGTAACGACCCGGCCCACTAGCAATAATAACTCGTTGGGCCTAAACCACAGCCCAAAATGCTTAAGCCCAATTATTATTACTAGTGTCCATGTCTCATATAAACCCAATCGCAAATCCATCCACATCCGATGTGGGACTTTTGGGGGCGTCACAGACTCCCCCCGTACTCCCCCCGTTTAGGCCTGACGTCCTCGTCAGCCCAAACACACACACAACAGGTCAAGATCACCAGGCGATGTGAGACTCGTCTCGCTAGCCCTGTCATCTAGACTCAGGCTCAGCCGAGACTCGTAACACACTTCCGGCTGGTTATTGGCTCGATTTCGCAGTGATTTGATTTCCCTTGCCAGGATTCTCACAGGGGTTTCCTCGAAGCTTAGGTCTTCTTTAAGGTCGAGTACAGCGACATCCAGAATATGCGATGGATCGGAGAGGTATTTACGGAGCATCGAAACGTGGAAGACGTCGTGGACTCGATCGAGGTTTGGTGGTAGGGCAAGGCGGTAAGCCACTGGGCCGATGCGTTCCAAAATCTCGAAAGGCCCCACAAACCGTGGGCTCAACTCGCCCTTTAGCCCGAAACGCTTGATTCCTCTGGACGGCGAGACCCGCAATAGTACGTGTTCTTCCACTTGGAATTCCAAGTCGCGGCGCCTTTGGTCTGCGTAGCTCTTCTGTCGACTCTGGGCGGTCAGCAGGCGCTGTCTGATGAGACGTACCTTCTCTTCAGTTTCCTCCACTAAATCGGGTCCCAAGAATTTCCGTTCTCCCAAGTCGTCCCAACAAATCGGGGATCCGCAGCGCCTTCCATATAAGGCTTCGTAGGGCGCCATCTGGATGCTGGCCTGGTAGCTGTTGTTGTAGGCGAATTCCACGAGAGGTAGGTAGCGTGACCAACCGATCCCCCAATCAAGCACACAGGCGCGAAGCAGGTCTTCGAGAGTTTGTATCACACGCTCCGACTGCCCGCCCGTCTGAGGGTGAAAGGCTGTGCTGAACTGTAGTCTGGTCCCCATAGCCTGCTGAAGGCTCTGCCAAAACTTCGAGACAAAGCGCGTGTCTCTGTCCGAGGTGATCGATGTCGGTACTCCATGCAGTCTCACGATCTCGCTAATATAGGCTTGAGCTAACCGTTCTCGGGTCCAGGTCGTGTGAATTGGCAGAAAGTGTGCTGACTTGGTTAACCGGTCGACTACGACCCAAATCGCGTCGTGGCCCTGTTGCGAACGTGGAAACCCCGTGACAAAGTCCATGGTGATCTGGTCCCACTTCAACTCCGGCACCGGTAGAGGCTGTAGCTTCCCTGCTGGCCGCTGATGCTCGGCCTTTATCTGTTGGCACACTAGGCAATGAGCTACGTGTCGGGTGACGTCCCCCTTCATTTTGGGCCACCAGTAGATCTGTTTGAGGTCCTTGTACATCTTCGTGCCCCCTGGATGTGCCGCATAAGGGGCCCGGTGTGCCTCTGTCAAGATTTCCTCCTTCAACACCGACGAATCCGGCACGCAGACCCGTCCCCGGAACCGTAGGGTGCCGTCGTCTTCCACCGCAAAATCGCTCTCTTGGTCCAGGGGAATCTTGTCTCGTACGCGCTGTAATTGTGGGTCGGTCTGCTGTCCCTCCCGGATCTTCTCAAGCAACGTCGGCTTGACCACCAAGGTTAGAAGTTGCATGACCGTGCCTGCTGGCACCACCTCCAACTGCATTCGCGCGAACTCCGCGATCAAGTGGTTCTGCTCCGTTATCGCGCTCCCTGACGCCCCTTCTTGATGCCCTTTCCTGCTCAAGGCATCTGCCACCACGTTTGCCTTCCCGGGATGGTATTGAATCGTCAAGTCGTAATCCTTCAACAACTCTAGCCACCGCCTTTGCCGCAAGTTTAATTCTTTTTGGGTAAAGATGTACTTAAGACTTTGATGATCCGAGAAGACGTTACAGTGGACTCCAAAGAGATAATGCCTCCACAGTTTTAAAACGAAGACTACGGCAGCCAATTCTAAGTCGTGTATCGGGTAGTTCTTTTCATAATCCTTCAGTTGCCTGGACGCGTAGGCAATCACTTTCCCCTGTTGCATCAGAACACCTCCAAGACCGATCCTCGATGCGTCGCAGTACACTTCATAATCCTCTCCGGGTGTCGGCAGCACAAGTATTGGTGCCCTGGTTAATCTCCTCTTAAGTTCCTCAAAACTCTCCTGGCATTTGGCCGTCCATATGAACTTCTCCCCTTTTCTGGTTAACCGATTTAAAGGGGTAGCGATCTTCGCGAAACCTTCAACGAAGCGCCTGTAATATCCTGCCAATCCTAGGAAACTGCGGACCTCTGTCACCGTCGTCGGCGGCTGCCAATCGAGCACTGATTCTACCTTCTTGGGATCCACGGCGATTCCCTGTGCCGAGATCACATGTCCTAGGAAACCGACTTCGCGCAGCGAGAACTCACACTTCTTGAGTTTAGCGAACAGCTTCTGCCCTCTGAGGGTCTGGAGGATCGTTCGCAAATGGTCCTCGTGCTCCTCGTCGGTAGTGGAATAAATCAGGATGTCGTCGATGAAAACCACCACGAACCGATCAAGGAAGGGTCTGAAGATCCGGTTCATCATGTCCATGAAGACTGCGGGGGCGTTCGTGAGTCCGAAGGGCATAACCGTGAACTCGTAGTGGCCATACCGGGTCCGGAAGGCAGTCTTCGGGATGTCCTCGTCCCGAACCCGGAGTCGGTGGTAGCCCGATTGCAGATCGATTTTGGAGAAGACCGTCGCCCCTCTCAGCTGGTCGAAGAGATCATCTATTCTGGGCAGGGGGTACTTATTCATCACTGTAACTTTGTTTATTCCCCTGTAATCGATGCAGAGACGCAGGCTTCCGTCTTTCTTCCACACAAAAAGTACCGGTGCGCCCCAGGGCGATACACTTGGCCTGATAAAACCTTTGTCCAAGAGGTCCTCAAGTTGTGCTTTAAGCTCCTTCAGCTCTGCGAAGGCCATCCGGTAAGGCGCCTTCGTAATAGGCTGCGTGCCCGGTAGTAGCTCGATAGGGAACACCACCTCCCGCTCAGGGGGCATCCCGGGCAGTTCCGTGGGAAAGACGTCGGGGAAGTCCTTCACCACTGGGATATCTGCAAGTGTCGTCGGGGGTCGGGTAGCCAAATCCACCGATGCTAAATAGGCCACGCACCCACCCTCCACCAGTCTTCTGGCCCGTGCCGCTAAAATAATCGCCGGAAAGGAGATGCTCTTGCCCATGATGTACACATGCTCAGGGAAACCCGGTTCTTGTAATCGCAGCTGTCGTTTGTCGCAATCGATGAGTGCCTGGTACCTCGTGAGCCAGTTCATGCCCAACACCACGTCGTACTCCTTTAGTGGGATTACCACCAAATCCCAAGGGCAAGCCAGCCGCCCTAGCATAATCGGGCAGGCGGCCACCAAGCTGACCGCCTCCAAAGTCCCTCCCGCCGTTTGAACCGTCAAGAAAGTTTGGAGGGGTGTCTCCTCGAGATCATGCATAAATACGAAATCGCGAGAAATGAACGAGTGTGTTGCTCCGGTATCGAAAAGAGTTCTAGCACGGGAATTTGAAACGGAAGTAATACCTGCAAGTGCGTCCTCCGGCGGGTCTGTCTCTTGGCGGGTCATTGAGAAAACTCTCCCGCCTGGTTGTGGCCGCCTGTCCTCCTCGCGCCGTGGTGCAGGGGGTCTAGAAGTCGACGCCATAGGAGCTTTCCCCCGCCCTGAGAGCTGTGGCGTGGGCGTAGAAGCTGCAGAGGACGCAGATCCCCTGCCTAAAGGGCAGTCGCGGCGGAAGTGCCCCCGTTTGCCGCACTTGAAGCAGTGGTCGCCTCTTTGGGGGCACTCTCCCGCCAAGTGCCCTCCCTCGCATATGACACAAGGCCTATTCCCCGGCCTCGGCCCTCCTGCTGGCGCGCCCCGGGGCCCCGCCTGCGGCCTCCACCGTTTGGGGCCCCCGCTCCCACTCCAAGAGCCTCCCCCCGTGTTCTGCTGTTGCCGCTTCCTGTCTTCCAGCCGCGCCGAGTTCTCTCTTCTGGCGCGGGTGACCGCAAAACCCCGCTCCACCGTAGTGGCCCTGTCGACCACTTTCTGGAAGGTGTGCAGGTCGGCTGCTTGCACCACCTCGAAGATATTGCTCCGCAAGCCATCCACAAAGAGTTGCGCCTTGTGAGCCTCGTCCCTTATGACGAACGGGACGCAGTTTGCTAGCCGGACGAACTCCCGCTGGTACTCCATGACCGTCCGGTTCCCCTGCTGGATGTGGTTCAGGTCATCCTCCAACTTTTTCTTGACGCTGCTGGTGAAGAAGGCCCCGAACAGCTCCTGTTTGAATGTTGCCCAGGACGGGAGTGCGGTACCCTTAGCAGGATCGGGGCGTACCGTCTTCCACCATAAGCGGGCGTTCCCCTCCAAGCAGTGGACTGCTAGGGGAACCCGCTCGTCATCCTCCATGAGTAAGTCTTCAAAAAGTTTCTCCATCGACCCCATCCATTTCTCGACGACCCAAGGATCAGTCGTGTCCCCTTCGAACGTGGGTGGGTCGTATTTCTTGAAGTCCTTCAAGTTGGCTCGCACCCGATCTCGCTCAGTCATCACTACCGTCCCCTCCCCCGCGGCGGCGGCAGCCACGATAGGGGTAGGTGTGACCCCCGTCTCCTCCAGAGTAACCCTGCTGGCTGTCCCCGGCGCCGGTCCCGTAGTCGCCGCCGACGATGGCGCTGTCGGTGGTGCCGCGGCCGGTGCTGTCGGCCCCTGTGGAGGGACCGGGGCAGCCGTCACTATCGCGGCCTGCTGCTGATGCGTCAAGTGACGCACGTGGTCGGTGAGGGTTGCTAGTTGCCCCTGTGACACCCCCGGAATTTGGATTAGTCCTCTATATAAATGATATAATAGGACTAAATCTCTAACCCGGCTATAGCATTTTGGATGGTAGCAAGATCCAAGAGGAACATGAGAGTTAAGCGTGCTCGAGCTAGAGTAGTTCTAGGATGGGTGACCCCCTGGGAAGTGGGGCGTCACAGTTGGTATCAGAGACATTCACCAGCCGGAAATGTGAGATGAGTCTCGGCTGAGCCAGGGTTATATAGCGGGTAGAGCGAGGCTCCCCGGCTAATGACCGTTGTGAGTGGAGTGCAGCTCCTCACAAGGTCGGCTAAGGCTAGCGAGATGAGTCTCACATCGCCTGGTGCTTGTGAGTGTGCTTGAGCCTGACGTGGACGTCAGGGCTTAAAGGGGGGAAGAATGTGACACCCCCGGAATTTGGATTAGTCCTCTATATAAATGATATAATAGGACTAAATCTCTAACCCGGCTATAGCATTTTGGATGGTAGCAAGATCCAAGAGGAACATGAGAGTTAAGCGTGCTAGAGCTAGAGTAGTTCTAGGATGGGTGACCCCATGGGAAGTGGGGCGTCACAGCCCCGCCATCTCCCGCAATTGCTGCCGCAGGAGCTGGTTCTCCGCGGCCGTCGACGTTGTCGCGTCTGCCTCGGGGTCCCCCGCTGATGATCTAGTACGGGCCATGTCTGTCACACACAACGAGGGTCAACATCAGACTTTTCCTACACACAGCGAACCAATTAGCGCGAGAAAAGACTCAATTCCCCCCCCCCCCGATCACTCACGTTCTACACTCCTATGCCCTACCCATTTCATTCATTTGTAGGCAAGTGAGGTGTTCCCACGGATGTCGGCACTAACTGTTGTGATTGAGAGAACCTCTCTGATACCATCTTAATCTGTCACGCCCCGGGGGTTTGTTTTAGCGGAAACGGTTCACAAAAGTCGAACATTTGACGTAGTCGAGCCATCGCCTACGTGAAGGTACTCTGGAGCAACCACGAGGAGCGAGAAGCAACATGGGAGCTGGAATCTAAAATGAGGGAGTGCTACCCGAACCTGTTCACCACCACCCGGGTTTGAGTTTCGAGGACGAAACTCATTTTTAGAGGTGAGTGGTGTGATAACCGCGGATTTATTTTTACCCTTCTGGGTTTTTCCGTTGAATTTATTGAACCGTTCTGTTGACCATAGGGTCCGAGGGTAACTTTTTACTTTTTTTTCTGGGCAGACCGTCGTGTTACGGCTTTTTGGTATTGGCATATTTCGTGAGTCAAGTCAGTGAGTTGAGTCGGAGTCTTAAAGGGATCAAATTGTCAATCAGCAATCAAAGACTTAGAGAAGATTCAACAAGAGCTCAAGTTGACACTCAGTGTCTTGAATCTTGAAGATTGAAGTTGAAGAATTGTGGATCAGTTACATCAATCTCAAGAAGAAAGTATTCAAGAGGATCAGGTATGTTTAACTAAATAATTGTGGTGATCCGAATACTTTCTTATAGTGTAGAAACACTTGGATGAACTTTTAATTGCATAATAATCAAAAACTGGTGTTCGGACTTGTTCAGGATCCGGATCAGAGCCAACGATCCGGATCCCGAAGGTTGTTGCTTCATACAAGACTTCGATCCGGATCCATGCAATTTCCGATCCGGATCCCGAATGTTAAGTTTTCTGAATTGCATGAACGATCCGGATCGGACCTTGCAATCCGGATCCCGAACCCTTGGTTTTCTGGAATCGTCAATCTCGTTACGACGATCCGGATCGCAGTAAATCCGATCCGGATCGCCGTCCTGAAAATTTCCAGATATGGTATGTTTTTGATTCTTATCTCTTTCCAAAGGTTTCTAACCTATAAATAGACATTTAGGGTTTCTCAAAAACGTGGGAGCTACGACCGATCTTTTTATAAAACTCTTGAGAGCAACCCTAGAGGCTAGGTTTTTATCGATCTTCTTTATAGCCTCTTTTAGGTCAATTCGATGGTTCTTTCAAGAACATATCTTTTGTCGAATTGATCTAATCTTTGCTTAGAGATTTCTTCTACGGTTCCTCAATGAGAATCTAAGCAAAGGATCACCATCGAAGTCAATATTCTTATCGACTGAGTTTGCGTCGTGGATTCGACGTGGCATCATGGATTCGGTGTGCTAAAGGCGTTTCGTGGATTCGAAACGTGTGCTCGTGGATTCGAGTGGCGTTCGTGGATTCGAACGTGTGCAGTGGGCGTGCAAAATCGGTGGAGCGCGAGGTCCAAGAAATTGAAGGAGGGGTTAAATCCGTGGAGACGGTAATCACCTTGTTATTCTTCTTTTCTTAGGGATTGTTATTGCGTGGATATCCAACCGGTCAGCGCAAGGTCCGAAGAAGCTGAAGGAGGGGTTTGAGTCCGTGGAGTCGGTAATCACCTTGTTATTCTTCTATTCTTATTGGATTGTTATTGCGTGTTGGTCCCGTGGTTTTTCTCCTGGATTGGAGTTTTCACGTAAATCTCGGTGTGCTGTTTTTATTTTCCGCATTGGTTTTTATTTTGCACTGAGATTGAGTTTTTAAGTATTACACCTATTCACCCCCCCTCTAGTTGTTTGATAGTACCTATTTAGATCCTTGTGGATCCTTTATAAACCTACACGTCGGGGCTCGCAGGTATTTTTGGTTAATAAGGCTCGCGAAACGGAGACCGGCGGTGCGATCGGTTTTGGATTCCGACCCCCGGATCTCCCAGAATAAATTCCGAAAGTTGGTACCGTAGCCCAGGCGACTTACGCGTTCCTCGAGGCAAACCGGACCTGGTCAGTACTCGAACTTGATTTCTTTAAGTCGAAAATTGTTAGTTCCTTTCCCCGCTTCTTGTTTCACCCGGTCTTCTGACTCGTAAATTAGGGATTGAGGAACCAAATCCCCGTCGACTGCACCCAAACAACCGATTTAAACTCCAAGGGGAGGGGAACTAGGGTTCCCCGTTCCTTTCTTTTCCCCTTTTGTACGCGTGAGAACCCCGAACTTCTTCCCACCCCTACCGAGGCGACGCGAGAGCCGGAATCTTGACGAGGAGAAGAAGGAGATTGATCGCCTCCCCGCAAGATCCGACGAACGCGAAGAGGACGATCCCTCTCCTCCGCCCGGTGCCGACAAAAATAAGGTGAGTCGTGCTTTCGTTTCCTTGTCGTTTCTTATTGCGAATCGGGGAGGGGGGAGGGTTCTTTTCTTGGATTCGTCGGAGGTGGAGTAGCGGGATGGGGCGAGCCACCCGCCGGCAGGGCACCCGCGCGAGCTTGACGCCGCGCGGGGCTGCCCGTGCCTGCGGGCAGCTCCCCCCGAGCGGGGCCACCCGCATGCAGGGTGCCGTGCGGGGCAGCCCGCGCATGCGGGGCGCCGCGCGGGGCAGCCGCGCATGCGGGGCGCCGCGCGGGCAGCCCGCGCATGCGGGGGCGCCTCGCGGGGCCAGCCGCGTGCGGGGTGCCGCGCGGGGCAGCCCGCGCATGCGGGGGCGCCGCGCGGGGCCACCCGCATGCAGGGTGCCGCGCGGGGCAGCTCGCGCATGCGGGGTGCCGCGCGGGGCAGCCCGCGCATGCGGTGCGCCGCGCGGGCAGCCCGCATGCAGGGAGCCATGCGGGGCAGCCCGCGCATGCAGGCGGTGCACCGCGCGGGCTGGGCACCGTGCGAGGCGCCGCGCGGGTAGCACGGTGGCGCGGGGGGGGTTTGGTCGCTGCCGTCAAGAGCCGGCTGGGGTTGGGGCTCTTCTTCGATTTGCGTTTAATGGGTCTTGACCTCCCCGCCCGGGGAATCCGTTTTGCAGCATCGGGGAGCGCGCCGGGACGCGGAGAGTTGAGCGCAGAACGCTACAAGTGACAGGTGGGTTTTACTTTGTTTTAGTGCCGAATTCCGGCGGTCGTCTTACCCTTAAATCTTTAATTTATGTGACTAACTGGTAGCGGTTACAATTCTACTCGTGAACTTGCATGACTTTTATAACGTGATAGTAGTTATACATCCTTCTCTTGTTATTACATTATGATGCTAACTTGATAGCGGTTACTGTTGGTTACTTGGCTCGAGGCTGCAGCACGCGCACCCGCGGTTTGGCCACCGCAAGGGTGCGCTTTTCTGGAAAAGCGGTCTATTGACCCGTGTATACCCACGAGGTGACGTAGTGGGGCCCCTTATGTAGTTGTGGGGTTTGAGGCGCCGAGGTGCGAGCGGTGCGACCCGTCGGTTTAGTTGTCCGACGTGGTCGGGTATTGCAGGTACGGTACGCCCGTCGGTTTAGTTGTCCGACGTGGTCGGGTATTGCAGGTACGGTACGGCCGTCGGTGTAGTTGTCCGACGTGGCCGGGTATTGTAGGATACAGGGGTACAGGTTGTCTTTTCCCCTTTGAGGGGGTGGTTGCTCCGGTTGACTTTACGGTTTGTTTTACTATTTTTCCTGCTCTACTATCTTTCGTTACTGACTTCCCACTTGGTGACAGGGTCCAGACGAGGGGAGAGGTAGGCGACGGTGAGGGCGGGGCAGGAGCTTCCGGGTCGCTGGGGACTCTGGACTGCATTTCCTTTTTTTTTCCTTTACATTTCATTTACGCTGTAGTTATTTGTGAGGTTCTCGATACCCTCGTGGGGTCGGCGTGGATGTTGGTACGGTTTACATTTAGTTGTCCTCATATGCATTTACTCTTCCTTTTACTTCTGTTGGCCGTTTGGAAAAGAAAAAGCAAAACCAAAGAAAAGATTGCGAAAACCGTTTTTAAAAATTTAAGTGTCGTGTGGGCACTGATTTACAAACCATGTGGATTTATGGATTGCGAAAATGAATTTCAAAACTCGAGTGTCGTGTGGGCACTGTTTTCAAAACCCCGTGGATTTATGCTGGTTTCGAAACGCGTTTTCAAAATTTGAGTGCCGGGTAGGCGCTTTTTCAACGACTGTGGATTTATCCTTTCAAATGGATCGGCCATGCATTTTTATAAATTATGGTACTTGTCACGCCCCGGGGTGGAAACTGCCACCCGGGCTCGCCAACAGATCCGCCATCTGTACGGAAACTGCCGTACAGACGAAGCGTCTAACCTGCAGAAAGAATCAACTACAGTAAACAGATATCAGAGAGCTGAAAGTAGACTACTAAAACTGAAGTCCAAACACTGTACAACTGAAAATAATACAATATCCATCTCCCCAAATACTATCATATACAAAATCCTCTGATACATAACTCAAAAGGGAGATATCTCCAATAAGTACATCAGTGTACAAGCCCTCGATACAAGAAAAATATCCTCACTACATCAGTCTCTCAAAATGTAAAATGAAGTACAACTCTATACCTCACAACAAAGGTCTCTCAACAGAGGAAAAAGGAGTAAACTAATCTACTGAAGCTCTCCTCTGAAGGGATACCGCTACGCTCCAACGACGGATAGGGAACTAGCTCGCGACTCCCTCGCCTCGGTCAGAAGGATCAGCAACAGGAGCAACAGGAACAGGAGAAGAAGTTCCTGGGGAAAAAGACACCACGATGGGTGTGAGAACTACTTCCCACAGTAGTTCTCAGTGGGTGCCGTCAACAAGCCCAACGGTCTGCCCACCAAGTCTACTAGAGGCCAAAGATAACAATGCAATGAAAACTGAACAAGAAAAGCTGGAGCTACTCTACAGCTACCATGCCTCTATCTAGATACTCCAAAAAGTGGAACAGATGAAAGCAAATGAGACCACTCGCACCCAAGGTGCTCAATCGACCCAAACGAACTGACTACCTCAAAGGTCCAGTCAAGCCTGCGCCCGTCGACTAGGAACGCTCCTGCCCACTACCACACATCCACATGAGGACGGGATTTACGTGGGGCGTCCTGTCCTACTAACTCATCCCTCGCGCAAAACTGCCTCAACAGGCCCATCGTTGCCTCAACTGCGGAAAACTGCCTCAACAGGCCAACCATCGTATCCACAGCGGCATCTCAGGACGCGACTCCAACTGAGTAGAACGGCGCGGCATAGAGTATCAAACATTGGCATATGCAGGCTAGTCAAAATCCACGCTCACTCTCAGAACGGTAGGGCTCAAATCCCCAAATACCTCGCACAACAGTCGGAGCACTCTCGATGACTCAGCTGCTCGGCTAACTCGAAACACGAGACACTAGCCTCTCCAACGGCTCGCAGCACAAGGCTCACTGGCTGGAGATACTCCACAGCCAGGGACGACCCACAACTCAGGGTAACAAAACAGGTCGGACAACACTCAACGACCTGGGACCACCATCAACCCCAACGGTTCCCAACAAGACGGACCGAAAGATACTCGACGGCCCGGGACTGCCGTCTGCGCAACGGCTCCCTCCACGACGGCACAACAGGGAAACAAGACCTCCCGGGACTACCGTTTACCCAAACGGCTCCCGGCACAGATAAGCAACCCAGTACAACTACCAGACTCCACTCTGCTCCCAGGCAAGAGTGTAAAAGCATCCCACACTAAAAGCAAGTCCCGACCTCTCGACCCACTACCCGGGCGAGAAAACACTATGTCCAGGGATGAAGGAACAGTGTGGATGTCTAAGCATAAATAACCCTAGCCCAAGTGAGGGTTTTCTACTAGTCTGGTTACACATACAACATATGACGGGGGTGCTAGGTCAAGTTCCAAGATAACTACTTTAACAGATAATAAAGGGATAGCCATTCCAACAATCTAGCATGCTACACAAGGAAATAAACTATCATGCATAGTCCTACATCAATAGAATTAATGTACATTCCATAAAACTTGGAGATAAGGCCACCCACCTCGATTTGCCACCAATTGCTCGTAGACACTTGCAATTGGCCTCCACGCGATCCGCACGCGAAACGATGTCCGCTGCCGGAGTCCGCACGCAAAACGGAGCACGGTGCCGGAATCCGCACGCCAAACGGAGTCCGCACGCAAAACGATGTCCGCTGCCAGAGTCCGCACGCAAAACGGTGCACGGTGCCAGGATCCGCACGCAAAACGGAGTCCGCACGCAGAACGGTGCACGGTGCCGGAGTCCGCACGCAAAACGGTGCACGGTGCCAGGATCCGCACGCAAAACGGAATCCGCACCCAAAACGGTGCACGGTGCCGGAGTCTGCACGCAAAATGGTGCACGGTGCCAGGATCCGCACGCAAAACGGAGTCCGCATGCAAAACGGTGCACGGTGCCGGAGTCCGCACGCAAAACGGTGCACGGTACCAGGATCCGCACGCAAAACGGAATCCGCATGCAAAACGGTGCGCGGTGCCAAACACAGAAAGGAGCAAGAGGGTCAGTTACAGTCTAAAAGATCGCCCCAAAACTGTACAAAAATACAGTAAAACCAACACACGGGACCTACCCGACTACGCCGCCGTCGCCGCAACACCCCCATCGGAAGCCTCGCGCGCTCCACGAGGCCCGCGACGCGAAACGCCATCTCCCACAACCTCCTCCCTCACTCTCCCTGTCGCTCGGTTGAAGAAGAAAACGAAGAAGGAAAGGAGGTGGCTTGCGGGGAGGAAGAAGGAGAAGAAGAAGAGAAAGGGAGAGAGAGGGGTCCACGGTGCACCGGTCCACGGTGCACCGGCCGGTCCACCGCACCCACACGGGTGCACCAGGTCCAGGCAAAGCGGCGCGCGGCCACGTGGCCGTATCCCAGCAGGCCACGCGGGCGCGCAGCTCACACGCCACACGGGCGCGTGACACCCTGCCGCCCACAGGCACAGGAAACGCGCCCGTGACACGGGCGCGCGCCCCTGCGCCCGCGCGGGCGCCAACGGGGGTCCGCCACGTGGCGGCCCCCCACGTGGCCCGCGCAGGAGGCGCGCCTCCCCCCCTTACGCGCTGCTGCCCGTCCCATCACGCGGCCGCCTCGAACCGCACGCCTTGACCCGCGCGCGCGTTCGCCTCGGGATCCGTGCCACGCGCACACCTCGATAAACGTGCCGTTTTGCCTCGAAAAACGCGCACTTCATCCGGGCTCCAAATCCAACAAATAAATAGTCCATTCTTAGCGATTTCGCGCGCTGAATCCAAAAACGATGTCCAATTCTCCAAATTCTCACCCGAAAATTTGCCGAATGCCCACTCGATCCGATTTTCGCGCCGGGTCCATTTTTAAAGTCCGATTTGCCCAATTCCAACTCTAAAAATTCCCGAAGGTGACCGGAGAGGTAAACTTTTATCCGGACTTCACCCGGAGTCTAATTTTGACATCTGAATCGCGCGAAATCACTTCTAAACACCCGACGGGTCCTCCAACTTCCTACGGGGTCTCAAATTAAGCCCGAAGTCCACCACTTGTGTCCAAATTGCGCGCAACCCACGCAGGCCTCCAGTGATGCAAGCAAATCCCAATTTGCATCACAAATCCATTTCTGGGCCCCCAACACGCGCACCAACACCCCCAACGGCGACCGAAAGCTGCCCAACAACCAGCAACCCTACGCGGGGGATTCCGGGACCTCACATCCTCCCCCACTAAAAGAAAGTTTCATCCTCGAAACTAGATCAAGCCCATCAGGAGTCAAGAATACCACGGCTAGGTATCTAACAATACGCCTCCAGCTCCCCCACTCGCTCCTCGTGATTACTCCGCAACAATAACAACAAGTACGGTATTACCCGATGTGCAATTCTCTCATCTCTCGAGCCAGAAATTGCAACGGGCGTCCCTCGTACTCCAATAATCACAGATCTCAAAGGGGCAAGTAAATCACGGGCGAGGAAAAAAAACACATCACTACTGAGCTGAGACGTGAAAAACCAAGGGCTCCACTAAAAGGCTGGGGGAAAACTGAATTAACCACAAGTGTAATACGCACCAAACCACAACATGGTGCCACCCTCAACAAGACAACCCGAAGCATACCCGCAGACTCGTCCAATAAGGAAGGGAAAACCAATAAGTTGGGGTCTTCACTCGGTTACCTCCCGATCCGAAACCACTCGAGTGGACAACATAACTGCAGGCTACCCTCAAAAGGGATCCTCTAGAGACACAATCTCGTGCCACAGTTGGTCGCTCAACATGCTATCATAACCCCAACGGACCCACGGGTCGAAGTCGATCCATCAACTCATAAAGAACACCCTGACGGGGACCAAACCATCGGTGAACGGGACTGAAAACTGGCTCACAAGGCGATCATAAAGCTGATCCCCAACTCGCGGTCAAAAGCCCGAAACATCCAAAAGACTCTCACCGTTGTGTACCTACAACGTGGCATCACTGCCGTGCACCCACGGCGTGGCATTACTGCCGTGTACCAACGGCGTGGCCTCACTGCCGTGCGCCAACGGCGTGGCATCACCACCGTGTATCAACGGTGTGGCATCACCACCGTGTATCAGCGGTGTGGCATCACTGCCGTGTATCAACGGCGTGGCATCACCACCGTGTATCAATGGCGTGGCATCACCACCGTGTATCAACGGTGTGGTATCACCACCGTGTATCAACGGTGTGGCATACTCAAGCATCAAGGCCTCAGATCTCCACAGCCCTATACCGAACACTACCTCAAAAACCCGGAGCTGAGGAAGGGCCAAAATATCAACAGGCAAAAACCAGGGCCCCAACTGCACTGGGCAGGACCAATAACTCCCATCTATGTGCAACACGTGATCAGGTATCTGAACCTCATGAGCACAAGCTAAAGGTCCTATCTCTAGCCCATACATCAATGCAAATGCCCTAGCACTCTCACAGCTATGTCGGAGAACCCTCAACGACTCAACTCATAGCAACACCCCCCCTCATAGGCGAGAAGAACCGACTGACGCGGCAAAGATCCAAAAATCCCGATAGACCGGTGCCTAGAACCCCAACCAAACAAGAACAGACTCTAGGCTCAGTCTATCGAAGTTTTCGCTCCTTTACCGTTCAGGGATTCGGTCTCTCTCGTTTAAAGCGGGAAACTATGTCAACAAGCAACTCACGGCTGGAGACGCTCCCGGTAGTCCATCAGGACGAACTCGACGCCATCAAATCTCGGCGTCCTGTCGGATCATCTCAATCTCACTAAAATAACCACCTGGTAACTCGGCCGGAGGTGAAAATCGCCTCAACAGGCCAAACCTTCGCCACTCACTAGGCGGCATCGCCACTCATTGGGTGGCATCGCCACTCACTGGGCGGCATCGCCCCTCACTGGGCGGCATCGCCTCTCACTGGGCGGCATCGCCACACACTGGGCGGCATCGCCCCTCACTGGGCGGCATCGCCTCTGGTAGCTCGGCCAGAGGAAAGTATCCTCCTGGTAACTCGGCCAGGGCAAACTGTCCTCCTGGTAACTCGGCCCGTGATAATTATCCATCTGGTAACTCGGCCAGTGATAATTATCCATCTGGTAACTCGGCCAGTGATAATTATCCATCTGGTAACTTGGCCAGTGATAATTATCCATCTAGTAACTCGGCCAGTGATAATTATCCATCTGGTAACTCGGCCAGAGATAATTATCCATCTGGTAACTCGGCCAGTGATAATTATCCATCTGGTAATTCGGCCAGTGATAATTATCCATATGGTAACTTGGCCAGTGATAATTATCCATCTGGTAACTCGGCCAGTGATAATTATCCATCTGGTAACTCGGCCAGTGATAATTATCCATCTGGTAACTCTGCCAGTGATAATTATCCATATGGTAACTCGGTCAGTGATAATTATCCATCTGGTAACTCGGCCAGTGATAATTATCCATCTGGTAACTCGGCCAGTGATAATTATCCATCTGGTAACTCGGCCAGTGAAAACGCCTTCCTGGTAACTCAGGCAGGGAAAACGCCCTCCTGGTAACTCAGCTAGGGAAAACGCTCTCCTGGTAACTCAGCCAGGGAACACGCCCTCCTGGTAACTCAGCCAGGGAAAATGCCCTCCTGGTAACTCAGCCAGGGAAAACGCCCTCCTGGTAACTCAGCCAGGGAAAATGCCCTCCTGGTAACTCAGCCAGGGAAAATGCCCTCCTGGTAACTCAGCCAGGGAAAACGCCCTCCTGGTAACTCAGCCAGGGAAAAGCCCTCCTGGTAACTCAGCCAGGGAAAACGCCCTCCTGGTAACTCAGCCAGGGAAAACGCCCTCCTGGTAACTCAGCCAGGGAAAATGCCCTCCTGGTAACTCAGCCAGGGAAAATGCCCTCCTGGTAACTCAGCCAGGGAAAATGCCCTCCTGGTAACTCAGCCAGGGAAAATGTCCTCCTGGTAACTCAGCCAGGGAAAATGCCCTCCTGGTAACTCAGCCAGGGAAAACGCCCTCCTGGTAACTCAGCCAGGGAAAATGCCCTCCTGGTAACTCAGCCAGGGAAAATGCCCTCCTGGTAACTCAGCTAGGGAAAATGCCCTCCTGGTAACTCAGCCAGGGAAAATGCCCTCCTGGTAACTCAGCCAGGGAAAACGCCCTCCTGGTAACTCAGCCAGGGAAATGCCCTCCTGGTAACTCAGCCAGGGAAAACGCCCTCCTGGTAACTCAGCCAGGACGGGGTGTGTCCTTTACACAACACGACGTCTCAGGGGTATCGCAACCCACTGCACAACTACCAACGTCATGACACAACAACCATACGACCCAATCCAGCGAAAGTCTAAGACACGTCATCCATTCCATAGCATTATGTTGTCTGTAACTTACATAATCGATTAGGAGAATAAACATGCCAAACTCTCATCCCGTCTCTTGGGAGAGGTAAAAACTCAATCAGGACTCTCGCTAAAAGTCACGACTCTCACGTAGTCATCCAAATGTCCAACCGCAAGCCTAGGGTTTCTAAGTCCATCACGACCTACAACCTAGGCTCTGATACCACTCTAATCTGTCACGCCCTGGGGTGGAAACTGCCACCCGGGCTCGCCAACAGATCCGCCATCTGTACGGAAACTGCCGTACAGACGAAGCGTCTAACCTGCAGAAAGAATCAACTACAGTAAACAGATATTAGAGAGCTGAAAGTAGACTACTAAAACTGAAGTCCAAACACTGTACAACTGAAAATAATACAATATCCATCTCCCCAAATACTATCATATACAAAATCCTCTGATACAAAACTCAAAAGGGAGATATCTCCAATAAGTACATCAGTGTACAAGCCCTCGATACAAGAAAAATATCCTCACTACATCAGTCTCTCAAAATGTAAAATGAAGTACAACTCTATACCTCACAACAAAGGTCTCTCAACAGAGGAAAAATGAGTAAACTAATCTACTGAAGCTCTCCTCTGAAGGGATACCGCTACGCTCCAACGACGGGTAGGGAACTAGCTCGCGACTCCCTCGCGTCGGTCAGAAGGATCAGCAACAGGAGCAACAGGAACAGGAGAAGAAGTTCCTGGGGAAAAAGACACCACGACGGGTGTGAGAACTCTTTCCCACAGTAGTTCTCAGTGGGTGCCGTCAACAAGCCCAACGGTCTGCCCACCAAGTCTACTAGAGGCCAAAGATAACAATGCAATGAAAACAGAAAAAGAAAAGCTGGAGCTACTCTACAGCTACCATGCCTCTATCTAGATACTCCAAAAAGTGGAACAGATGAAAGCAAATGAGACCACTCGCACCCAAGGTGCTCAATCGACCCAAACGAACTGACTACCTCAAAGGTCCAGTCAAGCCTGCGCCCGTCGACACATGAGGACGGGATTTACGTGGGGCGTCCTGTCCTACTAACTCATCCCTCGCGCAAAACCTGCCTCAACAGGCCCATCGTTGCCCTTCAACTGCGGAAAACTGCCTCAACAGGCCAACCATCGTATCCACAGCGGCATCTCAGGACGCGACTCCAACTGAGTAGAACGGCGCGGCATAGAGTATCAAACATTGGCATATGCAGGCTAGTCAAAATCCACGCTCACTCTCAGAACGGTAGGGCTCAAGATCCCCAAATACCTCGCACAACAGTCGGAGCACTCTCGACGACTCTGCTGCTCGGCTAACTCGAAACACGAGACACTAGCCTCTCCAACGGCTCGCAGCACAAGGCTCGCTGGCTGGAGATACTCCACAGCCAGGGACGACCCACAACTCAGGGTAACAAAACAGGTCGGACAACACTCAACGACCTGGGACAACCATCAACCCCAACGGTTCCCAACAAGACGGACCGGAAGATACTCGACGGCCCGGGACTGCCGTCTGCGCAACGGCTCCCTCCACGACGGCACAACAGGGAAACAAGACCTCCCGGGACTACCGTTTACCCAAACGGCTCCCGGCACAGATAAGCAACACAGTACAACTACCAGACTCCACTCTGCTCCCAGGCAAGAGTGTAAAAGCATCCCACACTAAAAGCAAGTCCCGACCTCTCGGCCCACTACCCGGGCGAGAAAACACTATGTCCAGGGATGATGGAACAGTGTGGATGTCTAAGCATAAATAACCCTAGCCCAAGTGAGGGTTTTCTACTAGTCTGGTTACACATACAACATATGACGGGGGTGCTAGGTCAAGTTCCAAGATAACTACTTTAACAGATAATAAAGGGATAGCCATTCCAACAATCTAGCATGCTACACAGGAAATAAACTATCATGCATAGTCCTACATCAATAGAATTAATGTACATTCCATAAAACTTGAAGATAAGGCCACCCACCTCGATTTGCCACCAATTGCTCGTAGACACTTGCAATTGGCCTCCACGCGATCCGCACGCAAAACAATGTCAGCTGCCGGAGTCCGCACGCAAAACGGAGCACGGTGCCGGAATCCGCACGCCAAACGGAGTCCGCACGCAAAACGATGTCCGCTGCCAGAGTCCGCACGCAAAACGGTGCACGTGCCAGGATCCGCACGCAAAACGAGGTCCGCACACAGAACGGTGCACGGTGCCGGAGTCCGCACGCAAAACGGTGCACGGTGCCAAGATCCGCACGCAAAACGGAATCCGCATGCAAAACGGTTCACGGTGCCGGAGTCCCGCACGCAAAACGGTGCACGGTGCCAGGATCCGCACGCAAAACGGAGTCTGCATGCAAAACGGTGCACGGTGCCAGGAGTCCGCACGCAAAATGGTGCACGGTGCCAGGATCCGCACGCAAAACGGAATCGCACGCAAAACGGTGCACGCTTGCCAGGGAGTCCGCACGCAAAACGTGCACGGTGGCCAAACATAGAAAGGAGCAAGATGGTCAGTTACAGTCTAAAAGATCGCCCCAAAACTGTACAAAAATACAGTAAAACCAACACACGGGACCTACCCGACTGCGCCGCCGTCGCCGCAACACCCCCATCGGAAGCCCTCGCGCGCTCCACGAGGCCCGCGACGCGAAACGCCATCTCCCACAACCTCCTCCTCACTCTCCCTGTCGCATCTCGGTTGGAGAAGAAAACGAAGATAGGAAAGGAGTGGCTGCGTGGAGGAAGAAGGAGAAGAAGAAGAGAAGAGGAGGAGCAAGGGGTCCCACGGTGCACCGGTCCACGGTGCAAACGGCGGACGTCCACCGCACCCACACGGGTGCAAAACAGGTCCAGCAACAGCGGCGTGCGTCCACGTGCCGTATCCCAGCAAGCACTGCGGTGCGCGCAGCTCACTGCGCCACACTGGCGCGTGACACCCTGACGCCCACAGGCGCGTGACACGCGCCCGTGACACGGGCGCGCGTCCCTGCGCGCCGCGAGGTCGCCAACAGGGGTCGCGCCACGTGGCGGCCCCCCCACGTGGCCCCGCAGGAGGCGCGTCCTCCCCCCCTGACGCGCTGCTGCCCGTCCCATGCACTCGGCGCCTCGAACTCGCTCGCCTTTGACCCGCGCGCGCAGCGTTCAGCCCTGGATACATGTCCACCTCACACCTCGATAAAGTGCCGTTTTGCCTCGTAAAACGCGCACATTCATCCGGGCTCCAAATCCAACAAATAAATAGTCCCATTCTTAGCGATTTCGCAGCGCTGAATCCAAAAACGATGTCCATTCTCCAAATTCTCACCCAAAAATTTGCCGAATGCCCACGTCGAATCCGATTTTCCGCGCCGGGTTCCATTTTTAAAGTCCGATTTGCCCAATTCCAACTCTAAAAATTCCCGAAGGCGACCGGAGAGGTAAACTTTTATCCGGACTTCACCCGGAGTCTAATTTTGACATCTAATCGCGCGAAATCACTTCTAAACACCCGACGGGTCCTCCAACTTCCACGGGGTCTCAAATTAAGCCCGAAGTCCACCACTTGTGTCCAAATTGCGCGCAACCCACGCAGGCCTCCAGTGATGCAAGCAAATCCCAAATTGCATCACAAATCCATTTCTGGGCCCCCAACACGCGCACCAACACCCCCAACGGCGACCGAAAGCTGCCCAACAACCAGCAACCCTACGCGGGGATTCCGGGACCTCACATCCTGCTCCCCCCACTAAAAGAAAGTTTCGTCCTCGAACTAGATCACGCCATCAAGGGTCAGAATCCACGGCTAGGTATCTAACATAGCCTCCTCCAGCCCCCCACTCGCTCCTCGTGATTACTCCGCAACAACAACAACAATACGGTATTACCCGATGTGCAATTCTCTCATCTCTCGAAGCCAGAAATTGCAACGGGCGTCCCTCGTACTCCAATAATCACGGATCTCAAAGGGCAAGTAAATCACGGGCGAGGAAAAAAAACACATCACTACTGAGCTGAGCTGGAAAAACCAAGGGCTCCACTAAAGGGTGGGGGAA
>CM055064.1:21398047-21504793 GCA_029204045.2 Tillandsia leiboldiana
ACACTTAGTCTCATAAGGAATAGGCCTCATCTCACAATGATAATCATCTTTTCATGAATGAATTAGAGTCAAAAGCATAGGTCATTCGCACATCAACTAGATCAATAATAACATCACACTCATTCACATAAGCTAGATCGAAAGATCAATCAATTAATTATTCTCACATAAGCTACCAAGGCACTTTGTCACATAATCCCATCAAGTCCTCACATAAATCAACCAACCATTCACACATAACTATCACCATCATTCACCATAATTTAGGTCAAGCTATTCATCACAAGGTGAGGTTAAAGATTAGTTCCCAATTACCCTCACATAGCATAGTTTTAAGAATGGTCACTTAAATGAACTTCATATGAGATAGCACATCAATCAACTATTCATTCACTCATGTATACACTGAGGATCATTAACTAAATCTAACATGGATATCCAAGCTATTATACCGAGGAGAAGAGAACATCAACCACAATGCCATGAGGGAAACCAATAGAGCCGAGTGGTAAATCGATGTTTTCGGCAAAGCACAACCACCCACCTGAATCTGAAATCTGACGATCCGATGCTCATCTGGCTGGTTTTGGCGTGAGTATCCTTATCCTCTCAGAGTCCGATGCCGCAAAAATCATCCAAATCCGTCTCAATTTGGCGGGCAATCCTATGCACACTACGCACGTCAAATTCCAGAATTTCAGCAAGTGCAACAAGGTTTAAATAAAAGTATGTATGCAACCTCAAAACCTCAAAATGAAGTCTCCACAGTAAAACAAAGATCTCCCTTTCATACAAATATCTTCAAGTCCCCAAAAATCTACCATAGTTCCCTTAACATTCAAATGTAGCAAGAATCACAATGCTGTCCAAAAATTGGCTAACATAAACTTGTTAGCATTTCCAAGCTTAATTAGGGCTTTTCCAAAGGGATTCATCTAAACATAGCTCATAAAAGAGAATTTGCTCACCTTGAAGTTAATAAGAAGTATCAACTTGAATTTCTGAAAAAGACCTTATATCCACAAAGTTATCTATCTGCATTCCAAGGTGCATTGCTCAAATCAAGACTAAAACAGGGACTGCAGTAAACCTTATATACAACCTTAAAAGATCATTAAAGTTACCTAACCAAACGTACTCCAATCCTGCAAGAGAGGTACCATTGGATTCCTCGTCGAGAGTAATACAAAATGAGCTAAAGAACTCCAATTTTCATGCACGGATGAAGGAGAAAACCCTAAACACTTTGAACTACCACCAAGTTCCATCTGTGCACGAAAGCAGCAAGGTATTCCAAGATTATACCTAAACCCTAATAAAAGCTTAGATCTGGGAAAATGATATATACTAATATTGTAGATCTTCGAGACCTGGAAATTTCCCCTTAAAAATCATCCAAAAATTCCACTCCTACAATTCAGAAAAGCCAAAACACTGAAGACTGTTCAGGATTCCAGACTAAAACAAGGGTCCCAAAGATGGCCCTAAACTCTATAAAAACATGAGATTTGAGGGAGGAGTTGAATACCAAGATTGTATCCTTACCTCTTGTGAAAACTAGAAAAAACAAAAATAGCTCAAAGTCCAAGAAATGAGTCCTGGGGAATTTTTGTACTGAAACGCGACGGGAAGGTCCACCAACAGCACAATGGTGGTGCTTGCTTCTTGGTGAAGATGATGATCCAAATGGCCTTCAAAATCCCCAAAAAATCTTTGTTGTAGTAGAGAGGTTGGAGAAGCTCTGCTAAAAAACACCTCACTGAGAAAATCCTCCAAAAGATCCAAAATGGAGGAAGGGAACACCATTTAAACCATTGAAGAAGAAAACCCTAGGAAATCCCCCCTGCTGCTACAGTACTGGGCCCGCCCCGCAATCCGCAGCCCGGCCGCCACGTGGCGCCCATCCGAGCGCCCTCCACATCGGATGGGCGCGCGGATGGGCCACTCAGGAGCCCGATCCAAGTGGGTGTCGGCGCGCCCAATAGGAGCGCGCCGCGTGTCCCACACGGGGACCGCGCGCAGCCCGCCCCGCGTGCGCAGCGCTGCCCAACGAGCGCGCGCCACCGGGGCACTGCCGGCCAGCCTGCGCCTGACGCGTGGCTTCACGGGCCCTGCGTGGATCGCGCCTGTTGCCCGGCCCAATAACAAGGCGCCACGTGTCCTCCGATGGTCCATAGCCCTTCATGCACCCGAAAACTCCGTAACTTCGGGTTGTCCGTTTTCCGCGCGTCCGGACTCAGAAAATTGCATGTAAATAGACCGATTTCATCATCGTTTTTCCGCACTGAATCCAAATACGAGTCGGTTTTGCAAAAATCCATTTCTAATTTTCAGCGAACTCCACATTAGGCATCTCAATCCATTTCTCGCACTGAGTCCTTTCTTGGGTCTGATTTGCGCGAAACCAACACATCCACAGAAATTGCCTCCACAATCTACCGATCACACTGTAATGCCACGAGATCCCGTCTCTTCACATCCCCCTCCACTAAAAGAAAGTTTCATCCTCGAAACTAACATAGCCCAAAAGGAGTCTCAAATCAGAAGGGCAAATATCCAGCACCTCGTCACTAGCTCTCCAAGCGTCATCCGCTTCCCGTGATCATTCCACAACAACAGCAACAGCAACGACCAGTACGGCATAGCCCGGTTGCGTAACTCCATCTCACTAGCCAGAATTCGCAACGGGAATTCGCAATGGGCGTCCCTCGTACTCCAAAACATTCCTAAATCTCAAATGGGCGAGTCAATCACGAGCGTGGGGTCCAAAAACATAACCTTCCTGAGCTGAGACATGAAACCAACATGGGTTCCATCAAAAGTTGGGGAAACAAATAACCGCCAATGCAACATGCACCAAACCACAACTTGTGTCAACTCAACCAAGGCAACCCTCAGGGGCACAACCACAAGCCAGTTTGCCTCAACAGTCCACACAGCGCTAGCTGTGGAATCATCCAACTTGACCCCAGACAAGCATCCTGCTCCAGGATCCGTCAACACAGTGGCCCTGTGTTACGGAATTTGAGTTGGCGTAGTTTCGTGAAAGTCTCAAGTCTTGAAGATTGAAGGTGAAGAAAGTTGGATCATTTAACTCAATCTCAAGAAAGAAGAATTCAAAAGGATCAGGTATGTTTAACTAAAGATTTGTGTGATCCGAATACTTCTTGTAGTGTAGAAACACTTGGAAGAATCTTTCATTGCATAAAAATCAAAAACTGGACTTGGGACATGTTCAGGATCCGGATCAGGTTGTTCGATCCGGATCCCGAAGGTGGTTCGTTCATACACCAGTTCAATCCGGATCGTAGTCTCTTGATCCGGATCCCGAACATGAGTTTACCATCTTCCTTGAACGATCCGGATCAGGCTTCGCAATCCGGATCCCGAACGTTGATGTTTGGTGAACTGTATGAACGATCCGGATCAAGCACTTCGATCCGGATCCCGAACCTTCGTTTTTCTGGAATGGCTGACTCGTTACGACGATCCGGATCACAGCTAGTCCGATCCGGATCGCCGTCCGTAAAATTTCCAGAAATGTTAGGTTTTTGATTCTTATCTCCTTCCTAGGGTTTCTAACCTATAAATAGACCCTATGACTCTTTTTCTAGGGTAATCCACATAGTCAATAGCCGTCATTTTCATATATCATTTTATACGGCTATAGATCCACATATAGAGAAGAAAGGAAATCATTAGAGAATACTCTATGTTTCTTCATCTATATTGATTAGTTTGATTCTAGGTTTTCATACTCACATCTTGAGTTGAATCAAACTAATGAATACTTAGATGGTATTTCCGATCTATCTTTGATCTAAGTATTCGGCGGATCATCACCACCCAAAAACAACGATTTACCCCAAAAATCGGCGCGTGGATTCGCGTGTCCTTGTGGATTCAAGGTTCAACCGCTCTCGTGGATTCGGAGCGAGGCACGTTCGTGGATTCGAAGGGTGCTATTGGGTGAAGACCGTGGATTCGGTCGGACGTCGTGGATTCGACGTTGGACGCCGTGGATTCGGCGTTGGGCGCAGATCGTGGATTCGAGAAGCGTCGCGGAGCGAGCGGAGAAGATCCTCTAGGAGCGTATGGAAAAGGTTGAGTCGTAAGTGTGTACGGTAAATCACCTTGTACGTGTTTTAATTCTAGTGGATTTCTGCCGTGTTATCGGTCCCGTGGTTTTTTACTCCGGTGATGGAGTTTTCCACGTAAAAATCTTGCGTATTATTTTTATTTCCGCATTGGGTTTTTATCGCAACGATTTTTGAGTGTTTATACGTTTACACCTATTCACCCCCCTCTAGGTGTTTTTTCCCCTATTTAGATCCGTATTACATATAACCCAACAAGTGGTATCAGAGCGGGAATAGGGTTGTAAACAATGGTTGAAGGTGGAAACATCAACCGACCCCCGTTCTTCGATGGAACAAATTATGCGTACTGGAAAGTACGGATGAAAGCCTTTTTAATTTCCATCGACGAACGGGTGTGGCAATCAATTGAATTAGGATGGTCTAATCCAACTGAACTTATTGGTGATGTTCGCACCTTAAAACCTAGGTC
This sequence comes from Tillandsia leiboldiana, assembly GCA_029204045.2. Lineage (NCBI taxonomy): Eukaryota > Viridiplantae > Streptophyta > Magnoliopsida > Poales > Bromeliaceae > Tillandsia > Tillandsia leiboldiana. The sequence continues at coordinate 21,402,617 of CM055064.1, forward strand.
GAAATGGACCAAGGAAGAGTTAGATTCATCTTCTTACAATGGCAAGGGAATTAATGCTATTTTTAATGCCTTATCTCAAACTGAATTCTCTCGCGTCTCGGCATGTGAGACTGCGAAAGAAATCTGGGATGTTCTTCAGGTTACACATGAGGGAACTAACCTCGTGAAGATTCAGAAACTGCAAATGCTTACGAGCAAGTTTGACTCTATCTTAATGGCAGAAAATGAATCTTTCACGGACTACTATACACGATTGCAAGACATCGTAAACTCATGTGCTAATCTGGGAGAGAAGATTCCAGAATTTAAGATTGTAAGAAAATCTTAAGAACTCTTCCTGAACGATTTCGCCCAAAGGTTACTGCCATTGAAACTATTAAACACCCGGACGAAATACGTGTAGAAGAATTAGTTGGTTCATTACAAACTTATGAAATGACATTTACTACTAACAATTCTTCTGGAAAGGCATCCACTTCTAAGTCTTCAGGTTATGCGTTGAAAACAACTAAGGAAGAAGACGCGGATACATCCTCCTCAGACGATGACGAGAACCTTTCTATGGAGGAATTTGAGAAGCAGCTCGCTCTCTTGACAAGGAAGTTTCGCCGCAACTTTCGAAGGGGTAATTCAAGCAAATCTCCATCCTTCGGAAAGTCGAACAAAGGCAAGGGTACTTCAAGTTACAAGTCAAGAAAGCAAGAGAACTTCTCAAAGGATAAGAAAAGTTCAGAAGGACAACTACAATGCTTCAAATGTCGAGGCTACGGCCACATTGCAACGGAGTGTCCTAACAAGTATCCGGCAAAGAAGAAGGCGATGCAAGTCGTCACTTGGGATGACAACTCAACGTCAAATGAGTCGTCTTCGAGTGATGAAGAAAAGAGCTCCACCGCATTCCACGCGTCCGTATCTTCACCCTTCATGTGCTTTATGGCAAGTACATCTGAGTCGTTGTCCAACTCCACTGTTGAAAAGAATGCAACGGACAACGAATCGGATGATTCGGAAGGTGAAGATTTTGCTCTAGCCTACCACAGACTTTTGAGGGACTCAAAGAAAGTGGCTAAGCAAAACAAGAGTTTGAGAGGGAGAGTGCATGATCTCGAAGAAGAAGCAAAAAGAGCGACTTCTCTCTCAAACGCTCTTGAAGTGGAAAGGGAAAACCTGATAAAGGCAAATGCTTCCCTTCAAGAGTCCAATGAGCAACTTGAGAAGGAACATACAAATCTGGTGGATAACGCGAATCACTTCTCAAAGCTCTACAACGAGGCTCGACAGGATAACCTGGAAATGACAAAGACCATTTTCCAACTCAAGAATGACTTACAGCGATTCTCTTCAGGAAGGAGTAAGTTGGATAGACTTCTTGGTCTTGGTCAATCAAATAGGTTCGGCCTCGGATACACTCAAACTGGAAACAGTCCAAGTTCGAGTGAGACAGTTTTTGTGCCTCAGTCGGTATCTCCTCCTCCGACACCGGAATTCAAGACAAACAACGACAACAAACCTACTTCATCCTCTTTGGGATCGTCAAGATCTAAGGTATGTTTTCGTTGTGGTGTTTCAGGGCACATAAGAAGATATTGCAAGACGGGAGTCGAACGCTCATCTCAAGGACCTCTTGCAACAACTACCAAAAAGGCTCCTCCCCGAAAATCAAAGCAAAACTTTTCAAATGAAAAGAGACTTGGTAGTTCATCGCGCAAGACGATTTCATCAAGGAACAACAATCGCTATAACAAGACGCCTTCACCTAGGCATATAACTTCACGACCATTACCGACGCACTCCAAAAGGGTTTGGGTGCGCAAAGGTGAAATTTTCCCTTGTCTTGTTTCCAATGTTTCCTTGCATGCATATGATAGTTCGTCTTGGTATCTGGATAGCGGGTGTTCCCGTCACATGACCGGTGACAAAAATAGTTTTCAAAATCTTGAGAAAATCTCCGGAGGACACGTTGTTTTCGGAGACGGTCGATCTTCCAAAATTGTTGGAAAAGGGACGGTAGCTATTCCAGATGGCCCGATTTTGAAAAACGTCTTATTTGTTGATGGCCTTAAGACTAACCTCATAAGCATAAGTCAACTTTGCGACAATGGTTTTTCAGTTAACTTTTCATCTGTTGAATGCGTTGTAACTGATAAGGACCATGTCTTCTTTTTAAAAGGGGTTAGATCTGAAAACAATTGTTATGTTGTTCCTAATAAATTTTCTGAAAATTGTAACTTAGCCGCTTTGAATAATGAAACTCTTTGGCATGAAAGGCTAGGTCACTTAAATTTTAAGGAACTTACTAGAATTTCAAACAAGGACGTGGTCAAGGGGTTCCAAAGCTTTTATTTAAACAAACGTTGTGTGTGGTGGTTGCCAAAAGGGAAAACAGTCTAGGACTGCACAAGGAACGGACAAACGTTGCACATGGAACAAGGGACTCATCAAACTTACCACTTGGAACTTGGTTGGTACAAAGGGGACCTTCATCAACTACATGGTTGGGACAAAAGTACTTTTTTTATGGGTAGATGATTTGGCCGATCATCTTTGGGAGGTAAATGGTACATTTTTTTATTAGTTGATGATTTCTCTCGGTTTTCTTGGGTAGCATTTTTAAAAAGAGAAAGCTGATACGTTTGACTCTTTTCATGAGATTTGCCATCGTATTATGATTGAAAAGAATGAAAAGATCATTCGTGTTAGAAGTGATAGAGGTGGAGAATTCATAAATTCAAAATTCATTGATTTTTGCACTTCAAATGGAATCAAAACATGAATTCTCCGGCACCCTATACACCTCAGCAGAATGGTGTTGTTGAGCGCAAGAACAGGGTTGTTCAAGAGATGGCGCGTGTGATGCTTCATAGCCGGATTTACCGCTACATTTTTGGGCTGAAGCTGTGAACACCGCTGTCTATGTCATTAATAGAGTTTACTTGCGCCCAGGAACTTTAAATACACCATATGAGCTGTGGTTTAGTAGAAAACCCAATATCAAATATTTCGTGTCTTCGGGAGTCGATGTTACATTTTACGTGACCGTGAAAATCTTGGAAAGTTCGACTCTCGAAGTGATGAAGGGATCTTTTTGGGTTATTCTACGAATAGCAGAGCATATCGAGTATTTAACATTGAATCTAAGACGATCGTAGAATCTATAAATGTTAAAGTAGATAAAGCTTTTCACTTTGAAACTGGAAAATCTACCCTCGATATCTCTCTAGATGATGATTCTCCTGCTAGTGCATCTTCTCATAATAATACTTCCAATATTAATGATGCATCTAATGGTTCTTCTAGTTTATCTGATGTGCAGGAATCATCTCATATATCTCCGAGTACTCCGTTTCAACAAACGTTACGAATCTCCAAGGATCATCCGGAATCGAATATTATTGGAGATCCACAAGAAGGAGTCAGAACTCGGAGGCAGTTGGTTTGTGGATTCGCTTGCTACGTATCTTTAATCGAACCAAAGAACATAGATGAAGCTCTTCAGGATGACTACTGGATTAAAGCAATGCAGGAAGAGCTCCATCAATTTGAGCGAAACAAAGTCTGGGAATTAACGAAGCCTCCAAAGCAACACAATGTGATAGGTACCAAATGGATCTTCAAAAACAAGAAAAATGAGGATGGTACTATCATCAGGAACAAGGCACGATTAGTTGCTCAAGGCTACTCTCAAGTAGAAGGTATAGACTTTGATGAAACCTTCGCCCCTGTAGCTAGACTCGAGTCCATTCGTATACTATTCGCTATTGCTTGTCATTTTAAAATCAAATTATTTCAAATGGACGTTAAGAGCGCATTTCTAAATGGGTTTTTAAATGAGGAAGTTTATGTGGCTCAACCGAAAGGTTTTGTAGATCATAAACAACCTAACCATATTTTTCGTTTGAAAAAGGCTCTTTACGGTCTGAAACAAGCACCGCGAGCATGGTACGAAAGGTTAACAAAGCACCTTTTGGAGAAGGGCTATACTCGAGGGGGAGCTGATAGGACTCTCTTTGTGAAGCATTATCAAAGCAATTTCATTGTAGCACAAATCTATGTCGATGACATTGTATTTGGCGCAACAAGAGATAACGATGCTTCTAAATTCGCGGAGACCATGGAAAGCGAATTTGAGATGTCCATGATGGGCGAATTGACTTATTTCCTTGGATTGCAAATTAAACAAAATGACGAAGGTATTCACTTGAGTCAATCCAAGTATGCAATGGAGTTGGTCAAAAAGCTTGATCTAGAAAATTGTAAAGATTTTCCAACTCCAATGGGAACTAGCCACAAGGGACTTGGAAGTGAATCACATAGTGAGAATGTAGACGAGAAACTGTATCGAAGTATGATTGGAAGTCTACTTTACCTCACGGCTAGTCGCCCGGATATATCTTTTGGTGTTGGGATTTGCGCGAGATATCAATCAGCACCAAAGGAGGTTCACCTGAAAGCGGTGAAAATGATCATCCGGTATATCAAAGGATCAATTAATTTCGGAATTTGGTATCCTATGGGAACAAGTTTGGATATTGTTGGATACTCAGATGCCGATTGGGCAGGATCAGTGGATGATCGGAAAAGCACGAGTGGTGCATGCTTCTATCTTGGCCATTGCCTTGTTGCATGGCACAGTAAAAAGCAGAACTGCATAGCACTATCGACTGCCGAAGCGGAATACATTTCAGCTGGAAGTTGCTCAACTCAACTCATTTGGATGAAAAGCGTATTGAGCGACTTCCGCATTTCAGCATCTTCGGTAACAATACTTTGTGACAACACTAGTGCTATTAACATTTCTAAAAACCCTGTGTTGCACTCTAGAACAAAACATATTGAACTTAGATATCATTTTCTTAGAGAGCTAGTTGAATCAAATACTCTTCAACTCTCATATATTTCAACTGAGGATCAATTAGCTGACATTCTAACAAAACCTTTGGATCAAAAACGTTTTATTCATTTACGAAAAGCAATTGGGATGCTTTCCTTGAAATAATCTTCTTTTTGAAATCTTTGCTTAGGATAGGTTTTGTATTTGTTTTTGTTTTGTTCATTATCTATGTTTGTACATAGAACATTAAGTGAGCATAGATCATAATTGACTTTAATTGCATCTTTTCGCACATTTAGAAATTTATTATGCTTTTGCCATCATAATATTCCACTGTTGCAATGATCATTTATGTTAATTAAATCATCTTCAAAGTAATCAAAGTCAATTTCTCTCTCTCTATGATCTCTTGGTATAGTCATTATCTTATTTGACTGCTTAGTCGAGTATGAAATCGAGATCAATATTTGGTTGAATACTTTATATCTTAAATAATTGATAGCCAATTGAGGGGGAGTCATAGAAAAGGTAAAATGCTCAAAAGATGTGGAAAGAGTTACATCCCAATGAGGAGTGTGAAAACTACCACCACATGGAGGAAAGAGCTACCACCTCGGTCGTCCGAGTATTGTGTGCAGCTACCACATGTATACCAAGCATGGTTGTTCAAATTTTTGATTAAGTAAAATGCATGTTGAAATACTTGACTCCGTCAAATTTCAAGGTTGGTATAAGGTGGGTTTTTAAAGAAAGATGCTCAAAGAGCCACTCTCTTCAACAGATTGTCTAGATACATTATCTATTATATTTGGGATTTCAAACATCTATTGATCTTTGTATTTCATTTTCTTTACTGAATTGATGATTTGATAAAGGCATTACTCATAAGATCAAGTTAGATGTGATTGAAGGTGTTCAACTTTAAGGGATTTAATTCTTGTAAATTCTCGTTTCATTTTTGGATATTATTGATAGATTTGGCATAATCTAATTCTTGTTGTATGAAACGATGATTTTTGTTTAAAGTTGACACACATTTGTGCTTACAATCTTTTTCTGGTTTTTCTTGAATTTCTCTGAAATTTTCTAAAGAAAAAGTTGGGGCCGATCCGGATCGGGCTAGATGATCCGGATCCCGAACGCAGGAATTCTTCTGCGGGCTGACGATCCGGATTGTATCTGCCGATCCGGATCCCGAACGCAGTTTCTTACAATCTTTTGTAAGATTGTATGCTATGAACCGATCCGGATCGCAGTTATGAACTGATCCGGATCGCGGCTAGGTTTTATAAGGAACGAAAGGGGTTTTTGATTTCTTTACTCCAATCTTTTGTTCCAAAGTTTCCAGAGTCTCTCTCTCTAGATTTCATCCTTCCTGGAAGCTTTCAAACTCAAGTTCTTCAACTCCAAGTAAGTTTTATTGATCAAAATCTCGGTTTTTCACCGTTTTTATTTTTTCCTCCTCAAACGTGATGAATTTCTTGGATCAACTTTGTTTGTGGATGGTTTTTGATCAAATTTCTTTTGAAATAAGAACTCTGGGTAGATTAGTTTTGATTATATGCTAGGTATTCTCCTGATTAACGGATTTTTAGGCTTCGATTTCTAAAATTTCGGTTTTAGGGCATATAATAAGGATTTTCGAAAATCATGCAATTGATCTAGTTTTAAAAGTCCTTTTGCAAAACTAATTTGATTCTTAGCTTCTCTACATGATTATGATTGTTTGGGTACAATTTTTCAATCTTTGAAAATTAATAATTTTTTTCATGTGTTCTTGAGTTGGTCTACACAGGATTCCTTTTCTCAAGAAAGCATTAGCAATGGTGATCACTTGGATTGTCTTTCTACTTGCGGCTATGGTTCATACAAGAGACACCGTCAAGCCCAAGAGGGCTAAGAAGGCTAAGAAAGCGAAGAAAGCTACAGATGATTCCGATACAGAATCTGAAACGGAATCAATTAATTGGGATGAACTGCAAGTTGAAGCAACGACTGTTCCGACTGCTTCAAAGGGAAAAGCACCTGCAGAAACATCAAAGGCTCCGCCCACTGCTGCTGAGAAAGGCAAAGCTCCAATGGAAGAAACTTCTGGGAAGACAAGAAGAAAAAGTATTGCTCGCAAAAGAGGGAGTGCACAAGGAATCTCCATTGAGCAACCAGCTGATAGGCAAGCACCTCCTCAAGACTTTGTCAGCTCGGCAAGAATAAAGGATTTTGAAAACAGAGAATGCATTGGAGAAAGGCATGTTGATGTAAAAGCCTTAAAGCAGCGTTCTCAGACGTTTGGGACTTTGTTTGACCAGAGAGGTCTTGCTTCCATTTGCGAGTTCCCGGAGACCACTGGGTATTGTCTTCACTCAGTGAGGATGTTTTATCAGAATGCCTGCTATCTAGTTGATCAGGAAAGCGGGCGTCGGGATTTTCAAACATTAGTCAAGAATGTCAGAATCAAAGTAACGCCTCAGCTAATTGGTGAAGTACTAGGGATGGACGCCCGAGCCGATGGCACTCATTACCTGAAGAATCAAGTCTTCAACACCTTCTCCTGGAGAGTGGTAGTTGATGGAATCTGTGTTCCAGATACTCGGTCGACAGGAAACTCCGTTTTCTCGAAAGAACTACGACCTGAGTACCGCATCTTAAATCTTATTGTTTGTTACAATATTATTCCAAACATGAACACAAAGGTTCTTCGGTAGGAAAGAATGATATTCCTTTATCTACTTGGAAACCCCGCAGCAGCAATGGGAGCTAACTTAAACATTCCCTACGTCATCTGGTCAAGGATGGCACGATATGTGGAGCAAGCTCATCCGTCAGAGAGACTACCTTTTCCAATGATCATCATGCGCATTCTTCGCAAATTTAAAGCTGACACAAATGCGAGTTCCTATCTGCACAGTCTAGGAACGATCAATGACACAACAATTGTAAAGTCTCTTTCGACGAAGCCAGATGAACCTTTCATACCTCTTCACCGGCAACGAGAACAACGACAACAAGCAACAACCTCTGCACCGGCAGCAGCTCCTCCAGTTCAACCAGCACCTCCGGCACAAGAAGCACCACAATCAACTTCAGATGATGATGCATCTGTTACCTCAATCTATAAAGAACAGCAAAGGCTCTCCAACGAGCAAGAACGTATATCAAATGAACTAATTGAGGTAAAGGAAGAAATAAAGAAGGTAAATAAAAATCAATCAGCAATGAACAAGCGAATAAAGAAGATTTTCCAAATCCTCGGCTGTATCAGTTCAGACGAGTCTGAATAATCCGTATCCTTCTAATTTCTGTTTATTATGCATATGCTTAAATCCTTCTGTTGTGCAGGTTTTTAAGTTTTAATTTGAGTTTTTAGTTCTCTAACTTAAACTGTTAACCATTCTCTCCACTTCTGTAATCTTTGGCTTTATTTGTGACAAAAAGGGGGAGAGAGTTTAGAACAATGAGAGAGTTTAGAAACAATGATTTGAACAATCTACAATGAATGATGAAATATCAAGATAAGTATGATCTCAACTTCAACTTTTGGTTTTTATCTTGTGATGTGTTGCATGTCCCTACTGTTGCATGTCTCGACTAACTATTCGACTAACTATTTTGATTTTTATCTTGTGATGTGTTGCATGTCCCTACTGTTGCATGTCTCGACTAACTATTCGACTAACTATTTGGGCATGTAATATAACTAACAAGTTGATGTTGGACTAACATTTTGTGACATTTGGTTGCATAGAAGATATGTTGGTTTTTGACTATGATTCTCTTACATATCTGAATTCTCAAATGTCATGATGATTAGATAAACTCTATCTCTGTACTAGGTTTTGTATGCTAAATATTCTTGAGGTATCTAACGATCTCTTTTTGTCAAGAATGATTTCTTTGTGCAGAGAGTACAGATGTCTAAGTCTAGAGTCTGTTTTAGGAGTTTATCTCATGTTTTTAAATTTTTGGATCTCCATTGTAAATTTTTGTTGTATGGTGATAGCAAAAAAAATATCTTTTTGAATTTTCTTTAGTGGATCTGTGTTTTGTCACGAAACCGCCAAAGGGGGAGATTGTTACGGAATTTGAGTTGGCGTAGTTTCGTGAAAGTCTCAAGTCTTGAAGATTGAAGGTGAAGAAAGTTGGATCATTTAACTCAATCTCAAGAAAGAAGAATTCAAAAGGATCAGGTATGTTTAACTAAAGATTTTGTGTGATCCGAATACTTCTTGTAGTGTAGAAACACTTGGAAGAATCTTTCATTGCATAAAAATCAAAAACTGGACTTGGGACATGTTCAGGATCCGGATCAGGTTGTTCGATCCGGATCCCGAAGGTGGTTCGTTCATACACCAGGTCAATCCGGATCGTAGTCTCTTGATCCGGATCCCGAACACTCAGTTTACCATCTTCCTTGAACGATCCGGATCAGGCTTCGCAATCCGGATCCCGAACGTTGATGTTTGGTAAACTGTATGAACGATCCGGATCATGCACTTCGATCTGGATCCCGAACCTTCGTTTTTCTGGAACTGGCTGACTCGTTACGACGATCCGGATCACAGCTAGTCCGATCCGGATCGCCGTCCGTAAAATTTCCAGAAATGTTAGGTTTTTGATTCTTATCTCCTTCCTAGGGTTTCTAACCTATAAATAGACCCTATGACTCTTTTTCTAGGGTCAATCCACATAGTCAATAGCCGTCATTTTCATATATCATTTTATACGGCTATAGATCCACATATAGAGAAGAAAGGAAATCATTAGAGAATACTCTATGTTTCTTCATCTATATTGATTAGTTTGATTCTAGGTTTTCATACTCACATCTTGAGTTGAATCAAACTAATGAATACTTAGATGGTATTTCCGATCTATCTTTGATCTAAGTATTCGGCGGATCATCACCACCCAAAACAACGATTTACCCAAAAATCGGCGCGTGGATTCGCGTGTCCTTGTGGATTCAAGGTTCAACCGCTCTCGTGGATTCGGAGCGAGGCACGTTCGTGGATTCGAAGGGTGCTATTGGGTGAAGACCGTGGATTCCGTCGGACGTCGTGGATTCGACGTTGGACGCCGTGGATTCGGCGTTGGGCGCAGATCGTGGATTCGAGAAGCGTCGCGGAGCGAGCGGAGAAGATCCTCTAGGAGCGTATGGAAAAGGTTGAGTCGTAAGTGTGTACGGTAAATCACCTTGTACGTGTTTTAATTCTAGTGGATTTCTGCCGTGTTATCGGTCCCGTGGTTTTTTACTCCGGTGATGGAGTTTTCCACGTAAAAATCTTGCGTATTATTTTTATTTCCGCATTGGGTTTTTATCGCAACGATTTTTGAGTGTTTATGCGTTTACACCTATTCACCCCCATCTAGGTGTTTTTTCCCCTATTCAGATCCGTATTACATATAACCCAACACTGTCGGGGTGATCCAGAATGCTCAAAAGTAAACCAACAGTGTGACGCCCCACTTCCCAGGGGGTCACCCATCCTAGAACTACTCTCGCTCTAGCACGCTTAACTCTCATGTTCCTCTTGGATCTTGCTACCATCCAAAATGCTATAGCCGGGTTAGAGATTTAGTCCTATTATATCATTTATATAGAGGACTAATCCAAATTCCGGGGGTGTCACATTCTTCCCCCCTTTAAGCCCTGACGTCCACGTCAGGCTCAAGCACACTCACAAGCACCAGGCGATGTGAGACTCGTCTCGCTAGCCTTAGCCGACCTTGTGAGGAGCTGCACTCCACTCACAACGGTCATTAGCTGGGGAGCCTCGCTCTACCCGCTATATAACCCTGGCTCAGCCGAGACTCATCTCACATTTCCGGCTGGTGAATGGCTCTGATACCAACTGTGACGCCCCACTTCCCAGGGGGTCACCCATCCTAGAACTACTCTAGCTCTAGCACGCTTAACTCTCATGTTCCTCTTGGATCTTGCTACCATCCAAAATGCTATAGCCGGGTTAGAGATTTAGTCCTATTATATCATTTATATAGAGGACTAATCCAAATTCCGGGGGTGTCACAAACAGTAACTCCACCGCCACCATGGGAGGCATCGCTATAACTCGCAAGTCCATCACCCCGCACTAACAATGCAAAAGTCGTTGCTGATATCAGTGTCATTATCCATTAGCTATGCTCTCCTGGCACTGCCAAGTCCAAGAAGCTCCTCACCTTGACAATAATTGTCGACCTCGGCCAATTCCTAAATGGCATCTATATTTGCCGGATTTCCACCGTCGCCCCTACGGCTAACACAATGTGACCCACGAAGGTAAGCTTCAGAAGCTAAAACTTGTATCTCAATAATTTGGCATACAAGTTCATCCACACAGGCACGGTAGCACATCTCCAAGTGCTCCTCGTGCTCCAAGTCGCTCTGGGAGTAAATCAAATATCCTCGGGGAACACCATTCCCAAACTGTCCAAGTACATCTGGAACACACAATTCCTCAGATCTTGAAGACAACAGGGCATTAATTATTCCATTTGGCCCACTGTGCGCTCATAATGCCCCTACCAGATCCTGAATGCCATCTAGGCAAAGTCCTTGGCTGTCTGATTCCAAGTAGGTACTCGCATTATACAATAACTGTCGGAGTATGACTCCATCAAAAGGTTCTAGATACCACCCGGACCTATCTACATTCGAACCATAAAAGGACCCTCACAGTCGTGTATCAACGACGTGGCATCACCACCGTGTTCCAACGGCGTGGCACTAGGTCAAACAGAACCCTCTATTCATCAGATCCTGCAACAGTGGCATCAGCTCTCTCAGCTCTACCAACGATATCCAATGAGGTGCTGTCAAGGGTGTTACGGCTTTTTGTGTTGGCATATTTCGTAAGTTGAGTCGGAGTCTTAAAGGGATCAAATTGTCAAATCAGCTTTCGAAGACTCTTTGAAGATTCAACATGAGCTCAAGATAACACTCAGGTATGGTTAATTAAACCATGGTGATTTAAGTTCATTTATAATCATTGGAATCTGGAAATGATTGAAACCCGGTTTAGACTTGGTTTTAGGAACTTGGTTTTAACTTACAACCTTTCTTAAGTTTGGATTCCGGTACTAGGTTTGATTTGGATAAAGCTTATCTTGGAAAAATCAGTTTTTACATTGCGTACCGGAACCACACTTTGAGTTCCTCAAACCCGACACAGAATTTTTTGTAAATTGCATTGCGTACCGGAACACAGACTCGCGTATCGGAACACAATAGAAAAATCTGTGTTTGCACCATTGCGTACCGGAACACGTTATTTGGTACCGGTACACAATGCCCTATCGGGATAAATTTACTAAACCGACTTTTATCTTTTTCCAAGGGTTATAAATAGATACTTAGGGTTTCTCGAGACTTACCGATCAATTCAGAAAACACTCGAGAGCAACCCTAGAGGTTGGTTTTTATCATTCTTCTTTTAGCCTCTTTTAGGTCAATTCGACGGTTCTTCCAAGATCTATCTTTTGTCGAATTGATCTAGTCTTTGCTTAGAGTTTCCTTCTACGGTTCCTCAACGATAATCTAAGCAAAGGATCACCATCGAAGCCAATATTCTTATCGGCTGAGTTTGCGTCGTGGATTCGACGTTGCACCGTGGATTCGGTGTGTTGAAGGCGTTTCGTGGATTCGAAATGTGTGCTCGTCGATTCGAGTGGCGTTCGTGGATTCGAACGTGTGCAGTGGACGTGCAATCGGTGAGCGCAAGGTCCGAAGAAGTTGAAGGAGGGGTCGAGTCCGTGGAGTCGGTAATCACCTTGTTATTCTTCATTTTCTTAGTGGATTGTTATTGCGTGTTGGTCCCGTGGTTTTTCTCCTGGATTGGAGTTTCCACGTAAATCTCGGTGTGCTATTTTTATTTTCCGCATTGGTTTTTATTTTGCACTAAGATTTGTTTTTAAGTATTACACCTATTCACCCCCCCCCCTCTAGTTGTTTGATAGTACCTATTTAGATCCTTGTGGATCCTTAATATATAAAAACCAACAAGTGGTATCAGAGCGGGTTTTAGGTTTATCTATCATGTCGGGTGAAAGTGGTAATATTTATAGACCTCCTCTTTTTGATGGGACTACTTATGCTTATTGGAAAGTGCGGATGAGGGCTTTTCTCATCGCAATTGATGAGCGGGTATGGCAATCCATGGAATACGGTTGGGTGCATCCTGTTGAGGAAGTAGGAAATTCTACTACCCCAAAACCTCGCTCTAGATGGTCCAAAGAGGAACTCGAAAGATCTTCTTACAATGGGAAAGGTATGAACGCTCTATTTAACTCTCTTTCCTCGGCTGAGTTCACAAGAATTTCCGCGTGTGAAACTGCGAAGGAAATTTGGGATTTTCTCAAAATTACACATGAGGGTACTAATCTTGTAAAAATTCAAAAGCTCCAGATGCTTACAAGTCAATTTGACTCTATTCATATGGAAGAGCATGAATTGTTTACAGATTATTACACTAGACTTCAAGATGTGATCAATACTTGTGCTAATTTAGGAGAAAAGATCCCGGAGTCGAGAATTGTAAGAAAGATACTTCGGACTCTTCCGGAACGGTTTAGGGCAAAAGTTACTGCCATTGAAACCGTTAGTCATCCGGATGAGATGAGTGTAGAGGAATTAGTAGGTGCTTTGCTGTAGTGGTCCAGAATTCCATGCAACTTTTCTGGTGAATCCATTGTGTAGAACACCTTTTGTGGTGACCCGGATCTTTGCAGGGCTTCTACAGTGTGACCAGCAGCTTCTGGAAGCCTACGTGGCATGTCGGCGGTGTTCGCGCGCCAGTTTGGACACAAGAGATGGACTCGGGGCTTAAAATGGATCTCGTAGGTAATCGGGGGACCCCATCGGATGTTTAGAACAGTTTACGCGAGGAGTGGATATCAAATTTAGGCTCGGCGCGGAATTCGGATTAAAAATACCTTTCCGGGAGCCTCCGGCAAATTATAGGATTGGAATTTGGCAAAATGGACGCCGGATTTGGAATCAGCGCGCGAAAACGGTCAAGATGGGCTATTTACTTGTATTTTTCGGAGCTTGCTACAGTAATTTTACTCTTCATCGCCGGAATAGTGTTTCCGGCGATCGCCGGCGGCGGCTGGCGGCGGCGGAAGGCGGCGGAAGGCGCTCGGGCAGGCGGCGCGCGGCCGCGGGCAGGCGCACAGGGGCGCGGGCAGGCGCGCGGGGGCGCGGTCAGGTGCGCGGTCCACGCGGCCGTCGTGCACCCGAGGAAGGGACACGTGGCAGGTTCTCACTGGTCGGTGTTGTGGTCTGGGTTCACGGACCAGGCCGGTGGTGCACGGTAGACCGGGTGGACACGTGGCGTGAGGTAGTTGGTCCGGTGTTGTGCTCCCGGTCCACGCAATCGGTGGAGTTGTTGACCGGGGCAGGTGGCCGTACGGTGGGGCAGGTGGCCGTACGGGCCCGGGTCAGCGGCGACGTGCGCGGTCCACGGCGCGACGTGCGCGGTGCACGGGTTGCCGGGCCACGTGTCGTGTCGCCATTTGCGGGCGCAGGTGCACCGGGTGCAGTGGGGCCCGGGGGAGTAGTGGACTGGGCTGTGTGGTGGACCGGGCCGCACTGTGCGCGCCCGAAACTTGGCGGGCCGGGCCGCACTGTGCGCGCCCGAATTCGGGCGGACCGGACCGGGCGCCCGGAAGTTGGGACAGGATGGGAATTTTCCCAATTGTTTTCTTCAGCCTATAAATAGGCAGCCCGAGCCCTCTTTTCTGCTCTTTTTCTCTCAGCCCTTGCAAGATCTCCCCGAGCTCCCTTCTTGGAAGATTTTCATCTTCAAGTCCTTGATCTTCCTGCAGAGTTTTGGGATTTTTGGGAGCACGCATCCCGAGGTTCCCTATTTTACGGTGCGGCGCGATGTTGCTTTCTTGTGTTCTTCTTCGGCGCAGCGACAGTGTTTTAGCTCCCCTGGGCTACCCCGAGATCATTTTGCTGTGATTCTTGCGCCGGCAGACTCCTAAGAGGTAGGACTTCATCTTTCGTTTTGGTCGCACTTTCCCGTTCGAGGTTTTGGCACGGATCCCGAGGCAAACTGTAACCCCATTTTCTGTGTGGACTTCCTTGACAACAGCGGGGTATTTTGGCCATATCTTTGCGTACGAGCGTCAGCCGGAAACGAGCTTATACAACTTTTTCATCTACTGATCGCAAGGAACGCGCTCGTATTTTTCTTGGATTTTTCTGAGATTTCATCAGAGGTGAAAATTACTGTTTTCTCAGTGAACAGTGTACAGTTTTAACACAGATTTTTGTATGAGTGTACCCCCTTGCCGAATTTTTATCTTGACTTACCGAACTCCGATTTGGGCGTGCAAGGTACCGTTTCGAAGCTATCGACGCAAGGATTGCTGTGATATTTTTATTAGAATTTTCTGGGCACTATCTGCAGGTGATAATTTAACAGTTCAGAATTCGAGGTTGTATGTGGTTTTAAGTGCTATAATTGGGAGCCTAGTGTAATTAGTGGACTTTGTATTGTGCCAGGAGAGTTACGGGTGTGCTGAACTTATTGGAGCAAGGGATTAGAGTTATTTGGTGTTTTCAGCTGTTGGGCTTTGGACAGTCAGCTTTTCAGGTGGGTGCTTTATTCCGAGAACCGGTGGACGGTTCTCTAACTCTATATGTTAGAATTGCATGCAGGTGTAGGGTAAAATACCTGGGATTGATTGGTAAGCTTAACAATGTTGATTTATGGGGATTGCAAGTTAATTATTCATATTATGACAATGGTATGAATCAGACATTCAGGTTGATGATTAGTGGAAGCTTACCTAAGGCAAGGTTACCCTATATGATTAATTATCATGTCATGTTAGCACATACCCCTTTTATGAGACTGGTTTGTACAATGGGATAGGATTATGTAGTTATGTGCAGGTTCTACTCCAAGGAGTGATTATGGATCGAAAACCATGGACAGGTATGGTCATTGCTAATTCTGGCATGAGGTTTATTTTCTTTATTCTTCTTGAGGACAAATGCATGCTTGTATGGACATATAGTTAGGCCATCTTTTACTGCTGCACTACATATTGGAACTTGACTTAGGAGAAACCATGTTATTCCTTTCTCCTTCTTGTTAGTCAGGCGGTCTGTGTTGCTCGGGTTCGAGCAGAGATTTGGGATAGTGTAGCTGGGACCTTCGGGTCAGAGACAGGGTGTGCTTGATGTTGGATCGTGGGTTATTGCGGCAACCGCGGACAGTAGGCGGTTGACCGGATCTTGATTATTTTACCCAATTGTGGGTCGTGGGTTATTGCGGTGACCGCGGACTTTGGGCGGTTGACCGGATGTTGACTATTGCATCAGATTGGGTATCAGATTTGTTCTAGTGGATGGTGTTTCCCACTTTTTGAGTACTATTGCGTCAGATCGGGGTTTTGTTAGGGGACGGAGTTTCCCACTTTGATCATAGTCTTGATCCAGTCCTGCTATTATGAGACAGTGGTTACAGAGATACTCGATACCGTGATACTTGATACTGGTGATACTGATGACAGAGTTACTTTACTCGTGTGGGTCGCTCCCCTCGAGTGCCACTCCGGAGTGTGCGACTGGACGGATCGAGGCCAGTCTGTTACTTACTTTTGTGTGCAATCGGACGGTTCGATGCCGATCTGTTACTTACCTTGGGATGCGACCGTACCAGCAGAGCAGGCAGTACCAGTGATTACTGGTCTATCGATTGGGTTTATTCAGGCAGATACTTTTTGTTACACTCGTGCCTGGGGGACCGAGTGGAGTCTAGTAGCTGTGTTTAGACCAGTGCTAGTATTGTTGGGAACCGTCGGGGTTTGACGGTGGTCCCGTGGTCGTTGTGAGTTCTTTGACCATGGTGTGAGAGGTTGAGCATCTTGAGTCTATCCGTTCTGAGAGAGAGAGCATGGATTATGACTATAGCCTGCACGAGCCACTACTCAATAGCGAGTTAGTCCGTTTGGACGCCCTACGTAATTCCTGCCCGTCAGCGGGAGGTGGTTGTAGGTGGGCGCAGGTTTGACTGGACCCGATGTGGCAGTCAGCTCGATTGGGTCGATTGAGCACCTCGTGTGCGAGTGTTGCATATCTTCATCAGAGTTTCCCCATTTGAGCATTTGGATAGAGGCATGGTAGCTGTAGAGTGTTTCCTGCTTCTTCTTTCAGTTTTACTGCATCGGTTATCTTTTGCCTCTAGTAGTCTTGGTGGGCAGATCGTCGGGCCTAGTGGCGATACCCACTGAGAACTCCCTTATTGCGTAGTTCTCACGCCCGTTGGGGGTTTTCCCCCTTTTGTCCTTTCTCCTCTTTGTTTTACAGAGTCTTGGCGGGTGTTGTCGTTCTGTGGTTGCTGTGCGTGGTGAGGGAGTAGCGAGCTAGATCCAGACCCATCTTTGGAGAGTAGCGGTACCCCCTTTGGAGGAGATCTTCAGTATAGTCGGTAGATTGGTATTTATTTCCTCTTTTGAGAGACTGATGTAGTGAGGATATGATGTATTGAGAGCTTGTACACTGATGTTTTATTTGAGATATCTCCCTGTTGAGCTGTGAGTTTTGTACTCGAGGTTAATGTATGATTATCATTTTTGGGAGATGGACCTTGTTGTTTTATCTTCAGTTGTACAGTGGTTGATTTTATTATACTGCAGTTTTATCTTTTAGCTCTGATATCTGTTAGCTGTAGTTCTTTTTGCAGGTAGGACGCTTCGCCTATGCGGGTTTGGCATAGGTGGCGGATCTGTTGGCGAGCCCGGGTCGCAGTTTCGACCCCGTGGCGGCCTATCATTGGCCAGCTCACGCAGCTCGGTCCACGGGAAGGCGCGGCAGTGCATGGACCGCGGGCGGGGGACGCGTGGCGTGCCCGGAGTGGCCGGCGCACGCAGCGCGGACCATTGAGTTGTGCGGGTTCGGTGGACCGGGTGCTTGGACACGTGTCGGCCTGGCATTTGCAGGCTCACGAGGGCGCGGTCCACGGAGTGCACGGGGGGGGCGCCTCGGGGCGCGTGCGCGCAGAAGCGCCAGGCGGCGCTGTCGGCCGCACTCGAGTGCGGGTGAGTGCGGTCCACGTACCGCCGTTGACCGTGAGGGATGCGTGGCGCGCGGCGGGAGCCTTGCACCGCTGTTTCCTGTTGCAGGGACACGTGGCAGCACCAGGGCGATTCGGGCGCGTCGGATGGGAACCGTCCGATCGGACTTTCGGGCGCAGTGCGCCCGAATCTTGCGCCCGAAAGTCCGGCCCACACTGTTTTGGGCTGAGCCTATAAATAGGCTTCCCTGTTTCCTTTTTGGGTTTTTTTGGACCCCTTTTCGCAGAGAGTTCTTCAGGAGAATTTTCCCTCTCTCAGTGCACTATCCATTGGAGGACTTGGAGGATTTTTGGAGGCACGCATCCCGAGGTTCGCGATTTTACGGCGCGGCGCGACGCTCGTTCTCCGGCGACCCGCTTCGCCCCTTCTCAGTGTTTGGGCTCCCCCGACTCACCCCGACCTCCTTTTCCGGCAATTCTTCCGCCGTTGGACTCTCGACAGGTAGGACTTCAACTCCGGTGTTTTGAGGTTCATCGTTTTCTGTGGTGACCTTAGAGTTTTCTAAGCACCCATTTGACCCATTTTCCTTCGCGGATTTTTGGACAGCGCTGCGATGAACTAGCCGTATCTTTGCGCACAGGCAGCGGATCGAGGCGATTCAAAAGGCAAACTTCATCTACTTTTCGCAAGGAATCTTCTGGATTTTTCTCAGATTTTTCTGGGTTTGTCACAAAGGTGAAGATCTCCTTTCACTGTAGTTCTTTGACACAGAAATTTGGTACAGTTTGGTTTGGGGTGTTGCTCTTGCAGAATTTGTAACTCAGCGTAGAAAACTCGGAATTGAACGTGAAGGTACTCGTTTCGACGGGTTCGTCGCGAGGATCGTGTCAGTATTTATCTTGGATTTTTCCGGGCATATTTCACAGGTGAAAACAGACATATAGTGGACTGCTATAATTGGGATAGATTTTGGGTTGTATTGTGTGATTAATGTTGTTTGTTCTTTTGGGGAATGTTGTACAGTTTTGTGGAGGTTGTTTGGACCGAGCGTGGACATCACTTTTGGGACCAGGATTTAGCGCTTGAGGTGGGTGTTGTTGTAAACCTCCTACTTTTGATTTCCCACTAGGCATATTAGAGTGTTGCTTGATCATGTTGCTAGTTAGAATTGTGTAATGGACCTAGCATGCTTGTATGAGATCACGGATTCATTGTTACTACTTGCATGGTTAGAGAACTAAATGTTAGTAAGTTGTGTTTCCTTGCTTTAGAGGTGTAGTTTAAACACTTGGAATCATGCTAATCCAAATCATGTTATATGTATAATGGAAGGTTTGGGCATGTGGTTAGAGTTCATATTTGGAAAGATTAATTGTTAGTGAGTTCCTCTCTTTGCAACAACATATTGGAAGTGATTGTATCTTGAAAAGCAAAGTGTTAGGGAAATTCATTATTCTTGTGGAAGCACGTGGTTAGGGCTCGCATCTTGAGAAGCCTATTGTTAGTCGATCATGTATTAAGATTGTATCCTGGATCATGTATTATGCATCATGTACATTGGAGGTCCCATGCACTTAGTTTTGTAAAAGTTAGAATACTTGTAATTGCTTTATCAAGTAAAGGACTTTGCATGCTTGTATGGTCATCTAGCTAGGCCACCTTTTTCTGCTACACTACATATTGGGACATGACTTAGGAGCAACCATGTTTAGTTGTTCTCCTTTCTATTCAGTTGCATATTGCTCGAGTTAGAGCAGGGGTATGGGATAGTGTAGTCGAGGTCATCGAGTCGGGGTCAGATTAGACTCGATTATGGATCGTGGGGCATTGTGGTAACCGCGGACAGTAGGCGGTTAGCCAGTTGTTGATTACTTTATCAGATTGGACTTGAGGGATTGTTGCGGCGACCGCGGACATTGGGCGGTTGACCGGATACTTTACTTATGCATCAGATTGGGTATCAGATTACTCTAGTGGATGGAGTTTCCCACTTATTGAGTATTATTGCACCAGATTGGGGATTGGGGTTTCATTAGTGGATGGATTTTCCCACTTTGATCATAGTCATGATCAAAGTCCTGCTATACTGAGATACTGGTTACTGAGATACTTGTTACTGAGATACTATACTCGTGTGGGTCGCTCCCCTCGAGTGCCACTCCGGAGGTAGGCTTTTCCGACCCAGCCTTGTGTGCCGGTCTGATACTCATGTTGGGATGCGAGCCGTGCGGCCCGATCCCGCGGTTTCGAGCCTTGTGTGCTGATTCCGCTGAGCAGGCAATGCCAGTTGTACTGGTGGCACATGATTGGGTATTTGGACAGATACAATTTTCTGATGCATTCATACAGTCATCTCTTTAGATACTGCATTTAGAGGCATAGTAGTGATAGTTTTCCTTATCAGTAGCCTTTATAGCTTACTACTGTTTTTCCCTTTTTGCCTCTAGTTGTCCTAGTGGGCCGTCAGGGTTTGAGGTTTTGCCCACTAGGGGAGACTGCTGTTTATATAGTAGTTCTCACCCCCCCATTGTCCTTCTCTTCTTTTCTCCCTTTGTTTTGCAGAGTCTTCTGCGGGAGTTGCAGGGCCGTCTCGGGCAGAGCGAGGCAAGCAGATAGCGGATTAGGTAGTTCATCTACCCCGACTTCAAGCTTAGTCGTGTACCAGTTGTACCCTTTTCTTTTCTCAGACAGTTGTAGTTTATTTTGGGTCTGGCTCTTGCCAGCTGTTTGTACTTATTTCGTGAGCTGGGAGAGACACTTGTATATTTTGAGAGTTTTTATTATGCTTTTACTTTCCAGCTGTAGTCTGAGATGTAGTAGTTTTATTTTAGCTCTGTTTTATGCTTCTTTATTATATCTTTTATTTCTGAGCAGGTTACCAGCGCTTCGTGTACACGGGAAATTCTGTGTGCACGGCGGATCTGTGGACGGGCCCGGGTTCTGGTTTACACCCGGGGCGTGACATTTGCAAACTTATGAAATGACTTTTCCTACTAATCAAGTTTCTTCCAAGTCTTCTTCTAAGCTTACAGGTATTGCATTCAAATCAACAAAGGAAGAAGATAGCGAATCAAGTTCTGACGATGAAATCTCTTTTGCCGATTTTGAAGAACAATTGGCGCGGATCGTAAAGAAATTTCGTCGGAAATTTTGGAAGAATCGAACCGATGGATCTTCATCCACGAAACCATCTAAAGGATCATCGCGTTCTAGAACCTCTAACCTCAAAAGTCTTGCAAAACCTTCTAAGGAAAAAGATAAATTCGAAGCGGAAATCCGATGTTATAGATGCAAAGGCTACGGCCATATTTCAACGGATTGTCCTTCTCCGAAATCATATAAAAAGAAGGCTTTGCAAGCGAAAACTTGGGACGATTCTACTTCTAATGAATCGACCTCAAGTAAAGAGGAAAAAGTCGTTGCTTTTCATGCCTCTCAAATTCCCTCTTCTAATTTGTGTTTATCATCTTCAGTCACTAACTCTACTCCTTTGATTTTGTATGAAACATCAACAACCGGCGGAGAGTCATCAAGTGAGGGGGAGTCGGACGAAGAAGAACTCGTTGAGGCATATCAACAACTTCTTACGGAATCAAAGAAGATGGCCAAACATATTAAGAAGTTGAGGAAGCAACGACTTGAAGTTCAAGACGAGAATCAAGCTTTTAAGATAAAACTTCATGATCTCGAGGAGGAACAAGGACGTTTATTGGATAACAATAAAATCCTCCAAGAAAAGCTAAACCAATCGGAGACAAACGCTAAATCATATATGGACAAGATTGGTTTTCTAGAAAAACAGTTTGAGGAGATTTATGTCACCAACCAAGCATTGACCAAGCAAGTTCATGAACTCAAATCTGACATACAAAGGCTTTCAACCGTTTCCAAGAAACTAGATTGTATGTGCGGATTAGGTCAAACAAGCAAGGTTGGTTTGGGTTTTAAAAAGGATCAAACTATGCATGCTTCAAGTTCCACAATCAAATTGAAAGGAAGAACGTGTCACCTTTGTGGACTTGAAGGACATTTGGTGAAGGATTGCCCGAAAAAGAGAAAGAAAAATCCTTCGGCAACTTCATCTATGGAGCGGACTCAAGGGACTCAAAAGATACATCAAGTCAAAGGAGTTCACTCATTCCACCAAAGGTCCGAGCCGCAACATCAATCATACAAGTGGATCACTGCGAGGCAAAGACCTAAGGTGGATCAACAGTCAAAGCTATCAACTCCCGACCACAGTGAATCAAGACAACCCAAAATTCGACGATTTTGGATTCGGAAAGGTGATATCTTTCCTTGTCTTAAGTTCTAAATAGCTTATGACTGTATGTAATGCTTTGATTGGTTTTCCTTTCATATTTTTCTGAATCTCTGCATTACATGTTTTCAATGCTCTTTGATTTTATGTTTTGTTTTTTTTTGAACAAAAGGTTTTTAATGAACAAGTGCATTGAATAAAAAAGGGCTTCACGTTCATTCACTCCAAATTAATTTTATATGGATTATCAACTTTACTCCATAATCATAATCATGAAGATACTTCATTATAGGAGTTTTTGATAGTTATAAGCATCAAATTTTAGAAATCATGTGTGATCTTTAGATGCTTAATCTATCTCGGTTGTGTGAATTCATTATGATAAACGTGAGACAACCGATAGACTAAAATTTGGAATTTAATTCTTTCACGTAAGAGATTGCATTCTTACAAGGGTAAATAAATGAATTGTAAAAGATGTGGAAAGAGTTACATCCGAAAGGAGTGTGAAAACTACCACCACATGTTGGAAAGAGCTGCCACCCCGGTCGTCCGGTTTGTGTGTGAAGCTACCACATGTTATGGATGCTTGGAAAATATTTTATGAGAATTTTTAGTTGAAGCTTTCGGAGATTTATATTCAAAGTTCTTATTTTGACCAATCTCCTGGTTGGTATAAGGTGGGATAGTTAAAAAGATGCTTAAAGAGCCACCCTTAGGTATTTTAATGCTTATCTCAATTTGAAAGGGTAGAATTCAAGATTGATGTCACTTGGAAATCTCCGTAAGTCATCTTTGTAAATCCGTTACATCTTGATAGAGTTTGGATCTCAAGATTATTTTTGATGACTTGTGTTTGATGAATATAACATGAAAAACGGTTTATAATGTTTTACCTTTATTTTTCATGATTTTGGAGTAAATCTTTTTAATTTTTATAATTAATTGGATTGAATGACATCTATGTGAATTCATTGTTTTTCAAAGCACTTAAATGGATTTCTTGATGGTATACAAATCGGTATTAGAAAAGATTTCAAAATTTGGATTTGTTTCAAGAAATTTTTGCTTTTTGGCTTTGTTGTTCCGGTACCTGCTTTTTAGTACCTGAAAATCCAATCCGGATTAGAAAATCCAATCCGGAACGCGAATGTGAATTTTTCTGGTTTTTCACTTGCGTACCGGTACTACATTTTTAGTACCGGAACTACATTGCGGATCCGGATCATCCCATGCCTGTCAATCCGGAACCCGAACGAAGGTTTTTCGGTTTTTACACTGCGTACCGGTACGCGACTTCTTGTACCGGTTCGCGATCTGGAATTCTTTATATTCCGAAACTCCAAGATTTTTAATTCATCTCTCCCACTTCAAAACCCTCCCTCTCTCTCTCTAAAACATCTCTAAGGGTTTTCTCTTCAAGATCAAGAGTTTTGTTGCTCTCATTTGAAATGGCATTTTCATGGCTTCTTGCACTAGTAATTTTGATGGCCACTGGAAGTGGACGTGGTCACGGTTCTGGAAAGAAAAAGGCTACCAAACGATCACGCAACGAGGATTCAACTAGCTCAGAATCTGAACATTCCTCAGAATATGAAGAGGAATCAGTTCAAGGAAAGGGAAAAGCAACCTTGGCTCCAAGGAAAAAGAAGGGTGCGGATTCTCCTCCGCGTAGAAGTACCGGTGGACCGGTAATACACGAGCGCTCTCAACGGAGATCAAATGTTGATGAAAGTGAACCGCATGTGAGTGCAAAATGCCGTGCCAGATTTGCAAACCGCACATGCATTGGAGAGCGACACGTGAACTTTAACGAGCTATGTCGTGAGGTGCCAGACTTTGCAAGGTTTTTGGAACGAAGTCATATTCGGCCACTTGGCAGAGTTCAACCTAAGATGGGTTTTTGTGTGGAGATCATCAGGGAATTCTACATGCGAGGTAACATACTTCAAAAAGACCATGACACCGGAGCCTTCGTCTTTGAAACAACAGTTAGAGACGTCAAGTTTGACAATACTCCAGCAGTAATTGGTGCTGTCACGCCCCGGGTGTAAACCAGAACCCGGGTCCGTCTACAGATCCGCCGTGCACACGGAATTTTCCGCGTACACGAAGCGCTGGTAACCTGCTCAGGTATAATATAAACAATAAAAGAGCATAATACAGAGCTGAAATAGAAGAACCACATAGTATCTCAGACTGGAATAATAATAAAGCTGTAATAAATACAATAATCTCTCAACTCACCAAAATAGTAGAACCTGCTGGCCAAAGCCATACCCAAAATAAGAAAAATACATCAGTCTGAGTAAAGGGTACAACATCTGTCTAACAACAACTCAATCTCACAGGAGATCTATCTACTCAGCGATCCCCTTACCTCGATCAGCTGCCGATGGCCTAGCAGCTCCTGCAGACGACTCTGCAACACAAAGAAGAAGAGACAGGAAACAACAATGGGGGTGAGAACTACTAGATAAACCAGTAGCCTCCCCTAGTGGGTAAAACCTCAAATGCTGACGCACCCACTAGGACTACTAGAGGCAAAAGGAAAGGACAGTGGTAAGCTATAAAGGCTGCTGATAAAGAGGAAACTACCACTACTATGCCTCTAAATGCCATGCCGAAGGAAATGACTGTAAGTATGCATCAGTATCTACCCTGCCTGCCTGGATAAACCCAATCTAATCACCAGTAAAAACTGGTACTGCCTGCTGTGCCTGCCGTATCGGGTATGCCAGCCCACGCATAACACCGATGTAAAAAGGAGTCTCAAGGACTCAAAGCCTGCCGGTCGCGCACTCCGGAGTGGCACTCGAGGGGAGCGACCCGCACGAGTAAAGTATCTCAGTAACCAGTAATCATAAGTATCATAAAACAGCAGGACTGGATCATGACTCTGATCAAAGTGGGAAAACCCATCCACTAAAGAAAAGCTAATCCCCAATCTGATGCAATAGTACTCAATAAGTGGGAAACTCCATCCACTAGCAAAAAGCTCGATCCCCAATCTGATGCAAAGATCGACATCCGGTCAACCGCCTAATCTTCGCGGTTGCCGCAATACCCCATAAGTCCAAAGCCTGATAAAGTAATCAACATCTGGCCAACCGCCTGATGTCCGCGGATACCACAATGCCCCACAACCCAGAATCGAGTCTAACCTGTCCCAGACTCGATGGCCTCTACTACACTACCCCAAAACCCTGCTCAAACTTGAGCAACATGCATCTGAATGCAAAGGAGAATAATAAAACATGGTTTCTCCTAAGTCAAGTCCCAATAATAGTGTAGCAATAAATAGTGGCCTATCTAGATGTCCATACAAGCATGCAATTGTCCTCTTTTAAAACTGAAGAAAAGTGTTTGATATTTATTTAGAAAAGGATGGCTTAAATGTCCCAACATAGTAAGTCATTTTGCATGCGAGATTATGATATAGCCTTTGTCCTAACAACAGTGTCCCAATTTAATATAAATAAGCCGTCATATAATTTGTGGGGTTTACTCATACAATTCACAATTAAAATACCGATTACCAGTTTAAAATAGGGAATCTCTAATACTCCTAGTGAGATAGTCAGAAGTGAGGTAAGCAACAACCACCCACCTCGAAAAGCGTGATCCACACCCAGAAAGGTCTCCTTACTGTCCACAGTCCTCTATACCCGCAACTCGTCAAGAACAGTGCACAACTGTACAGAATAACACACCCAGAGTAAACACAAATCCCAAAAATACAGCCTTTGCTGTTTTTCCAAACAGCACAAAAAGAAGGGATTTTCACCTCTGTACAGTGCTCTGAAAAATCCAGAAAAATTACGGTTACGTTCCTCACGACGAGTAGATCGAAATCTACTACTTAAACGCCTTAATCCGATGGTCCTAGCTCCAGATATAATTCGGAGAAGTTACTGCTGTCCAGAAAGTACCACAGCAAAAAGGAGGGTCAAAGATGCCTCGGGAACCGTGCCAAAAGTGCGAAATGAGGTGAACCGATCAACACGGAAAATGAAGCCTTACCTCTTACGGTAGCGCTGTCGCAGAAATCGTTCAAAAATTCCTCCTGGTTAGCGCACAGGAATTTTCCGACTGAACTCCGACGATAACGGGCCGAAAAAGGAGAAACGTCAGAGCGTAATGCGTCGGAGATATCTCTCTGTCGGGAACTTCAAAAATTCTGAAATTTCTATGGTAGATAGAGGACAGAGAAATGAAAAACTTTCATTAAGGGCTCACTCTCATTTTCTCTCTCTAAAACTCGGAATTTGCAAAGAGAGAGGGAGGGGTATTTATAATGGGCCAATTTACTATTCGGGCTCCACAAAGAATCCGGGCCCGAACACAAAACACCGAAACCAGCCAATCAGACAGCGCCACACCTCACAAAACAGGAAACATCCGTACGGGCCAATGAAATTGCGCCACGTGTCCCCCGCCACCCACGTTTCTCACGCGCCCGGCACACGTGGGCGGCCGTGCGCCCGCCAATGAACAGCCGCCACGTGTCCCACGTGGTCCACGGGGCGCACGAGCCCGGTCCACGCGCCGGGTCTTCCGGATCCTGTCGGCGAATCACAGCGCGCCACGTGTCAGGGACAAGCCGCCACCTTTGACGCCGCCGGACCAATCAGAGGCTGCCACGTGGCCTTCTGAGTCTTCGGTGCACCCGGTGCACGCCTATTCTGTGGACCCCGCGCCTGCGCGCTGCCCGCGCCTGCCCGCGCCTGCCCGCGCTGCCCACGGCCCTGCTCCGCCCCTGCGCCGCCTTGCTCCGCCGTGCGCCGCCGTCTGCCGCCTGCCGCCGGTCGCCGGAACAGTGTTTCCGGCGGCCGGAACAGTAATTCCGGCATGAACAGTAACCCAGTGTCGAAAAAATAAAGTAAAAATTCCATTTTGATCGTTTTCGCGCGCTGAGTCCAAATCCGCCGTCCGATTCTTCAAATTCTCATCCGAAATTTTGCCGAAAGCCCCCGAAAAAGCCCACTTGCTCCGTTTTTCGCGCCGGATCCATTTCTGAGGTCCAATTTCGTTACTACAAGCTCCATTACACCATATAAGCCTTCTATTGTCACTGTTAAGGCTACAACAGTTACTGGGGAAATCCGGATCATCACATCCTCCCCCACTAAAAAGAGTTTCGTCCTCGAAACGAGAATCATACCTCAGTCCGATGTCTCAAATAAGTAGGGGTGGGTATCCCTCATCTCTGACTCGAGCTCCCACGTAGCTTCGCGCTCGTCATGATTGCTCCAAAGGATCTTCACATAGGGAATTGTCCGACTGCACAATTCTCTCACCTCTCGATCCAGAATCCGCAGTGGGCGCTCCTCATACCTCAAATCCTCGCTGATCTCAAGCGGTGTGAAGTCGATGACGTGCGACGGGTCGAAGACATATCTCCTCAGAGTAGAAACATGGAATACATCGTGGACACCGGCAAGTCTCGGAGGAAGTGCAAGTCGGTAGGCGACTGGCCCGATACGTTCCAATACCTCAAAGGGTCCAATATATCGGGGGCTAAGTTTCCCACGAATGCCGAACCTCCTGATTCCTTTGGACGGCGAGACTTTCAGAAATACATGATCTCCAACCTGAAACTCTAAGTCTCGTCGCCGAACATTGGCATAACTCCTTTGTCGGCTTTGGGCGGTCTGGAGATTCTTTCGACTCACTCGGACCTTCTCCTCTGCCTCTAATAATACATCTGGTCCCAAGGTCCGCCTCTCGCCCACGTCACTCCAATAAAGCGGTGATCGACACTTGCGTCCATACAATGCTTCAAACGGAGCCATCTGAATGCTCGCTTGAAAGCTATTGTTGTACGCGAACTCAGCCATAGATAAGTGTCGAATCCACCCTCCACCGAAATCCAAGACGCAAGCCCTCAGCATGTCCTCCAAGATCTGTATGGTCCGCTCTGACTGCCCATCAGTCTGCGGATGAAAAGCTGTACTGAACCTGAGTTGAGTCCCCAAGGCTGTCTGCAAGCTCCTCCAGAAACGCGAAACAAACCTCGGGTCTCTATCTGATACTATGGAGGCTGGTACTCCATGTAATCTTACTATCTCATCTAGATATAACTGGGCTAGTCGCTCGAGTGACCAAGTAGTTTGTACAGGCAAAAAGTGCGCTGACTTGGTAAGTCGATCCACAACTACCCAGATAGCATCAGCACCTCCCTGTGCCCTCGGCAATCCGACCACAAAATCCATCGTAATGTGGTCCCATTTCCACTCGGGAATTGGGAGACTCTGTAACTTGCCAGCTGGCACTCGATGCTTAGCCTTCACCTGTTGGCAAGTTAAACACTGAGCCACAAACCTCCCAATGTCCCTTTTCATGCCATTCCACCAGAAGTGTGCCTTGAGGTCTTTATACATCTTAGTCCCACCAGGATGTAGGGTATAAGGTGTATAATGGGCCTCTCGCAATATCTGCTCTCTGATTTCCGCATCCACTGGCACACATACTCGGTCCCTGTACCTTAGTACTCCCGAAACATCCACCGTAAAGTCCCCTGACTGATCGCTCGGGATCTGATCTCTAATCCTGGTCAAGTGGGGGTCCTCACTCTGTTTCTCTTTGATCCTGTCCAGTAGAGTGGGCTGCATGACTAAATATGTCAGTCTAGCAGAGACCCCAGGGGACACAACCTCTATCTCTAGTCGCCTCATCTCTTCTAACAGTGGTGTCTGGTCTGTGATCAACATGGACAAACTCTGCACCGCTCTCCTGCTCAATGCATCAGCAACTACATTAGCCTTGCCTGGGTGGTAGAGAATATCCACATCATAATCCTTTAGTAGCTCCAACCATCTGCGTTGCCTCAAATTCAGCTCCTTCTGCGTGAACAGGTACTTTAGGCTCTTGTGGTCGGTATAGATCTAACAGTGCTCCCCATACAGGTAATGGCGCCAAAGCTTCAGTGCAAACACCACGGCAGCAAGCTCCAAATCATGGGTAGGGTAATTCTTCTCATACTCCTTGAGTTGTCTCGATGCATAAGCAATTACCCTCCCTTCCTGCATCAACACACAGCCAAGTCCACTGTGTGATGCGTCGCTGTAGATCACATATCCTTTCCCCATAACAGGGAGGGAAAGGATAGGAGCGGTCATCAGTCTACTCTTCAGCTCCTCAAAGCTCCTCTGTCAGTCCTCACTCCAGATAAACTGCACTCCTTTACGCGTCAAGCGAGTGAGGGGTGTGGAGAGCTTCGCAAAGCCTTCCACAAATCGACGATAATACCCAGCTAAGCCCATAAAACTACGCACCTCAGAAACGGTCGTCGGTCGGGGCCAATCCCGGACTGCCTCAATCTTCGCCGGGTCCACCGCTGTGAGGACCCGGATCCCCACGACGAGATTACTGGTTGACCAGCAGCTCCTGGAGGCTTATGGGGAGTGTCAGTGGTATTTGTGCACCAATTGTACACAAGTGATGGGCTCAGTGTGTTAAATGGATCACGTGGGCGATCGGTGGACTCCGTCGGAGCTCCAGAAGTGGTTTCGCGCGCCATGGATATTAAAATTGGACTCAGCGCGAAGTTTGGATCAAGGAACATCTTCCCGGATGCCTTCGGCAATTTTTAGAGTTGGAATTTGGCAAAATGGACTTCGGATTTGGATTCAGCGCGCGAAAACGATGAAAATGGACTATTCACTTGCTTTTTCCGGAGTCCGGATAATTCGGCACATTTTTCGAGGCAAGGTTACTGTTCCGGCACCGGCGGCGGCGGCATGCGGCGGCGGGCAGCGGCGGAGCGCGGCGGAGCTGGCTCGGGCGGGTGTGCGGTCCACCGCGGAGGCGTGCACCGGTCGCGGGCCACGTGGCGGCTCCCGGTTGGGCCGGCGTAGCGGGCGCGGTCCACGGGAAAGGCGGGTGTATGGTGGACCGGTGGGGGGACACGTGGCGCACACCGGTTGGCCGGTCCACGTGCACTCGGTCCACGGTGCAGCTGCGGGCGCCTCGGGAAGCGTGCGTGCAGAGGCGCAGGCGGCGGGCGCAGAGCGCACGTGGGCGCGTTGACGGGCTGTTCCCGCGCGTGGGCGGCCACGTGTCGGCGTCTGGTGGCGCCACGTGTCGCATTGTGAGCGGAGGGAGTTGCTGTCGCCTGTTTGGCGGGCGACGTGGAGGCCCAGCTGAGTTCCGGGCTGCTACAGTGCGCGCGCATGGGGATTTCGGGCTGCTACAGTGCGCGCCCGAAAGTCCCATGCGCCCGAAAAATGGGACTTGTTCGGTATTTCGTGATTTGTTTTTGGAGCCTATAAAAGCGACCCGAGCTTCCTTCTTTCCCCTTTTTCCAGCTTTTCCGAGCCTCCTCTCGCCATGGTGCCTTCAGCAAAGATGTTCCCCGAGCTTGGCTGCATCCTTTTGCAAAGTTTTGAGATTTTTGGTGGCACGCTTATCGAGGTTTCCATTTTTACGGCACGGCGCGACGCTCGTCCTTTTGGGTTCCCATTCATCGCGTTTCGGTACGCGAGCTCCCCCGGCCTACTCTGACCACTTTTTCAAGTGATTTCTTCACCGTTGGATCCGCGACGGACAGATCTACGATCTTGGTATTTTTAGCTTTCCCTCATTTCGCGCTTTTCCAGGTGTTTGTTCGAGCTTACTGTGACCCCATTTCTGTGAAGGAGATTTGGACAGCGACATGGTCTTTCGGCGTTATCTCCGCAACCGGGCATCGTTTGACGACGTGATTGTACACTTTTTTCATCTACTCGACGCAAGGAATATCACAGTATTTTTCTTGGATTTTTCTGAGTTTTGCCCGAAGGTATATGTTCTTCCCCTTGTCTGTAATTGGAATTACAGTTATGTTGCTGTGTGGTTTTGCGCACTTGTACTGTGGAATTTGTAACTCGGCCTACGGGGCTCGGAATTGGACGTGCAGGTACTCGTTTCGAAGGTATCGACGCGAGGATTGCTGTGATATTTTTATTGGATTTTTCTGGGCACTTTCGGCAGGTGAAATAAGCACGGCTTTGGGACTGATTTTCAAACTGTGTATACTTGGTTAATTTTGGAATAAAAGTGTAATGTTGGGCCTTATTGTTCTACCCAGGGGTGTTTGCAAGTGTTGATGGACCCGTTGGATCTGCAGACTTTGATTTCGGGGTACTTTCAGCTGTTGGGAGTCGAGGCTTTCGCGACGTGCACTGAGGATGCAGTTTCGGCAGAATTTGGACTGTGAGCGTCTACACACTTCACCGACTTCAGGTTTGCCTTGGTTTAAGCGCTTCAGGTGGGTAAGCTTAATATCAGTAACTGTATAAGGCAATGATTATGTTATGGCGAATATAAGTGCACTTGTGGGGATGTCACCCCACTATGACTGATGCATGCATGTTTAGGGTACATGGTTTATGTTTGTAAGGTAGGTAAGCTTGATAATGATATTTGTATAAATGATTGCAAGAATAGTATTTATGAGGTATACTGAGGACTTGCATGACTTGGACATCTATGTGATGATTAGGGTAAGCTTACCTAGGATAATGTTACCCTATGAGATTATGTAACATGCCATGTTAGCACATAGCCTTTCATGTGGTTGGTTTATGCTTTGGGACAGGATTTCGTAGCTATGTGCGGATTGTACTCTGAGGAGTTATTATGATCGAGGATTATGGTCAGGTGTAGGCATGTGGATTACTTTGTTGTATCTTTCTTGAGGACAAATGCATGCTTGTATGGACATATAGTTCGGCCCCCTTTTTATTGCTACACTACTTATTGGAACTTGACTTAGGAGAAACCATGCTTTTCCTTTCTCCTTCTTGTTAGTCAGGTGGTCAGTGTTGCTCGGGTTCGAGCAGGGGTCTGGATAGTGTAGTCGGGACTTCGTGTCTGGGACAGGTTGGATTAGTTGTGGGGCTTTGCGGCAACCACGGATATTGGGCGGTTGACCGGATGTTTCTCTATGCACCTGATTGGGTATCAGTTTTCTTTAGTGGATGGAGTTTCCCACTTATCGTTCAGTGGCATCCGATTGAGGTCGGGTCTTTCCTTGGTGGTTGAGTTTTCCCACTTTGATCAGATTGATGATCAAAGTCCTGCTATATGGAGATACTTGTGATACTGATGACAGAGATACTTTACTCGTGTGGGTCGCTCCCCTCGAGTGCCGCTCCGGAGTAGGCTTTAGACCGTGTTGGGTTCCGGTCAGACCGTGTTGGGTTCCGGTCATTTGGACAGTGGAGATACTGAGTTCGGGAGATTGGTGACAGAGCAGCCAGTACCGGGTTTTATACCGGTTCATTCGATTGGGTTTATTTCGGTCAAATACTTTTATTGTTACACTCGTGCCTGGGGGCCGAGTGCAGACTGGTAGTTGAGTTTAGATCAGTGCTAGTATTATTGAGAGCCGTTGGTTGACGGTGGTCCCGTGTCGTTGAGAGTACTTTGACCGCTGTGTGAGAGGTTGAGCATCTTGATTCTATCCGTTCTGAGAGAGAGCGTGGATTTTGACCATAGCCTGCATGAGCCACTACTCGATCGCGAGTTAGTCCGTTTGGACGCCCTACGTAATTCCTGCCCGTCAGCGGGAGTTGGTTGTAGGTGGGCGCAGGTTTGACTGGACCAGATGTGGCAGTCAGCTCGATTGGGTCGATTGTGCACTTCATGTGCTAGTGGTTGCATACCACTGTTTGGTCCTCCCCTTTTAGCCTTTAGATAGGGGCTTGGTAGCTGTTGAGAGTCTCCAGCTTACTCATTTCAGTCTTATGACTTGGGTTAGTTTATGTCTCCTGAGGACTTGGTGGGCAGACCGTCAGGTCTGGCGGTGGTACCCACTGAGAACTCCCTTTTTGGTGTAGTTCTCACACCCTTTGGGGGTCTTCCCCCCTTTTTCCTTCCTCTCCTTTGTTTTGCAGAGTCTTAGCGGGTGATGCTGATTCTGCGGTTGTTGATCGAGGCGAGGGAGTCGCGAGCTAGATCCCTACCCGTCGTTGGAGAGTAGCAGTATCCCCTACAGAGGAGATCTTCAGTAGTTTAGTTGTTTTGTTTTCCTCTTTTGAGAGACTGTTGTAGTGAGGATATTTTATGTATTGACAGACTTTACACTGTTGTATTTTTTGGAGTTACCTCCCGGATCGGTTCAGAGCTTGTATTTGAGGATATTGTTTTATTATTATTTTGGGAGGCGGACAGTGTTGTTTTAATTCCAGTTGTACAGTGATTGATTTTGGTTATACAGCAGATTTTTTTATTTATAGCTCTGATATCTGTTTAGCTATAGTACTTTTCTTGCAGGTTGGACGCTTCGCCTATGCGGATTTGGCATAGGTGGCGGATCTGTTGGCGGGCCCGGGTCGCAGTTTCGACCCCGGGGCGTGACAGATTAGAGTGGTATCAGAGCCTAGGTTGTAGGTCATGGTGGACTTAGAAACCCTAGGCTTATGGTTTGACCCTTGGTTGACTTCGTGAGAGCCGTGATTTATAGCGAGAGTCCTGATTGAGTTTTATACCTCTCCCAAGGGACGGGAGGAGTGATTGGCATGTTTATTCTCCTAAGTGATTATGTTGGCTGCAGACAACATAATGTTGTGGAACGGGTGACATGCTTTAGACTTTCGCTGGATTGGGTCGAGCGTTGTTGTGTGCTGTTTTGTTGTTTCGTCGTGGCGAGCGGTGTCTCCCCGACGCTGGGTTTTGACCCGTGTGCATCCTGTCATAGCAGTTGAGCTTAAGCAGTTGGTTTTGGGCCGGATACCCGGATTGAGGTCAGAGAACTCCGGACCCAGATGACAGGATTGTCAGAGGCTTATCAGCGACAGAGTAAGCAGCTGGTCTTGGTGACACAGTTGTCGGAGCACTGAGTAACCCCCTCCGTGCCAATGTTTAGTGCCGAGGCACCGAGGCAGGGTGGATAGTTGACGGCAGAGGAGCTGTGGGACATGATCGATCTATTGAGCCAGATTTGGCAGATGAACCTCCCCGACTCGTAAGATTGAGTTTGGAGCCTTTGGAGGCAGAGTCATGGTTGGTGGTGATGGAGTGATTAATTGAGAGCCTCCCTGTGCTAGAGAGTGTATGCAGTTGTTGAACTGCGCGCTCCAGATTCGAGGGACGAGGCGCATAGGATATATGAGACTGGGAGTGGATTGCGCCAGGACACCTTTCTGTTATTCAGTCCCTCCATTGTAGATTTGGACGCCTCGTTGAAGTAGGCATTATGTATGGAGCGTGGCATTGCAGTTCCTTTGGATAGGGATCTGCCGCCAGAGGTGAGTTCTGGATTTTGGCGCTTGGCGCCGGGTGATGGAGGACAGATCGGCCGGCAGGGGCATGTCTGATTTCTTTTTCCTGGATAACGAGTTCCCGAGATGTCAGAGGTCGGGTGGACCCCGATGGCAGCATCAGTATTCATATCAGAGTGGCGCAGCGGTAGCGTGGATTCGTTATCTGCGGAGGACCTTATTCGTCGCCTCAATGTGATCAGAGACAGAGGTCGTGCTTCCTAGTGATAGTCCTGATTTTCAGGCAGATTAGGCGACAACCACTTGCTTTGAGCGGATGAATCTGTGCCGCCCGGTTGGAGGGCGCCACGGTAGTGGATTGAGTGTCGCAGGTGGGATTTCACCACAGTAGTCGGAGTTAGAGCATGTTCCACTCTTGCATGGGCTAGAGGCAGATTTGTTACCACGTGCACTAGAGGTGCAGGTTCCTGTTGTTGTTGTGCACGTGAAGGAGGCTTTTGGATCATGTCCAATGCGGCCGAGACCGCGAGTTACCGGCAGAATTATTGGGAATTATAGCAATTCGGTGTTTCGACCCTGTGCTTGAGATTGTTTGTCACGATGCCACAGAATGTTTGACTGCGGCGAGAGAGGACTTTGATCTTCGGCAAGGCAGACAAGAGGAGGCTTGCTTGTTGAGATTGTTAGAGCACTCGGGTTTTAGCGACAGGGTGAGAGGTGCTTACGGCGGCACCGGGACTCAGGGATATCTCTGTTGCCCACGAGATCCCGGGTGTGATTTCACCTTAGTTGTTGGTAATGCCGCCGGTTAGGGAGATAGAGATTGCGTTTGACGTGGTTCGGGGAACCGCGCCACCCTGGACAGCACCTCATTGGATATCGCCGGTAGAGCTGAGAGAGCTGATGGCACAGTTGCAGGATCTGATGGATCGAGGGGTCTGTTTGACCTAGTGCCACGCCGTTGGTATACGGTGCTGATGCCACGTCGTTGATACACGACTGTGAGGGTCCTTTTATGGTTCGAGTGTAGACAGGTCCGGGTGGTATCTAG
This sequence comes from Tillandsia leiboldiana, assembly GCA_029204045.2. Taxonomy (NCBI): domain Eukaryota; kingdom Viridiplantae; phylum Streptophyta; class Magnoliopsida; order Poales; family Bromeliaceae; genus Tillandsia; species Tillandsia leiboldiana. The sequence goes on from CM055064.1 coordinate 21,437,992, forward strand.
GACCTTTCGATGGAACTATACTCAGGTTGTTAGTGTATGATGCGAGTACCTACTTGGAATTAGACAGCCGAGGACTTCGCCTAGATGGCGTTCAGGACACGGTAGGGGCATTATGGGTTTATAGCGAGGCCCAATGGAATGACGAATGCCCTGTTGACTTCAAGATCTGAGGAATCGTATGTCCCAGTTGTACTTGGACGGACTGGGAGTGGTGTTTCCCGAGGATATTTTGCTTTACTCCCAGAGCGACTTGGAGCACGAGGAGCACTTTGTGGAAGTGCTAGCATGCCCGTGTGGATGAAGCGGTGTGCCAAGTTATTGAGGTACAAGTTTTGCTCCAAGTGCATGCCTTCTTGAGTCACCTTATTCTAGCCTTTGGAGCGGCGGTGGAATCAGCCCAAATGGATGTTATCCAAGTTTGGCTGAAACCGACATTTATCCTTGAGGTGAGGAGTTTCTTAGACTTAGCAGTGCCGGAAGAGCATGGCCAATGGATAATGAGACTGATGCCAGCGCCAATGCTAGTGTTTCCAGTGTTGGGAGATGGATTTGTGTGTTTTAGTGATGCCTCCCATTGTGGCTGTAGAGTTACCGTGGGTTGATTTTCGGTCCACACTTCATTAATCCAACCTTATGAGTGTTGTGGCAGGACGAACCGCTGTTTTGCAGGCAGCTTGGATCCCACAGTTGAGCCTTTCAGTACGCCTTTTATTCCCAGCTTTGATTGATATACCTGGGCGTAGGCCATGCCTGCTTGGCTATCGGTGTTGATTACTCAGCATTTCCGTTCTATACCATATGATAGATTAAGATTTCAGCTTCAGTTTACGGTTTCTACCATGCGGCACCAGTGGAGCCTACAGCTTTCAGCATCTTGGGTGGGATTTACGCGGATTGTCGTTGCTGGTTCGGATTTTTGACCGCGAGTTTGGGCATCAGCATTATGATCGCCTTTTTAGCCAGTTTTCAGTCTCGTTCACTGACGGTTTGGTCCCCGTCAGGGTGTCCTTTATTAGTTGAGAGATCGACTTCGACCCATGGGTCTGTTGGGGTTATGTTGGCATGTTGAGTGACCAACTGTGGCATGAGATTGTGTCTCTTGAGGATCCCTTTTGAGGGTAGCCCATGGGTGAGTAGCCCACTCGGGTGATTTTGGATCGGGAAGTAACCGAGTGAAGACCCCAGCTTATTGGATGAATGTGTGGGTATGCTTCGGGTCGCCTTGTTGAGATAGGCACCAGGGTGTGGTTTGGTGCGTGTTGCACTGGTGGTTATTTTGTTTCCCCCAGCTTTGATGGAGCCCCTGTATTGTTTCACGTCTCAGCTCAGGAGTGATGTGTTTTTGGATCCCTCGCTCGTGATTAACTTGCCCCTTCGAGATCTGTGATTGTTGGAGTACGAGGGACGCCCGTTGCGATTTCTGGCTCGAGAGATGAGAAAATTGCATATCGGGCCATGCCGTACTTGTTGTTGTTGTTGTTGGGGAGTAATCACGGGGAGTGAGTGATGTTTCGGGAGCTGGAGGCGTTATTGATGGATACCTACCCGTGGTATTTGGGACTCTTGGGGGATTTGAGCTAGTTTCGAGGACGAAACTTTCCTTAGTGGGGGAGGATGTGAGGACCCGGATCCCCACGACGAGATTACAGGTTGACCAGCAGCTCCTGGAGGCTTATGGGGAGTGTCAGTGGTATTTGTGCACCAATTGTACACAAGTGATGGGCTCAGTGTGTTAAATGGATCACGTGGGCGATTGGTGGACTCCGTCGGAGCTCCAGAAGTGGTTTCGCGCGCCATGGATATTAAAATTGGACTCAGCGCGAAGTTTGGATCAAGGAACATCTTCCCGGATGCCTTCGGCAATTTTTAGAGTTGGAATTTGACAAAATGGACTTCGGATTTGGATTCAGCGCGCGAAAATGATGAAAATGGACTATTCACTTACTTTTTCCGGAGTCCGGATGATTCGGCACATTTTTCGAGGCAAGGTTACTGTTCCGGCACCGGCGGCGGCGGCGGGCAGCGGCGGAGCGCGGCGGAGCTGGCTCGGGCGGGTGCGCGGTCCACCGCGGAGGCGTGCACCGGTCGCGGGCCACGTGGCGGCTCCCGGTTGGGCCGGCGCAGCGGGCGCGGTCCACGGGAAAGGCGGGTGTACGGTGGACCGGTGGGGGGACACGTGGCGCACACCGGTTGGCCGGTCTATGTGCACTCGGTCCACGGTGCAGCTGCGGGCAGCTCGGGAAGCGTGCGTGCAGAGGCGCAGGCGGCGGGCGCAGAGCGCACGTGGGCGCGTTGACGGCCTGTTCCCGCGCGTGGGCGGCCACGTGTCGGCGTCTGGTGGCGCCACGTGTCGCATTGTGAGCGGAGGGAGTTGCTGTCGCCTGTTTGGCGGGCGACGTGGAGGCCCAGCTGAGTTCCGGGCTGCTACGGTGCGCGCGCATGGGGATTTCGGGCTGCTACAGTGCGCGCCCGAAAGTCCCATGCGCCCGGAAAATGGGGCTTGTTCGATATTTCGTGATTTGTTTTTGGAGCCTATAAAAGCGACCCGAGCTTCCTTATTTCCCCTTTTTCCATCTTTTCCGAGCCTCCTCTCGCCATGGTGCCTTCAGCAAAGATGTTCCCCGAGCTTGGCTGCATCCTTCTGCAAAGTTTTGAGATTTTTGGTTGCACACTTATTGAGGTTTCCATTTTTACGGCGCGGCGCGACGCTCGTCCTTTTGGGTTCCCCTTCGTCGCGTTTCGGTGCGCGAGCTCCCCCGGCCTACTCTGACCACCTTTTCGAGTGATTTCTTCGCCACTGGATCCGCGACGGACAGATCTACGATCTTGGTATTTTCAGCTTTCCCTCATTTCATGCTTTTCGAGGTGTTTGTTCGAGCTTACTGTGATCCCATTTCTATGAAGGAGATTTGGACAGCGGCATGGTCTTTCGGCGTTATCTACGCAACCGGGCATCGTTTGACGACGTGCTTATACACTTTTTTCATTTACTCGACGCAAGGAATATCACAGTATTTTTCTTGGATTTTTCTGAGTTTTGCCCGAAGGTATATGTTCTTCCCCTTGTCTGTAATTGGAATTACAGTTATGTTGCTGTGTGGTTTTGTGCACCTGTACTGTGGAATTTGTAACTCGGCCTACGGGGCTCGGAATTGGACGTGCAGGTACTCATTTCGAAGGTATCGACGCGAGGATTGCTGTGATATTTTTATTGGATTTTTCTGGGGACTTTCGGCAGGTGAAATAAGCACGGCTTTGGGACTGATTTTCAGACTGTGTATACTTGGTTAATTTTGGAATAAAAGTGTAATGTTGGGCCTTATTGTTGTACCCAGGGGTGTTTGCAAGTGTTGCTGGACCCGTTGGATCTGCAGACTTTGATTTCGGGGTACTTTCAGCTGTTGGGAGTCGAGGCTTTCGCGACGTGCACCGAGGATGCAGTTTCGGTAGAATTTGGACTGTGAGCGTCTGCACACTTCACCGACTTCAGGTTTGCCTTAGTTTAAGCGCTTCAGGTGGGTAAGCTTAATATCAGTAACTGTATAAGGCAATGATTATGTTATGGCGAATATAAGTGCACTTGTGGGGATGTCACCCCTCTATGAGTGATGCATGCATGTTTAGGGTACATGGTTTATGTTTGTAAGGTAGGTAAGCTTGATAATGATATTTGTATAAATGATTGCAAGAATAGTATTTATGAGGTATACTGAGGACTTGCATGACTTGGACATCTATGTGATGATTAGGGTAAGCTTACCTAGGATAATGTTACCCTATGAGATTATGTAACATGCCATGTTAGCACATAGCCTTTCATGTGGTTGGTTTATGCTTTGGGACAGGATTTCGTAGCTATGTGCGGATTGTACTCTGAGGAGTTATTATGATCGAGGATTATGGTCAGGTGTAGGCATGTGGATTACTTTGTTGTATCTTTCTTGAGGACAAATGCATGCTTGTATGGACATATAGTTAGGCCCCCTTTTTATTGCTACACTACTTATTGGAACTTGACTTAGGAGAAACCATGCTTTTCCTTTCTCCTTCTTGTTAGTCAGGTGGTCAGTGTTGCTCGGGTTCGAGCAGGGGTCTGGATAGTGTAGTCGGGACTTCGTGTCTGGGACAGGTTGGATTAGTTGTGGGGCTTTGCGGCAATCGCGGATATTGGGCGGTTGACCGGATGTTTCTCTATGCACCTGATTGGGTATCAGTTTTCTTTAGTGGATGGAGTTTCCCACTTATCGTTCAGTGGCATCCGATTGAGGTCGGGTCTTTCCTTGGTGGTTGAGTTTTCCCACTTTGATCAGATTGATGATCAAAGTCCTGCTATATGGAGATACTTGTGATACTGATGACAGAGATACTTTACTCGTGTGGGTCGCTCCCCTCGAATGCCGCTCCGGAGTAGGCTTTAGACCGTGTTGGGTTCCGGTCAGACCGTGTTGGGTTCCGGTCATTTGGACAGTGGAGATACTGAGTTCGGGAGATTGGTGACAGAGCAGGCAGTACCGTGTTTTATACCGGTTCATTCGATTGGGTTTATTTCGGTCAAATACTTTTATTGTTACACTCGTGCCTGGGGGCCGAGTGCAGACTGGTAGTTGAGTTTAGATCAGTGCTAGTATTATTGAGAGCCGTTGGTTGACGGTGGTCCCGTGTCGTTGAGAGTACTTTGACCGCTGTGTGAGAGGTTGAGCATCTTTATTCTATCCGTTCTGAGAGAGAGCGTGGATTTTGACCATAGCCTGCATGAGCCACTACTCGATCGCGAGTTAGTCCGTTTGGACGCCCTACGTAATTCCTGCCCGTCAGCGGGAGGTGGTTGTAGGTGGGCGCAGGTTTGACTGGACCAGATGTGGCAGTCAGCTCGATTGGGTCGATTGTGCACTTCATGTGCTAGTGGTTGCATACCACTGTTTGGTCCTCCCCTTTTAGCCTTTAGATAGGGGCTTGGTAGCTGTTGAGAGTCTCCAGCTTACTCATTTCAGTCTTATGACTTGGGTTAGTTTATGTCTCCTGAGGACTTGGTGGGCAGACCGTCAGGTCTGGCGGTGGTACCCACTGAGAACTCCCTTTTTGGTGTAGTTCTCACACCCTTTGGGGGTCTTCCCCCCTTTTTCCTTCCTCTCCTTTATTTTGCAGAGTCTTAGCGGGTGATGCTGATTCTGCGGTTGTTGATCGAGGCGAGGGAGTCGCGAGTTAGATCCCTACCCATCGTTGGAGAGTAGCAGTATCCCCTACAGAGGAGATCTTCAGTAGTTTAGTTGTTTTGTTTTCCTCTTTTGAGAGACTGTTATAGTGAGGATATTTTATGTATTGAGAGACTGTACACTGTTGTATTTTTTGGAGTTACCTCCCGGATCGGTTCAGAGCTTGTATTTGAGGATATTGTTTTATTATTATTTTGGGAGGCGGACAGTGTTGTTTTAATTCCAGTTGTACAGTGATTGATTTTGGTTATACAGCAGATTTTTTTATTTATAGCTCTGATATCTGTTTAGCTATAGTACTTTTCTTGCAGGTTGGACGCTTCGCCTATGCGGATTTGGCATAGGTGGCGGATCTGTTGGCGGGCCCGGGTCGCAGTTTCGACCCCGGGGCGTGACAACCGCCACACCTGCGGCGGAAATCACATGGCCCAAGAAAGCAACCTCCCGAAGCCAAAATTCACACTTAGATAACTTGGCATACAACTTCTTCTCTCTCAAAAGTTGCAGCACGATTCTCAAGTGCTCCTCATGCTCAGCATCACTTCGGGAGTAGACCAGAATATCATCAATGAATACTACCACGAATCGATCCAAGTACGGCCGGAAGATTCGGTTCATTAAATCCATGAATGCGGCAGGGGCATTAGTCAGTCCAAAAGGCATAACTGTAAACTCATAATGCCCATACCGAGATCTGAATGCCGTTTTCGGAATATCCTCGGCCTCTACCTTCAACTGGTGGTAACCGGACTGCAGATCTATCTTAGAGAAGACACAAGACCCTTGCAGTTGATCAAAGAGATCGTCGATGCGCGGCAAAGGGTACTCGTTCTTGATGGTCACTTTATTCAATTCCCTATAGTCCACACACAATCGAAGTGACCCATCCTTCTTCTTCACGAATAGCACCGGCGCTCCCCAAGGCGACACACTCGGCCTAATAAAGCCCTTATCCATCAAATCCTGGAGTTGTGCCTTAAGCTCTCGCAGCTCAGCCGGTGCCATCCGGTAAGGAGCCTTAGAGATTGGCGCAGTTCCTGGAACTACGTCAATCACAAACTCAATCTCCCTATCTGGCGGCATGCTGGTTAGCTCAGGTGGAAAAACATCCGGGAACTCGCGGGCAATAGGGATATCCCCGAGTCCCGGTGCCGCCGTAGGCCCCTCAACAACACTAGCCAAAAAGGCTACACATCCTCGATGGATCATCTGCCTCGCTCGGGATGTCGAAACCATAGAGGCAAAGAAAGCACTCTGACATCCCCGGTATACCAACATCTCCTGGCCTGGCTCTCTAAAAGTGACAGTCCTCGCGGCACAATCAATAGTCGCGAAATATCGAGCCAGCCAGTCCATCCCTAGAACCACATCAAAGTCCCTCAGCTGTCTCAAGACCAATAGGTCTGCTGGCATAATCCAGGACTCGATCTGCATCGGGCAGGACCAACCACACTCCTCCACGTGCAAAGTGTGATCGGGAATCTGAACCTCTCGTGCACGTGGTAAAAGTCCTACCTCTAACCCATGTAATGATGCAAAAGTTTTACTAATAAAAGAATGCGATGCTCCAGTATCAAATAAAGTATGAGTCCTAATGCCAGAAAGTAAGGTGATACCTGCCACCACATGATCTGCTGCCGAAGAGTCCTCTACCTGCGCAGCATACACTCGCCCACTCTGAGCTGGAGGCCGATAGTCAGTGGGATGTGAAGAAGATGGCCTACTTGCTGGGGCATACGGTCGCTGAGCCGTCGTTCGCTGCTGGGATGAAAAGGGGACAGATGCTGAAGAAGGTGCTGCTGGTGTCGCAACTGGGCACGTAGCTCGAACATGACCAGGCTGTCCACATCGATAACAGCGACCAAATCTCATCTCACACGTGCCTGCCGGATGCTGACCCCCACAGAAGACACACCTCTCCAAAGGCTGGGTCCGACTCGACTGCTGCTGCTGTCTCTGAGACTGCTGCTGAGACTTATGCTGTCTCGACTGCGGCTTCTGCTGCTGATGGTGCTGCTGCTGCTGCTGCTGCTGCGGTGGCCTCTGGGATCCACCAGGCCCTCGCCGCTCAGAACGCCCACGGCTGGAAAACTGAGGCCGTGGCGGTCGTGGCGGCCTCCAAGAATGAGCCCGTCCTCCATCATCCGGTGCTGGGCGCTTCGCCCCCGGGATCACTACGGGAACTGGAGCTACCTCCTCCATTACTACCTCCCCGCATTCCACATAGAGCGCCTGCTCCATCGAGGCCTCCAAGGTCTACAACCTATGCGAGCGAACCAGTTGAAAAAGGTGTGGTGACCCAGATCTCTGTAGGGCTTCTACAGTGCGATTAGCAGCTTCTGGAGGCCTATGTGGCATGTCGGCGGTGTTTCTGCACCAATTTGAACTCAAGTGATGGGCTTCGGGTGTATAATGGATCACGTGAGTGATCGGAGGACCCCGTCGGATGTTTAGAAGTGGTTTCGCGCGAAATGGTTATTAAAATTGGACTCAGCGCGAAATTTGAGTAAAGAACACTTCTCCGGGAATTTTCGGCAAATTTTAGAAGTGGAATTTGGCAAATCGGACTTCGGATTTGGATTCAGCGCGCGAAAACGGTCAAGATGGACTATTTACTTGTATTTTTCGGAGCCCGGATGACCCGGCACTTTTTTCGAGGCGTGGGGTTATTGTTCCGGTGGCCGGAGTTGCGCCGGCGGCGGCGGCGGGCCAAGGAGAGGCCGGTCGGTCCACCGCGGGAGTCGTGCACCGGTCGCAGGCCACGTGGCGAGCTCCGGTTGGCCGGCGCAGCAGGCGCGGTCCATGGACCTTGGCGGGGTGCACGGTGGACCGTGGTCATGCCACGTGGCGTGATTGCATTGGCTGGTGCACGAGCGTGCGGTCCACGCAGCTGGTAGCAGGTGCCTCGGGATGCGTGCCCGACAGGCGCGCGTGGGCGCACGTGGGGCGCGACGTGGGCGCGCTGACCCGCGCTTCCCGCTCGGGGGCGCCACGTGTCGGCACCCGCTTCGGCCGCGTGGCGCAGCGCGGTTGGCCCAAACAGCTGTTTGCTGTTTGGGAGGCTACGTGGCAACCTGGGAGATTTCCGGGCGTGAACAGTAACGGGCTGGGCCCGTTACTGTAGCAGCCCGGAAGATTCGGGCGCTCAGTTTTGGGCCAAAATTCCAAAACAGTTGGATTTTCGGGCTGGGCCTATAAATAGGCACTTTGCTGTGGCTTTTTGCCCCCATTCCCGAGCTCCCCTGCCCATAGCCCCTTTAGCAAAGTTGGAGATCTTCATCTTGCGCATCTTCTGGCAGAGGCCCGGATTTTTTGGAAGCCGTGGCGTCGACGACTTCGGCATCGGAGCGCAGTGTGGCGATTTTTCATCGGAGTCCCGTTATCGTCGCATTTTGATCTGAGAGGTCTACAGAGCTACTCCGTTAGTATTTTTGGACGATTTCTACGGCGTTAGAATCACGAGAGGTATGTCTTCGACTTTCGTGTTGATCATCTTGCTGGATTCAGAGTTTATGGCACGGTTTTTGAGGCATTTCTAAGCTGCTATTTTCTGGTGGAGTTTTTGGACAGCGGCCCCTTTCCGGAATTTTATCTCCGCACCCGAGTGTCGGATTAAGACCAGCCTGTACACTTTTTGGATCTACTTGTCGCAAGGATTATCATTGTATTTTTCCGGGATTTTTCTGAGGCTTGCCCGAAGGTATAGTATTCCCCTTTTATCTGTGTTTGAGTTTACAGTTGTGTGGTTGTGAGTGTTTGCGCACCTGTACTGTGGAATTTGTAACTTGGCCTATGGGGCTCGGATTTGAGCGTGCAGGTACCCGTTTCGAAGGTCTCGACGAGACGCTCGCTGTGATATTTTTATCGGAATTTTTAGGGCACTTTCTGCAGGTGAAAATTTCAGATCTTCAGGACTGTCTTCTGCAGATTTTTGTACTTGGTTATTTTGTGGAATAAAGTGTAACCATGGACCTTTTGTTGTACCCAGGAGTATTTGCGGATGTTTGTGAACCCGTTGGTGTTGAGGATTAGTGGAGGTTGTTGCTTCTGGTGTTTTCAGCTGTGGAACTCCGGACAGTTAGCATTTTCAGGTGGGTGGCCTTGTCTTCATGACCTATGGACTGTGCATTAATTCTATCTGTGTAGGGACTTGCATGTTATAGATGTGTTCTATATAGCATGCTAGATTATAGGAATTGATGTTCCTAATGCTGTTAGATGATCATGTGTTTATTTTTCCTTCCCTACAAGCTGTTGATTATTGTTATCTTGGAACTTGACCTAGCACCCCGTCATATGTTGCATGTGTAACCAGACTAGTAGAAAACCCTCACTTGGGCTAGGGTTATTTCTGCTTTAGACATCCACACTTCTACTTTCCTGGACATAGTGTTCTTCCTCGCCCGGGTAGTGGGCCGAGTGGTCAGGAGTTATCTTTTAGTGTGGGATGCATGTTACACTCGTGCTTGGGAGCAGAGTGGAGTCTGGTAGATGTAGTTGGTTGTTCATCTGTAGCGGGAGCTGTTTGTGTCACGCCCCGGGGTCGAAACTGCGACCCGGGCTCGCCAACAGATCCGCCGCCCATACGGGAAGCCCCGTATAGACGAAGCGACTAACCTGCAAAAGAGCATTTATACTATACAGATATCAGAGCTGAAAGTAAAGCTGCTAGAAATAAAAGCTATATACAACACAAGGTCCTCACCAAAAGTACAAAAGTCTCTCAAGCAGTAAAATAAAATACAACTCTATACCTCACTACAAGGTCGCTGTAAGACCCGGCTTTTCCTTAACCCTTCTGGTCACCCTCTTCTTGTAATGCCTGACCGGGGGCCTCATTTTTGGCATTTTTCCGGACAGACCGTCGGGGCCCGCAAATAATTTTAGGCGGTAGAGCTCGCGGAACGGAGCGCGTGGGCGCGATCGGTTTATTTTTCCGACTCCCGGTCTGACCAGAATTAATTCTCGAAGTTGGGGTCCCCCTTAGACGCCTCGGGATCCGTGTTGGCAGCCGCACACCTTTTAAGGTAAACCCTAATTCTCTTAGTATATATATATGTAGCCGTGAGGGAAAGAGGATTAGGGTTCCTCTTATTTTTCTTTTGGTGGCCGCCTCTTTTCTTTTTCTTCCTCCCTCGTAGCCGCCGGCAAAGAGAAACCAAGCACACCGCAAGGGTGGACCGGTGGAGGCAAGCGGACGATCCCTCTCTTCCTCCTCTTTCGCACATCAAGGTGAGTCGGACGCGTTTCGTTCGGGGGAATCTCCCTCTTTCTTTCTTTTGTTGGTCACGAGGAGGGAGGAGGCCCGGCGCCGTCGCGCACCGCGGGCCGCGCGCCCGCGCGGCGCTCGGCCGCGCGGGGCCGCCCGCAGGAGGGGCGCCCGCGCGGGCTGGTGCCGCGCGGGGCCGCCCCGCACCGCGGGCCACGCGCCCGCGCGGCGCACGGCCGCGCGGGGCCGCCCCGCACCGCGGGCCGCGCGCCCGCGCGGCGCTCGGCCGCGCGGGGGCCGCCCGCAGGAGGGGGAGCCCGCGCGGGCTGGTGCCGCGCGGGGCCGCCCCGCACCGCGGGCCGCGCACCCGCGCGGCGCTCGGCCGCGCGGGGGCCGCCCGCAGGAGGGGGCGCCCGCGCGGGCTGGTGCCGCGCGGGGCCGCCCCGCACCGCGGGCCGCGCGCCCGCGCGGCGCTCGGCCGCGCGGGGCCGCCGCAGGAGGGGGGGCGCCCGCGCGGGCTGGTGCCGCGCGGGGCCGCCCCGCACCGCGGGCCGCGCGCCCGCGCGGCGCTCGGCCGCGCGGGGCCGCCCGCAGGAGGGGCGCCCGCGCGGGCTGGTGCCGCGCGGGGCCGCCCCGCACCGCGGGCAGCGCGCCCGCGCGGCACTCGGCCGCGCGGGGCCGCCCGCAGGAGGGGCGCCCGCGCGGGCTGGTGCCGCGCGGGGTCGCCCCGCACCGCGGGCAGCGCGCCCACGCGGCGCTCGGCCGCGCGGGGCCGCCCGCAGGAGGGGCGCCGCGCGGGCTGGTGCCGCGCGGGGTCGCCCCGCACCGCGGGCAGCGCGCCCGCGCGGCGCTCGGCCGCGCGGGGCCGCCCGCAGGAGGGGCGCCCGCGCGGGCTGGTGCCGCGCGGGGTCGCCCCGCACCGCGGGCCGCGCGCCCGCGCGGCGCTCGGCCGCGCAGGGCCGCCCGCAGGAGGGGCGCCCCGCGGGCTGGTGCCGCGCGGGGCTGCGCCCTGACAGGGTGTTCGTCGCACGGGCCGGTGCCGTGCGAAGAACTCCGCCGCACGCTGTAGGGAGTCGTTGTAAGTTTCGGACTTCTAAGTCTCGATTTGCCTATGTTCCTTCAGGAGTGCGGGACGCTGTGGGCGACTGGAGCACAGACGCGGACTGGACGAACGCAGGACGACGCACACAAGGTGGGTACGTTCCCGGGGGTTTCGGGAATGGGGTTTAACTGTTAGAAATAGCATGTTGGGGCAAGGTGGAATTGTCAGTCTCTTTCTGTTTATGCACTAACCCTGTTATGTTATGTTATGATACTCAATGTCAATCTGAGGCTCAAATTTGCTACACGCACACCCGCGGTTTGGCCACCGCAAGGGTGTGCTTTTCCGAAAAAGTGGTACGTTGACCCGTGTACCCCACGCGGAGGTGGCGTTAGGAATGGGGGCCCCCATGGGTGGGGGGTGTGAGCGGTGACGTCGAGGCAGGTGCTCGGCGGCCGAGGCAGGTGCTCGGCGGTGGGCATCGGGGAAGGTGCCCGATGTTGCTTTGTGAGGCAGGTGCTCGGCGGTGGGCATCGGGGAAGGTGCCCGATGTCGTAATGATACAGGGTGTGGTTAAGGGGGAAGGTGCATGGGAGGGATAGTTGCTCCGGTGTTTGTGGTTTGCCTTATCTTTGTTTACTACGCTTATCATGCTATTTCTAGTCACTGACTTCCCACTTCGTGACAGGTTCGTCCAGGGGCGAGTGCTAGGGCGCCGGTGAGGACGTTAGGGTGCTGATCTGATTTATGGGTGACTTCAGATACAGTGACTCTTCTTTCCCTTTTCTTTTATTATTCATGGTAGCTAGTTGTGGATTGCGACACCCCCGTGGGGTCGAAGTGGATGTTGCCCTTTTCTTTCCTTTCTTTTTGAATAATTGAATGAATACTACGTTCTCTCTTACTTGGCCGTTTTGAACGATGAAAAACAAAGAAAACCGTTTGCGAAAACTATTTTTAAAACGTGGGTGTCGTGTGGGCACCAAGCTTTATAAACCTTGTGGGATTTATGTGTTTACGAACTGTTTTCACAAACGAGGGCATCGTGTGGATGCCGCTTTCAAAACCTTGTGATTATTTATCCTTTCAAAACACCGGCCTCTATGCTCTAAGTGAATGCTAGAATGTCACGAGAATTGTTTGGTTGTATGTGTACGAGACCCCAACTGATGTGGTTAGAGATTGTATGTACTACGCCTTGTGAGACACTTTGTAGTTGAGACGCCGTGCATATACAAAGGGGCCTCTGCTCATTTGCAGAGCGAATTTGTGTATGCGGCGGGTCTGTGCACGCGCCGGGGAGTAATGTTTTACAAAAAAAAATATATGGCTGAATCAGGGGCATCGGTGGCTCCTCTTCCGCGCGATTCGAACCCCCGGGGCGTGACAGTCGCTCAACATAAACTCTCAAACAAGACCGGGGGTACATCTACTCTCTGGACGATGACTGGTAGGGAACTATCTCGCGACTCCCTTACCTCGATCAGAAGAAGCAGCAACAGGAGCAGCAGGAACAGGAGTAGAAGTCCCTGTGGGAAAAAATACACCACGACGGGTGTGAGAACTACGTCCCAAGTAGTTCTCAGTGGGTGCCGCCAACAAGCCCGACGGTCTGCCCACTAAGTCTACTAGAGGCATAAAGTAACAACATAATACTGAAATGAAATGGCTGGAAAAGTAACTCTACAGCTACTATGCCTCTATCTAGATGCTCAAGAAAAGGAACAGATGGAACATGATGCATCTACTAACACACACAGTAAACTCACCAAATCTATACTGACTGCCTCAAGGGTCCAGTCAAACCTGCGCCCCCCCCTACTGCCGCACATCCTCAACACGACGGGTCTACCGTAGGGTGTCTGTGACTGCCACTAACTGGCACAGTCAGAGGGACGGCGTCGACAAGTCGCGATAGCAAGTAACAGGCCCAACTCCGGAGTGGCTCTCGAGGGGAGCGACCCCACCGAGGAAAGTATCCGCGTATCTCTGTCGAGCTCAAATATGGCTCATGCAGGCTATAGTCCAAACCACGATCAACAAGATCGACCAACAACACCAACTCTCAACCACAGGCTGGAAAACCACACAGCTGGGGCCACCGTCCACCAGACGGCTCCCACAACAGAACACTAAACTCACAGGAAAGACCGACACCATAAGGGTTCGGAATCCCGATAGACCGGTGCTAAGAACCCTATCAAACAAGAACAGACTCTAGGCTCCGCCTATCGAAGTTCCCGATCCCTTATAGTTCGGGAACACAATAACCTCGGTACGACACGCAGAAAACACCAACAGGGCCCGAAAGTCCCGGGAGACCTACACCTACAACCCTATCAAACAAGAACAGGTTCCAGGCTCGGCCCCCGTGGCTTTCGTCCCGACAACGGAACGACCCCTAGAACCCGGATCACTCGAATCCTTTCGAGTGGGGAGATTTACAAGAAAAAGGTGACATTTGTTATTGAAAATCATTTGATCTAGAAGAAATCCATATTTAATGATTTTAGTTCTTTTTAGGAAAACAGTTAGAAAATAAGTCTTTTACCCAAACCCCGAAGGGCTGATGCCTTTGTCCAATCAAACAAGAACAGACTCCAGCGGCCCTTCGATGTTTGGAAGAAAACATTGGTAGACTAAAATCATGTATATGTCGAAAAGGGTTCTGGGTTCTAGGTCCGGCTAACACTAGTAAACTACTGCCACTAACACAGTGGCGACAACCCAAACAGGGGAAAACAAGATCTCTCGGGTCCACCGTTTACCCCAAACGGTTCCCGATACAGACAAGCGAACCCCTACATCTACCAGACTCCACTCTGCTCCCAAGCACGAGTGCAAATGCATCCCACACTAAAAAGAAGTCCCGACCGCTCGGCCCACTACCCGGGCGAGGATAACACTAAGTCCAGGAATGAAACATAAAGTGTGGATGTCTAAACATAAATAACCCTAGCCCAAGTGAGGGTTTTCTACTGGTCTGGTTACACATGCAACATATGACAGGGGTGCTAGGTCAGGTTCCAAGATAACAGATATTTAACAGGCGGTAGGAAGTAGAAGAGATCAAACGATCAACAGATAAAAACGAGGAATAATAACATTCAAATTCTAGCATGCTACCCAAGTCCAATCACTATCATGCATGATTCTATATCAATAGAATTAGAGCACAGTCCATAGATCTTGAAAGCAAAGCCACCCACCTCGATTTGCCACCAATTGCTCGTAGACACTTGCAATTGGCCTCCACGCGATCCGCACGCAAAACGAAGTCCGCTGCCGGAGTCCGCACGCAAAACGGAGCACGGTGCCAGAATCCGCACGCAAAACGGAGTCTGCACGCAAAACGGAGCACGGTGCCGAAACCCGCGCGCAAAATGAAGTCTGCACGCAAAACGGAGCACGGTGCCAGAATCCGCACGCAAAACGGAGTCTGCACGCAAAACGGAGCACGGTGCCGAAACCCGCGCGCAAAACGAAGTCTGCACGCAAAACGGAGCACGCCGTCGGGGACCGCACGCAAAACGGTGCAGTAAAACACAGTCCCTAACACAGATAAGAGCAAGAGGGTTAAAACACAGTTCAAAAGAACGCTCCAAAACTGTGCTAAAAACACCGAAAAAACGAAGTGCGGGACCAACCTCGACGCGTCGCACCGCCCAACCGACCCGTTTGGAACACCTCGCGCGCTCCGCGAGGTCCACGGCGCACCGCCACAACCCCCAAAAATTCCCTCCTCACTCCCTCTCTCGCTCGGTGAAGAAGAAAGAAAGGAAAAGGAAGAGAAATGGCGATCGGGGGAGGAAGAAGAAGAAGAAGAAAAAGGAAAAAGGGGGGGTGGTCCACGGCTCAAGGGTGCACGGTGGACCGGCCAATGGGGGAGCCCCCAGCCGCGGTCCACGGCACACAGGCGCGTGCACCCGGCGCAGGCACACGCCTGCCCGTCCACGCGGCCGCGTCACCGCGCGCCACGCGGCACGCGACAGTCACGCGCCACACGGGCGCGTGACACCGAGCACCCGCTCCCCTTCCGCGCGGCCGCCAACGGGGGCCCGCCACGTGGCGGCCCCTGCGTCACCCGCGCAGGAGCGCGTTCCCAATGCGCGCCAGACGCGCGCATTCCCGCGTCCGTACGCCGCCTCGAGCCGCGCGCCACCTCGGGATCCGCGCCACACCGCGAAAAACGCGCCGCGATGCCTCGAAAAACGCGCAACTCAACCGGGCTCCAAACCAAACAAGTAAATAGTCCATTCCTAGCGATTTCGCGCGCTGAATCCAAAAACGATGTCCATTTTTCCAAATTCTGATCCGAAAATTGCGGAGTGCCCCCGGATAGCCAACTTGATCCGATTTCCGCGCCGGGCCCAATTCTGAAGTCCGATTTGCCAAATTGCAACTCTAAAAATTCTCGAAGGCAACCGGAGGGGTAATCTTTTATCCAAACTTCGCCCGGAGTCCAAATTGACATCTGAATCGCGCGAAACCACTACCCAACACTCGACGGGTCCTCCAATTTTCACGGGATCTCCTTTTAAGCCCAAGGTCCAACACTTGTGTCCAAATTGTGCACAAACACCACCGACACATCACGCAGGCCCCCAGTGATGCAAACTAAAACTCAAATTGCACCACAAATCCATTTCTCGGGCCCGACATGCCCACAAACACTCCCAATGGCCACCAAAAGCTGCCCAACAACCAGCAAACTCTACGCGGGGGATTCCGGGACCTCACAGTTTGGGTAGACGGCGGTCCCGAGATGTTTTATTCTCTTATTTTATCTGTCGCCGCTGTGTTAGTGGCAGCGGTATATCAGTGTTAGCAGGACCTTAAACCCATAACCTTTTTGGACACACATATGATTTTTGGCAACCAAATGGTTTCTTCCAAGCATCGTAGGGTCGCCGGAGTCTGTCTTGTTTGATTGGACGAAGGCATTAGCCCTTCGAGGCTTGGATATAAAACTTGGTTTCAACTGTTTTCCTAAAAAGAACTAAAAATCATTAAATATGGATTTCTTACAGATCAGATGGCTTCAGTAAGAAATGTCACAGTTTTTCCTATAAATTAACCACCGAGATGATTCGAGTGGTCTGGGTTCTAAGGTCTGCCTTTTCTTGGGACGAGAACAATGAGAGGCTATGCCTAGAGCCTGTTCTTGTTTGATTTGGGTTGTAGGTTCTAGTTTTTCGGTGTTCCCGGACCCTTCTTTGGGTCAGTGGTTGAGATGTTCGGCCTGTTTGGCCTGTTGAGTCAGCTGTTAGCAGTGGATGCGATGTTGGCCTATTGAGGCAGTTGTTCGCAGTAGATGCGACGTTTGGCCTGTTTGGCCTGTTGAGTCAGCTGTTCGCAGTGGATGCGATGTTGGCCTGTTGAGGCAGTTGTTCGCAGTGGATGCGACTTTGTGCTATGAGTTGGTAGAGTGTGATCTAGAGGTTGTTTTTCCTGATTTAGTGGTGGAGGTGGTTCTCCCACTTAGCTTTGAGGATCTTGGGGTCTGGCAGATCGAGTCGTGGAGGTTTCCGGACTCAGCCATGGTCGTGCATTATCAGATTGAGTCGTTGAGGGTTCTCCGACATAGCTGTGAGAGTGTTTTGGGCTATTCCTGTTTGAGTCGAGGTTCTTTTTCCGACTGAGTTGTGCTTTGAGCTTGGAGTTACCGATCTGTTTGATCGTGGATCATAGCCTGCATGAGCCGCATTTGGCTTGACAGAGATACTTTACAGAGATACTTGATATGGGTTACTTATTGACTCGAGCGGGTCGCTCCCCTCGAGTGCCACTCCGGAGTAGGCGAGACCGGGTTGTTGTACCGGCGTGAGATTGAGCTTTTCTATCGCGACTTGTCGTTGCATTTGTCCCTCTGGCTGTGCTGGTGTTGGCAGTCATGGACGTCCTACGTAAGTCCGCTCCTCCGGGACGTAACGGCAATAGGTTGGCGCAGGCTTGACTAGACCTGATGAGGCAGCCAGTTTAGATTGGGTGATCAGAGATGAGAGTTAGTTGTGGCATCATGTACTTTCTGTTCCACTCTTTGAGCATCTAGATAGAGGCATAGTAGCTGTACAGTTTACTTTTCCCAGCTTTCCTTACAGCACTGCATTTGTTACTTTATGCCTCTAGTGGACTTAGTGGGCAGACCGTCGGGCTTGTTGGCGGCACCCACTGAGAACTACTTGGGACGTAGTTCTCACACCTGTCGTGGTGTCTTTTCCCACA
Organism: Tillandsia leiboldiana; assembly: GCA_029204045.2. Classification (NCBI taxonomy): domain Eukaryota; kingdom Viridiplantae; phylum Streptophyta; class Magnoliopsida; order Poales; family Bromeliaceae; genus Tillandsia; species Tillandsia leiboldiana. The sequence goes on from CM055064.1 coordinate 21,455,681, forward strand.
GGAACTTCTACTCCGGTTCCTGTTGTTCCTGTTGCTGATCCTTCTGACCGAGGCGAGGGAGTCGCGAGCTAGTTCCCTACCCGTCGTTGGAGTGTAGCGGTACCCCTTCCGAGGAGAGCTTCAGTAAATTAGTTATTTCATTTTCTTCCTTTGAGAGACTATTGTAGTGAGGATGGTTATGTATTGAGAGCCTGTACACTGTTGTATTTATTGGAGATACCTCCCTGTTGAGTTCTGAGTTTGTATTTGAGGATACTGTATGATTATCATTTTTGGGAGACGGACATTGTTGTATTTTTCCAGTTGTACAGTGATTGATTTAGTTATACAGCAGATTTTTATTTATAGCTCTGATATCTGTTTAGCTGTAGTACTTTTCTTGCAGGTAGGACGCTTCGCCTATGCGGGTTTGGCATAGGTGGCGGATCTGTTGGTGAGCCGGGTCGCAGTTTCGACCCCGGGGCGTGACAGATTAGAGTGGTATCAGAGCCTAGGTTGTAGGTCATTGAGGACTTAGAAACCCTAGGCTTGTGGTTGGACATTAGGATGACTACGTGAGAGTCGTGACTTTTAGCGAGAGTCCTGATCGAGTTTTGTACCTCTCCCAAGAGACGGGATGAGTGATTTGCATGTTTATGCTCCTAAGCGATTATGTTGGCTGCAGACAACATAATGTTGTGGAATTGGTAACATGCCTTAGACTTTCGCTGGATTGGGTCGTATGATTGTTGTGTCCTGATGTTTGTTATTGTGCAGTGGACCTACGATGCTTATGAGACGTCGTGCAGTGAGGAATGCGCATTCCGCATCTGGTTAGTAACCCGAGCAGCGAGAGACAGAGCTATCAGAGCAGAGCGAGACCCAGGAGTTATGGATCCAGATGGCACAGATGTCGGAGGCTGTCTGATGCCAGGAAGAAGCCATGGAACGTTTGATGCACTTGTTGGAGCAGAGAGCATAGCCAGTGGCAGTACCGCTTGAGTGTCCTCCAGTACTCTCTTCCTATGCAGTGGTATCTTCAGTTGTACCCGTGGCGCCGATGGAGCGAGCAGCCCCCTCCGTGCCGACGAGCAGTGCCGAGGCACCGAGGCAGGGTGGATAGTCGATAGTAGCTGAGCTTCGGGACGTCATTGATCGATGGAGCCAGTCCCGGCAGTTTGAACCATCCCGATTCACAGGTTTGAGTTGGAGCCTTTGTAGGCAGAATTGGGGTTGGTGGTGATGGAGAGACTATCTGAGAGCCTTCACGTGCTAGGGAGTTTATGTAGTTGTTGAACTGCACGCTCCAGGTTTCGAGGGGTGAGGCGCATAGGATATGTTTGACAGGGAATGGTTTGCGCCAGGATACCTTTCAGTGTAGTTGGTCCCTCCGTTTTGGATTATTGACGCTTCGATGGGTAGGCATTGTGTATGGAGCGTGGCGCTGCAGTTCCTTGGGATAGGGATCTGCCGCCAGAGGCGAGTTCTGGATATCGGCGCTTGGCGTCGGGTGATGGAGGACAGACCGACCGGTAGCGGCATTTCTGATCTCTTTACCTGGATAGCGAATTTTCGAGATGCCAGAGATCGAGTGGACCCCGACGGCAGCATCAGCATCTATATCAGAGTAGCGCAGCGGTAGCGTGGATTTGTTATCTGCGGAGGACTTTATTCGTCGCCTCAATGTGAGCAGAGACAGAGGTCGTGCTCCTTTGAGGATAGTCCTGATTTTCAGGCAGACTGAGCGACGACCACTTTCGTCGAGCGGATGGCGCAGTTGCAGGATCTGGTGGATCGAGGGGTCTGTTTGACCTAGTGCCACGCCGTTGGTGCACGGTGGTGATGCCACGTCGATGATACACGACTGTGAGGGTACGTTTATGGTTCGAGTGTAGACAGGTCCGGGTGGTATCTAGGACCTTTTGATGGAGTCATACTCCGGCAGTTATTGTTTGGTGCGGGTACCTACTTGGAATCAGACAGCCGAGGACCTTGCCTTGATGGCGTTCAGGACACGGTAGGGCATCTCGAGCTCTTAGTGAGGATAATTGGATTGATTAATGCCCTGCCACAAATTTTTTTTTTGATGTGAGGAATTGTATGACCTTGTTGTGCTGGGACGGACTGGGAGTAGTGTTTCCTGAGGATATTATCGTTTACTCCCTGAGTGACCAGAAATACGAGGAGCACTTATGGATGTGCTATAATGCTTGGGTGGAAGAAGCTGTTTGTCGTGTTATTGAGATACAAGTTTTAGCTTTAGAAGCTTACCTTCTTGGGTCACATTGTGTTAGCCGTAGGGGCGGCGGTGGAATTCCGGCCAATGTGGATGCTGTTTGAGATTGGCTGAGATCAACAATTATTGTTGAGGTGAGGAGCTTCTTGGATTTGGCAGTGCCAGGAGAGCATGGCGAATGGATGATGAGACTGATACTAGCGCCGATTGTAGCTTTGCCAGAGAGGGGGGAATGGATCTTTGAGTTATAGTGATGCCTCCCATGGTGGCTGTGGAGTTACCTTTGGGTTATGCTTGAGCATTTTGTATCACCCCGACAGGGCCACTGTGGTGGCGGATACCTGGAGCCGGAGAGCTATTGGGATTGAGTTTGATGATTCCGTTGCTGGCGCTGGGTGGGACCGTTGAGGAACAGGGCTCGAGGTTGTGTCCCTGAGGGTCCCTTTTGACGGTGGACTGCGGTGAAGCAGTCCATGCGGATGGTCAGGATCCGAGAGTGATTGAGCGAGGACCCTAGCCGATTAGGGCTTCTTTTCTTTGGATGACCGTATGGGTATGTTTCGGATCGCCTGGTTGAGCTGGCACTAGGGAGCGGTTTTGGTGCGTGCTACATTGGTTGTTCTCTTTTTTTTTCCCCCAGCCTTTTCTTCCACGTCTCAGCTCGGGAGTGTCAGGCTTGTGGATTCCTCGCCCGTGATGGACTCGTTTCTTTTGAGATCTGCGAGTACTTGTGGTACGCGGGACGCCCGTTGCGAATTCTGGCTCGTGAGATGAGAGAATTACGCAATTTGGGCCATGTCGTACCGATTTTTGTTGTTGTTGTGGAGTAATCACGGGGAGTGACAGGTGACTCGAGAGCTGGAGACGGCAGTGTTATGTACCTACCCTTGTTTTTGTGGCACCTTTTGGGTTGAGCTAGTTTCGAGGACGCAACTTTCTTTTAGTGGGGGAGGATATGGTGACCCAGATCTCTGCAGGGCTTCTACAGTGCGATTAGCAGCTTCTGGAGGCCTATGTGGCATGTCGGCGGTGTTTCTGCACCAATTTGGACTCAAGTGATGGGCTTCGGGTGTATAATGGATCACGTGAGTGATCGGAGGACCCCGTCGGATGTTTAGAAGTGGTTTCGCGCGAAATGGTTATTCAAATTGGACTCAGCGCGAAATTTGAGTAAAGAACACTTCTCCAGGAATTTTCGGCAAATTTTAGAAGTGGAATTTGGCAAATCGGACTTCGGATTTGGATTCAGCGCGCGAAAACGGTCAAGATGGACTATTTACTTGTATTTTTCGGAGCCCGGATGACGCGACACTTTTTTCGAGGCGTGGGGTTACTGTTCCGGCGGCCGGAGTTGCGCCGGCAGCGGCGGCGGACGGCGGAGCGCGGCGGCGGGCCAAGGAGAGGCCGGTCGGTCCACCGCGGGAGTCGTGCACCGGGCGCGGGCCACTTGGCGAGCTCCGGTTGGCCGGCGCAGCAGGCGCGGTCCATGGACCTTGGCGGGGTGCACGGTGGACCGTGGTCATGCCACGTGGCGTGATTGCATTGGCTGGTGCACGAGCGTGCGGTCCACGCAGCTGGTAGCAGGTGCCTCGGGATGCGTGCCCGACAGGCGCGCGTGGGCGCACGTGGGGCGCGACGTGGGCGCGCTGACCCGCGCTTCCCGCTCGGGGGCGCCACATGTCGGCACCCGCTTCGGCCGCGTGGCCCAGCGCGGTTGGCCCAAACAGCTGTTTGCTGTTTGGGAGGCTACGTGGCAGCCTGGGAGATTTCCGGGCGTGAATAGTAACGGGCTGGGCCCGTTACTGTAGCAGCCCGGAAGATTCGGGCGCTCAGTTTTGGGCCAAAATTCCAAAACAGTTGGATTTTCGGGCTGGGCATATAAATAGGCACTTTGCTCGGGCTTTTTGCCCCCTTTCCCGAGCTCCCCTGCCCATAGCCCCTTTAGCAAAGTTAGAGATCTTCATCTTGCGCATCTTCTGGCAGAGGCCCGGATTTTTTGGAAGCCGCGGCGTCGACGACTTCGGCATCGGAGCGCAGTGTGGCGATTTTTCATCGGAGGCCCGTTATCGTCGCAGTTTGATCTGAGAGGTCTACAGAGCTACTCCATCAGTATTTTTGGACGATTTCTGCGGCGTTGGAATCACGAGAGGTACGTCTTCGACTTTCGTGTTGATCATCTTGCTGGATTCAGAGTTTATGGCATGGTTTTCGAGGCATTTCTAAGCCGTTGTTTTCTGGTGGAGTTTTTGGACACCGGCCCCTTGCCAGAATTTTATCTCCGCACCCGAGTGTCGGATTGAGACGAGCCTATACACTTTTTGGATCTACTCGTCGCAAGGATTATCATTGTATTTTTCCGGGATTTTTCTGAGGCTTGCCCGAAGGTATACTATTCCCCTTTTATCTGTGTTTGAGTTTACAGTTGTGTGGTTGTGAGTGTTTGCGCACCTGTACTGTGGAATTTGTAACTTGGCCTACGGGGCTCGGATTTGAGCGTGCAGGTACCCGTTTCGAAGGTCTCGACGAGACGCTCGCTGTGATATTTTTATCGGAATTTTTAGGGCACTTCTGCAGGTGGAAATTTCAGATCTTCAGGACTGTCTTCTGCAGATTTTTGTACTTGGTTATTTTGTGGAATAAAGTGTAACCATGGACCTTTTGTTGTACCCAGGAGTATTTGCGGATGTTTGTGAACCCGTTGGTGTTGCGGATTAGTGGAGGTTGTTGCTTCTGGTGTTTTCAGCTGTGGAACTCCGGACAGTTAGCATTTTCAGGTGGGTGGCCTTGTCTTCATGACCTATGGACTATGCATTAATTCTATCTGTGTAGGGACTTGCATGTTATAGATGTGTTCTATATAGCATGCTAGATTATAGGAATTGATGTTCCTAATGCTGTTAGATGATCATGTGTTTATTTTTCCTTCCCTACAAGCTGTTGATTATTGTTATCTTGGAACTTGACCTAGCACCCCGTCATATGTTGCATGTGTAACCAGACTAGTAGAAAACCCTCACTTGGGCTAGGGTTATTTCTGCTTTAGACATCCACACTTCTACTTTCCTAGACATAGTGTTCTTCCTCGCCCGGGTAGTGGGCCGAGTGGTCAGGAGTTATCTTTTAGTTTGGGATGCATGTTACACTCGTGCTTGGGAGCAGAGTGGAGTCTGGTAGATGTAGTTAGTTGTTCATCTGTAGCGGGAGCTGTTTGGGTAGACGGCGGTCCCGAGATGTTTTATTCTCTTGTTTTATCTGTCGCCACTGTGTTAGTGGCAGCGGTATATCAGTGTTAGCAGGACCTTAAACCCATAACCTTTTTGGACACACATATGATTTTTGGCAACCAAATGGTTTCTTCCAAGCATCGTAGGGTCGCCGGAGTCTGTCTTGTTTGATTGGACGAAGGCATTAGCCCTTCGAGGCTTGGATATAAAACTTGGTTTCAACTGTTTTCCTAAAAAGAACTAAAAATCATTAAATATGGATTTCTTACAGATCAGATGGCTTCAGTAAGAAATGTCACAGTTTTTCCTAAAAATTAACCACCGAGATGATTCGAGTGGTCTGGGATCTAAGGTCTGCCTTTTCTTGGGACGAGAACAACGAGAGGCTATGCCTAGAGCCTGTTCTTGTTTGATTTGGGTTGTAGGTTCTAGTTTTTCGGTGTTCCCGGACCCTTCTTTGGGTCAGTGGTTGAGATGTTCGGCCTGTTTGGCCTGTTGAGTCAGCTGTTCGCAGTGGATGCGATGTTGGCCTATTGAGGCAGTTGTTCGCAGTAGATGCGACGTTTGGCCTGTTTGGCCTGTTGAGTCAGCTGTTCGCAGTGGATGCGATGTTGGCCTGTTGAGGCAGTTGTTCGCAGTGGATGCGACTTTGTGCTATGAGTTGGTAGAGTGTGATCTAGAGGTTGTTTTTCCTGATTTAGTGGTGGAGGTGGTTCTCCCACTTAGCTTTGAGGATCTTGGGGTCTGGCAGATCGAGTCGTGGAGGTTTCTCGACTCAGCCATGGTCGTGCATTATCAGATTGAGTCGTTGAGGGTTCTCCGACATAGCTCAGAGAGTGTTTTGGGCTATTCCTGTTTGAGTCGAGGTTCTTTTTCCGACTGAGTTGTGCTTTGAGCTTGGAGTTACCGATCTGTTTGATCGTGGATCATAGCCTGCATGAGCCACATTTGGCTTGACAGAGATACTTTACAGAGATACTTGATATGGGTTACTTATTGACTCGAGCGGGTCGCTCCCCTCGAGTGCCACTCCGGAGTAGGCGAGACCGGGTTGTTGTACCGGCGTGAGATTGAGCTTTTCTATCGCGACTTGTCGTTGCATTTGTCCCTCTGGCTGTGCTGGTGTTGGCAGTCATGGACGTCCTACGTAAGTCCGCTCCTCCGGGACGTAACGGCAGTAGGTTGGCGCAGGCTTGACTGGACCTGATGAGGCAGTCAGTTCAGATTGGGTGATCAGAGATGAGAGTTAGTTGTGGCATCATGTTCTTTCTGTTCCACTCTTTGAGCATCTAGATAGAGGCATAGTAGCTGTAGAGTTTACTTTTCCCAGCTTTCCTTACAGCACTGCATTTGTTACTTTATGCCTCTAGTGGACTTAGTGGGCAGACCGTCGGGCTTGTTGGCGGCACCCACTGAGAACTACTTGGGACGTAGTTCTCACACCCGTCGTGGTGTCTTTTCCCACAGGAACTTCTACTCCGGTTCCTGTTGTTCCTGTTGCTGATCCTTCTGACCGAGGCGAGGGAGTCGCGAGCTAGTTCCCTACCCGTCGTTGGAGTGTAGCGGTACCCCTTCCGAGGAGAGCTTCAGTAGATTAGTTATTTCATTTTCTTCCTTTGAGAGACTATTGTAGTGAGGATGGTTATGTATTGAGAGCCTGTACACTGTTGTATTTATTGGAGATACCTCCCTGTTGAGTTCTGAGTTTGTATTTGAGGATACTGTATGATTATCATTTTTGGGAGACGGACATTGTTGTATTTTTCCAGTTGTACAGTGATTGATTTAGTTATACAGCAGATTTTTATTTATAGCTCTAATATCCGTTTAGCTGTAGTACTTTTCTTGCAGGTAGGACGCTTCGCCTATGCGGGTTTGGCATAGGTGGCGGATCTGTTGGCGAGCCGGGTCGCAGTTTCGACCCCGGGGCGTGACAAAAGGTCCCGGCGCAACCCTCGCTCGAACATGTAAATCCGGTGCGCCTCATCTCTGGCCACGTTCGGTACACACGCCAGCAACTGATTGAAATTCGCAATATACTCATGCACGGGCCGATCTCCCTGGCGAAGGTTTCTCAACTGCTCCTCCAACCTCTGACGGACGCTTTCCGGGAAGAAAGCCCCAAGAAGGAGACTACGGAACTCCGCCCAGGTCAGGAGCTGAGCCCCAGGCGGACCAGCCGGTCGAACACGCCGCCACCAAGCCTCGGCATTGCGCTCCAAAAAGTTCATCGCCAATAACACCTGGTATCGCTCATTGATGAACAATGTCTCAAAACGTCGCTCCATCGCCGTGATCCACGACTCTGCCTCCCACGGCTCTGCACTCTGCCCCGAGAAATGGGGTGGGTCAAACTGGCGAAACCTCATCAACAAATCGACCATCTCCCGCTGCTCTGCCGAGGTCAGAGGTCCCCTCAACCCAGACGGCTGTCTACCAGTACCCCGAGCAACAGGGGATGCTGGGGTCACTGGTACAACTGGGGGAGCCACAGTAGGGGATGATGGTACGGGAGAACTCTCCGGGGGTGCTACAACAGGCTGCGCCCTCTGCTCTAACATCTGCGTCAGCCGACCCATGGCCTCCTCCTGACGCCGAACAGCCTCCGACATCTGAGCCATCTGAGCCTGTAGCTCCTGCACCTCACTCTGCTGGCCTTGCCCGGACTCCTCCTGCTCGGGCTCAGAGGAAGAAGGCTGAGAACGCGTCAACATCCTGCATCGCGGAGGCATCCTGCCATAAGAAACCTCGAATCAATAACACAATCCCGCACGACCCAATCTAGCGAAAGTCAAAGACATCCCCCTATTTCTGTGACTTTATGTTGTCTGCAGCCAACATAACTGTTCACCAGAAATTGGGTATGTCGATCCCTCTTCACTCACGGGAAGAGTCAAACAATAAATCAACGACTTTCGCAAAACGTCTCGTCTCTCGCGCCCTATCTTCCTAGGGTCTGCCAAAAGCCTAGGGTTTCCTAAGTCCCAACTGACCTATCCCTAAGCTCTGATACCAACTTAATCTGTCACGCCCCGGGTGTAAACCAGAACCCGGGTCCGTCTACAGATCCGCCGTGCACACGGAATTTCCCGCGTACACGAAGCGCTGGTAACCTGCTCAGGTATAATATAAACAATAAAAGAGCATAATACAGAGCTGAAATAGAAGAACCACATAGTATCTCAGACTGGAATAATAATAAAGCTATAATAAATACAATAATCTCTCAACTCACCAAAATAGTACAACCTGCTGGCCAAAGCCAGACCCAAAATAAGAAAAATACATCAGTCTGAGTAAAGGGTACAACATCTGTCTAACAACAACTCAATCTCACAGGAGATCTATCTACTCAGCGATCCCCTTACCTCGATCAGCTGCCGATGGCCTAGCAGCTCCTGCAGACGACTCTGCAACACAAAGAAGAAGAGACAGGAAACAACAATGGGGGTGAGAACTACTAGATAAACCAGTAGCCTCCCCTAGTGGGTAAAACCTCAAATGCTGACGCACCCACTAGGACTACTAGAGGCAAAAGGAAAGGACAGTGGTAAGCTATAAAGGCTGCTGATAAAGAGGAAACTACCACTACTATGCCTCTAAATGCCATGCCGAAGGAAATGACTGTAAGTATGCATCAGTATCTACCCTGCCTGCCTGGATAAACCCAATCTAATCACCAGTAAAAACTGGTACTGCCTGCTGTGCCTGCCGTATCGGGTATGCCAGCCCACGCATAACACCGATGTAAAAAGGAGTCTCAAGGACTCAAAGCCTGCCTGTCGCGCACTCCGGAGTGGCACTCGAGGGGAGCGACCCACACGAGTAAAGTATCTCAGTAACCAGTAATCATAAGTATCATAAAACAGCAGGACTGGATCATGACTCTGATCAAAGTGGGAAAACCCATCCACTAAAGAAAAGCTAATCCCCAATATGATGCAATAGTACTCAATAAGTGGGAAACTCCATCCACTAGCAAAAAGCTCGATCCCCAATCTGATGCAAAGATCGACATCCGGTCAACCGCCTAATCTCCGCGGTTGCCGCAATACCCCATAAGTCCAAAGCCTGATAAAGTAATCAACATCTGGCCAACCGCCTGATGTCCGCGGATACCACAATGCCCCACAACCCAGAATCGAGTCTAACCTGTCCCAGACTCGATGGCCTCTACTACACTACCCCAAAACCCTGCTCAAACTTGAGCAACATGCATCTGAATGCAAAGGAGAATAATAAAACATGGTTTCTCCTAAGTCAAGTCCCAATAATAGTGTAGCAATAAATAGTGGCCTATCTAGATGTCCATACAAGCATGCAATTGTCCTCTTTTAAAACTGAAGAAAAGTGTTTGATATTTATTTAGAAAAGGATGGCTTAAATGTCCCAACATAGTAAGTCATTTTGCATGCGAGATTATGATATAGCCTTTGTCCCAACAACAGTGTCCCAATTTAATATAAATAAGCCGTCATATAATTTGTGGGGTTTACTCATGCAATTCACAATTAAAATACCGATTACCAGTTTAAAATAGGGGATCTCTAATACTCCTAGTGAGATAGTCAGAAGTGAGGTAAGCAACAACCACCCACCTCGAAAAGCGTGATCCATACCCAGAAAGGTCTCCTTACTGTCCACAGTCCTCTATACCCACAACTCGTCAAGAACAGTGCACAACTGTACAGAATAACACACCCAGAGTAAACACAAATCCCAAAAATACAGCCTTTGCTGTTTTTCTAAACAGCACAAAAAGAAGGGATTTTCACCTCTGTATAGTGCTCTGAAAAATCCAGAAAAATTACGGTTGCGTTCCTCGTGACGAGTAGATCGAAATCGACTACTTAAACGCCTTAATCCGATGCTCCTAGCTCCAGATATAATTCGGAGAAGTTACTGCTGTCCAGAAAGTACCACAGCAAAAAGGAGGGTCAAAGATGCCTCGGGAACCATGCCAAAAGTGCAAAATGAGGTGAACCGATCAACACGGAAAATGAAGCCTTACCTCTTTCGGTCGCGCGGTCGCAGAAATCGTTCAAAACTTCCTCCGGGTTAGCGCACAGGAATTTTCCGACTGAACTCCGACGATAACGGGCCGAAAAAGGAGAAACGTCAAAGCGTAATGCGTCGCAGATATCTCTCTGTCGGGAACTTTAAAAATTCTGAAATTTCTATGGTAGATAGAGGACAGAGAAATGAAAAACTTTCATTAAGGGATCACTCTCATTTTCTCTCTCTAAAACTCGGAATTTGCAAAGAGAGAGGGAGGGGTATTTATAATGGGCCAATTTACTATTCGGGCTCCACAAAGAATCCGGGCCCGAACACAAAACACCGAAACCAGCCAATCAGACAGCGCCACACCTCACAAAACAGGAAACATCCGTACGGGCCAATGAAATTGCGCCACGTGTCCCCCGCCGCCCACGTTTCTCACGCGCCCGGCACACGTGGGCGGCCGTGCGCCCGCCAATGAACAGCCGCCACGTGTCCCACGTGGTCCACGGAGCGCACGAGCCCGGTCCACGCGCCGGGTCTTCCGGATCCTGTCGGCCAATCACAGCGCGCCACGTGTCAGGGACAAGCCGCCACCTTTGACGCCGCCGGACCAATCAGAGGCTGCCACGTGGCCTTCTGAGTCTTCGGTGCACCCGGTGCACGCCTATTCTGTGGACCCCGCGCCTACGCGCTGCCCGCGCCTGCCCGCGCTGCCCGCGGCCCTGCTCCGCCCCTGCGCCGCCTTGCTCCGCCGTGCGCCGCCGTCTGCCTCCTGCCGCCGGTCGCCGGAACAGTGTTTCCGGCGGCCGGAACAGTAATTCCGGCATGAACAGTAACCCAGTGTCGAAAAAATAAATTAAATATGCCATTTTGATTGTTTTCGCGCGCTGAGTCCAAATCCGCCGTCCGATTCTTTAAATTCTCATCCGAAATTTTGCCAAAAGCCCCCGGAAAAGCCCATTTGCTCCGTTTTTCGCGCCGGATCCATTTCTGAGGTCCAATTTCGTTACTGCAAGCTCCATTACACCATATAAGCCTTCTATTGTCACTGTTAAGGCTACAACAGTTACTGGGGAAATCCGGATCATCACAGGTGCAAACCTTGGATTAGCTGTTGACACTACTGGTCTTTATTACACTGATGGTAATTTCCAACATGATACCCATTGGGATATGGTTGTGGACTCTATTTGCAAGACAGGGACGCACACGAACAGATCATATGTTGAATCAAAGGACCTAAAACCAGAGTATCATATTTTGTCCTTAATTGTATGCTACAACCTATTGCCCACACTGGGGACCAAAAGGATTCGATGGGATCGATTGTTACTTCTCTTTTTCCTCGGTCACCCGGAAAGTGCAAATGGAATTAACACCAACATTCCATTTCTCATTTGGCAGCAAATGGTACATGTCATTGAAGGATCAAGGCAACGTGACCTTCTACCGTATCCAATCTTGATTACTCGTATTCTGGAAGATCACGGAGTGGACATTTCTTGTGCCAAATATGATTATGGCTTGGGGGCAATTGATGGAATCACTTTAGCCAAGTCAATTAGCACTTTGAAGACATTTGGGCATACAAAAGCCTATGCAAGTGAAGCGACAGTGAGTGCACCACCTCGTCAAGAATCTCCTGAACCAGATGAGGTCGTAACTCTTCAAACCTTGCTTCGGGATGTTCGTTCATTAAAGCAAAGGATGGAGCAAAGGATGGAGCAAGGCTTCAAGAAACTTGAGGATAATTTAAAGAAAATCTTCGATATCCTTGGGTGCAAACATGATGATGTGGTCACTGGAGCAACTGCACCGAGTACATCGCATGGACCAACATCACATGATGATGATGATGATTCAAATGAGGATGAGTGATTTCTTTTCCTTCTTGTTTTTGGTTTTCATTTTCTTTTCACTCTGTGATGAACAAGAGCTCTTATGGGCATGCAACTAAGAACTTATCCTTCTAGTATGTTTCTTTTTGTCTATTTAACTGTTTGACAATTTGTGACAAAAAGGGGGAGAACAGAAATGAGATGGACGTATCATAAAAAGGGGAGAACAGAGATGCTCAAGATAGAAAAAAGGGGAGAACAGAGATGCTCAAGATAGAAAAAAGGGGAGAACAGAGATGCTCAAGATAGAAAAAAGGGGAGAACAGAGATGCTCAAGATAGGGGGAGATAAAGAAAAGATTGAGAACAAGAGCCACAAAACAAAAGAGCCGGAAAAATAAAAGAACCAAAAGGAAGACGAATCAAATGCAGGATTTTAATTTCTAACGACTAATGTTTGATTTTGTTTGGAGTTTTGCTTTGCAGGAATTACATCACTTTAAGACTCCAAGTCCTAAGTCATAGAGTATGTTCTAGGACTATTTGATTCAAATGTAATTTGTATTTATTGGATCTTTCATGCAAAGAAAATCAATGTTTTGGTGATAACATTGAGTTTCGATTTTTTGGTTTAAGATGAGTGACTTGAGCGGCACTATGTATTTTTGGGTTTTGTCACAAAATTGCCAAAGGGGGAGATTGTTACGGCTTTTTGTGTTGGCATATTTCGTAAGTTTAGTCGGAGTCTTAAAGGGATCAAATTGTCAAATCAGCTTTCGAAGATTCTTTGAAGATTCAACATGAGCTCAAGATAACACTCAGGTATGGTTAATTAAACCATGGTGATTTAAGTTCATTTATAATCATTGGAATCTAGAAATGATTGAAACCCGGTTTAGACTTGGTTTTAGGAACTTGGTTTTAACTTACAACCATTCTTAAGTTTGGATTCCGGTACTAGGTTTGATTTGGATAAAGCTTATCTTGGAACAAATCAGTTTTTACATTGCGTACCGGAACCACACTTTGAGTTCCTCAAACCCGACATAGAATTTTCTGTAAATTGCATTGCGTACCGGAACACAGACTCGCATACCGGAACACAATAGAAAAATCTGTGTTTGCACCATTGCGTACCGGAACACGTTATTTGGTACCGGTACACAATGCCCTATCGGGATAAATTTACTAAACCAACTTTTATCTTTTTCCAAGGGTTATAAATAGATACTTAGGGTTTCTCGAGACTTACCGATCAATTCAGAAAACACTCGAGAGCAACCCTAGAGGCTGGTTTTTATCATTCTTCTTTTAGCCTCTTTTAGGTCAATTCGACGGTTCTTCAAAGATCTATCTTTTGTCGAATTGAACTAGTCTTTGCTCAGAGTTTCCTTCTACGGTTCCTCAATGATAATCTAAGCAAAGGATCACCATCGAAGCCAATATTCTTATCGGCTGAGTTTGCGTCGTGGATTCGACGTTGCACCGTGGATTCGGTGTGTTGAAGGCATTTCGTGGATTCGAAACGTGTGCTCGTGGATTCGAGTGGCGTTCGTGGATTCGAACGTGTGCAGTGGACGTTCAATCGGTGAGCGCAAGGTCCGAAGAAGTTGAAGGAGGGGTCGAGTCCGTGGAGTCGGTAATCACCTTGTTATTCTTCATTTTCTTAGTGGATTGTTATTGCGTGTTGGTCCCGTGGTTTTTCTCCTGGATTGGAGTTTCCACGTAAATCTCGGTGTGCTGTTTTTATTTTCCGCATTGGTTTTTATTTTGCACTGAGATTGGTTTTATAAGTATTACACCTATTCACCCCCCTCTAGTTGTTTGATAGTACCTATTTAGATCCGTGTGGATCCTTAATATATAAAAACCTACAAAGGGTGGCGCGGTTCCCCGAACCATGTCAAACGCAATCTCTATCTCCCTAACCGGCGGCATTATCAACAGCTCAGGTGAAATCACACCCGGGATCTTATGGGCAACAGAGATATCCTTGAGTCCCGGTGCCGCCGTAAGCACCTCTCACATTGTCGCTAAAACTTGTGTGCTCTAACAATCTCAATAACCAAGCCTCCCCTCGTCTGCCTCGCATAAGATCAACGTCCTCTCTCTCCTTAGTCAAAATATCCTTTGGCATTGTGCCAAACAATCTCAAGCACAGGGTCAAAATACCGAACTGCCAAAATTACCAATAAATCTGTTGGTAACTCATAGTCTCAGCTGCACTGGACATAACCCACAAGCCTCCTCCACATGCACAACACTAACAGGAACCTGTACCTCAAGTGCACGTGGTAATAAATCTGCCTCTAGTCCATGCAGGAATGCAATATGCTCTAACTCCGACTGCTGTGATGAAATCACACCTGCGACAACTCAATCCACTACCGTGGCGCCCTCCAACCGGGCGGCACAGATTCATTCGCTCGATGCAAATGGTCGTCGCTCAGTCTGCCAGAAAAATCACGACTAATCACAAAGGGAGCACGACCTCTGTCTCTGCTCACACTGAGGCGACTGATACGGTCCTCCGCAGATAGCAAATCCACGCTACCGCTGCGCTACTCTGATATAGATGCTGATACTGCCATCAGGGTCCACCCGATCTCTGGCATCTCGGGGACTCGTTATCCTGGAAAAAGAAATCAGAAATGCCTCTGCCGGCCAATCTATCCTCCAAAAGCTCCGACTCAATCTTAGGAGTCGGGGTGGTTCATCTGCCAAATCTGGCTAAATAGATCGATCATGACCCCTTAGCTCACCAGCTGTCAACTATCCACCCTGCCTCGGTGCCTCGACACTAAACATTGGCACAGAGGGGGCTACTCGCTCCATCGGTGCTACAGAAATCCCTACCACTGAGGATACTGCAACCGGGTGGTCTCAGAAGGAAATACTGTCGAGCTGCTCGCTGCTCCGACAATCATGTCACCCAAACCAGCTGCTCACTCTGTTGCTGAAAGGCCTCAAACAATCCTGTCATCTGGGTCCGGAGTTCTCTGACCTCAATCCAGGTATCCGGCCCAAAACCAACCGCTCGAGCTCAACTGTTATGACAGGATGCACACGGGTCAACACCCAGCGTCGGGGAGACACCGCTCGCCACGATGAAACCACAAAACAGCACACAACAGCGCTCGACCCAATCCAGTGAAAGTCTAAAGCATGTCACCCGTTCCACAGCATTATGTTGTCTGCAGCCAACATAATCACTTAGGAGAATAGACATGCCAATCACTCTTCCCATCCCTTGGGAGAGGTATAAAACTCAATCAGGACTCTCGCTAAAAAAAAAATCACGACTCTCACGAAGTCAACCAAGGGTCAAACCATAAGCCTAGGGTTTCTAAGTCCACCATGACCTATATCCTAGGCTCTGATACCACTCTAATCTGTCACGCCCCGGGGGTCGAAACTGCGACCCGGGCTCGCCAACAGATCCGCCACCTATGCAAAACCCCGCATAGGCGAAGCGTCCAACCTGCAAAGTACCATCTAACAACTGAACAAATATCAGAGCTGAAGGAAAACTACTGAAATAAAAACCTGAATCACTGTACAACTGAAAAACAAAGGTACAATATCCATCTCCCATAAATAAATGATACAATCATCCGATCCACCGAAACTGTAATACAAGTAAAGGCCACCTATACAACATCTATAAATCCAAAAAGGGAGATAAACTGAAATAATAAAATACAACTGAGTACAGTTGTAAGACCCGCTTAGTTTTTCCATCTTACGAACAGGATATCCAGCAAGACGCAAAACATTATAATTTAATTTATTTGATTTTTAATTATTTTTGGAACGGTGCATCATGGACCGCGGGAATTTTAATGGGTAGAGCTCGCGGAGCCGAGAACGGCGGTGCGATCGGATCTGAATTCCGATTCCGGGAGTTCCCAGAATCTAATTCCGAAGTTTGGACCCCCGTCCGACGTTTCGAGATCCGTACGATCTATCTGCACGCTTTTCCAAGCATCGGTCAGCCGCCAGATATTATTATTATTATTTGTATAACTAATGTTATTATTAATTTTATTTTGTACGGGAGTTATAAATACCCACTTGGGGAATTAGGGTTTTCCTCATTTCCTCTTCTCCTCAACCGAGCGGCTAGGGTTTCCAGGGAGCGAGCGAATCTAAGGAGAGAAAGAACGGCAACCCAACCTTTTTCGCTCCCGCTCGGAATCCTCGATCCCGTACACATCCCTCGCAATCCAAGGTAATCTTATTATTTTATTTTATTTATTTATCTATTTATTCTTAGGTAAGACGGCGTGGTCGTCGGCCGCCGAGCCGCCGCCACGGGGTGGGGCCGGGCGCCGACGGCGACGGACGCCGCCGCCGCGGACGGCGCACCCGTGCGGCGCACCGCCGCGCGGGGCCGCCCGCGGGCGGAGCGCCCGCGCGGCGCGGGGCCGCGCGCGGGCGGAGCACCCGCGCCGCGTGCAGCCGCGCGGGGCCGCCCGCGGGTGGGGTGCCCGCGCGGCCGTCGCCGCGCGGGGCCGCCCGCGGGCGGGGACACCCGCGCGGTACGCCGCCGCGCGGGGCCGCGAGCGCGCTGGCGCCCGCGCGGCGTGCAGCCGCGCGGGGCCGCGCGCGGGCTGGGACACCCGCGCGGCGTACCGCCGCGCGGGGCCGCGCGCGGGCTGGGACACCCGCGCGGCGCACCGCCGCGCGGGGCCGCGCGCGGGCTGGCGCCCGTGCGGCGTGCAGCCGCGCGGGGCCGCCCGCGAGCGGGGACACCCGCGCGGCGCACCGCCGCGCGGGGCCGCGCGCGGGCTGGCGCCCACGCGGCGTGCAGCCGCGCGGGGCCGCGCGCGGGCGGGGTGCCTGCGCGGCGTGCAGCCGCGCGGGGCGGCGTACGGGCGGGGCGCCCGCGCGGCCGTAGCCGCGCGGGGCCGCCCGCGGCAGGGGGCCGCCGCGGTAGGGCACCCACGCGGCCGTCGACGCGCGGGGCCGAGCGCCCGCGCGGCGCATCGCCGCGTGAGGCCGCCGTGCTACGGGCGGTGCGACGCCGCGGCATGCGGTCGGGGGACCGCCGCTGACGGACTAGGGACCGCGCGGAACGGTCCGCGGGATGTGCGTGCGATGCACGGGTCGGTGTCGTGCAAAGGTGGAAGCCGCACGAAGTCCGAGGATCGCGTCGGGTCTCCCGCTGTTCAGTATTTTAAAGTCGGCTTTTAGTTTTGGTTACTTAGTCTGAGCTTTCTGTGTTCCATCAGGAGTGCGGGACGTCTTAAGCTCGACGGGCGTGAAGGACGGGACGAACCAACCTCTAGACTTTCCTTCATGTGGGTAAAATTTCCACGGAGTAGGGAAAAAAGGTGTAAGTCACACAATTTGCATGTTTGGGCAAGAATGGAGCTTAAGTAATTGCGGTTTATGATACTAACCCCATTTATATATTTATATATACATGTGAAGTATTTAATAATTATGAGGCTCTTGTTTTGCTACACGCACACTGGCAGTTTGGCCACCGCAAGGGTGTGCCCCACGCAGCGGTGGCGTTAGGAATGGGGGCCCCCGCGGGTGGGGGGTGTGAGCGGTGAAGCCGGGGTCGGTGCCCGGCGGCCGAGATAGGGGCTCGGCAGGGGACACTAGGGTAGGGGCCCGGTGTGGTGGTCGGGAAAGGTGCCCGGTTTTGTTGATTCAGGGTAGGTCATTAACGGCGTCGACCGTACTCCGAGACAAAGGGGGTTGCTCCGGTTATCGTGGTTTGAGTTATTATTGCCCTTTTTGCATATTGTGTCATTTTCAGTCACTGACTTCCCACTTTGTGACAGGTTCGTCCAGGGGCGAGTGTTGACACGCTGGTGAGGCCGCGCGCACGATGTTCTGAGGACTCTGAGTAGCTTGTTTTCAGTTGACTCATTCTCCTTTTACTTTATTAAACTTGTTAGCTAGATGTGGTGTGCGATACCCCCGTGGGATCGACGTGGATGTTGCCCTTTTTCTATTATAACTGTTGCATGAGTGAGGACCCTTTCTCACCTCTTGGCCGATTTTAAGTACTAGTCATAAACTGTTTGCGAAAACCGTTTTAAAAAGAAACATGGACGTCGGGTAGACGCCGCTTTCAAAACTCTGCGATGATTTATCTTTCACAACTATCGGCCTCGTTCCTAATATATGTGTTGATGAGTGGTATGTTGTATGCGCTTGTGCCCTGGACTAATGTGGTTAAAGCTATACGTGACGCATTGTGTACTCAGGACGCCGTGCATGTGCAAAGGAGACTCTACCCCTCCGCGGAGCGAATTTGCATATGCGGCGGGTCTGTGCACGCGCCGGGGCGACGTATTTTTTTTTTTTTAAAAAAAAAAAAAGAAAAAAAAAAGTACGCTAATCCAGGAGCTTCGGTGGCTCAAACTTCCGCGCGTTGGGACCCCCGGGGCGCGACAACAGTGAAACCCACAATCCGGGTTGGTACATCTATCCCACTGTAGAAATCAACACTGGTAGGGATCTATCTCGCGGCTCCCTCGCCTCGAACTGTCAACCGAAGATCCGCAACTCCCGCAGCAAACACTGCAAAACAAAGGGAGGAAAGGGGAAAAACAACAATGGGGGTGAGAACCACTAGTAAAACCAGTAGCCTCCCCTTGTGGGTAAAGCCTCAAACCCTGACGTACCCACAAGTCTACCAGAGGCAAGAAAAAGAATAAGAGAGGTGGTAAGCTATAAACAGAACTACTGATAAAAGAGAGCTACCACAAAAATGCCTCTAAATGCCGAGCTAATAAGGATAGCTAAATATGTGCAACAGAATATAAATACCTGCCTGACTAAACCCAATCTATACACCAGTAAACACTGGTACTGCCTGCCATGCCTACCGAACTTCCGACTCAACTGCGGGAATACTGACCGACTACTGACCGGTACGGTCGCATCCCGAAATAGGTGACAGACCGACTACTGATCGGTACGGTCGCACCCAAAACAAGTAACAGACCGGCTCCTATCTGGCACGGTCACACACTCCGGAGTGGCACTCGAGGGGAGCGACCCACACGAGTGAAATAAGTAGTCATAAGTAACCTGATATAGTAGGACTAGATCACGACTCTAAATAAGTGGGAAAAACCATCCACAAGGAAGCCCGATCCCTCACCTCCAATCCGATGCAATAATAATAACCCGGTCAACCGCCCACAGTTCGCGGTTGCCGCAATCCCTGCCATCAGGCCCTGCCCGTCCCAAATCCCCAGAAACCTGACTACACTATCCCAAACCCCCTGCTCGCACCCGAGCCACAAATACCCAGAGTCTAAAATGAAAAGGAGAAAGGTATAAAGCATGGTTTCTCCTAAGTCAAGTCCAGCATGATAGTGTAGCAGAAAAAGGTGGCCTATCTAGATGACCATACAAGCATGAAGATGTCCCAAGATGATATAAAATAAACAGGTGTCGATGTTCTTACATTTCTTAGAGCATGCTATCCAAAATACATAATCAATCTCATAAAAGAATTGGACGTTAACATATCATACATCAAGTCTACACAAGTATGCACCTTTCACATTTGGAAATAAAGAGAGAATAGTATCCAACATGGTTTTCACCTAACATGACTCAGGAGATAAATGACAATCATTACTTTCATAAGGAGTGAATCTCACATAGATAGATCATGATTAATGTAGTCAGCTATTCTCACACAAACCACTAACCACCCTCATATGAAACATCCATTGACATATAGACTTGCCAAAGATCATTTAACACTACTTGAATATGGACATTCATTCCACTATCACCAATAAATAGACTAAGGATCAACAACTTTTATTGATCTCACATTGGATGCACATAGGATCTACCAACAACATCCCATCTCATTTGGAGGAATTAAGAGTCATTAACAAGCTTAGTCTCATAAGGAATAGGCCTCATCTCACAATGATAATCATCTTTTCATGAATGAATTAGGACTCAAAAGCATAGGTCATTCGCACATCAACTAGATCAATAATCAACATCAACACTCATTTCACATAAGCTAGATCGAAGATCAATCAATTAATTATTCTCACATAAGCTACCAAGCACTTGCCACATAATCCCATCAAGTCCTCACATAAATCAACCAACCATTCACACATAACTATCACCATCATTCACCATAATTAGGTCAACCATTCATTACAAGGTGTAGGTTAAAGATTAAGTTCCCAATTACCCTCACATAGCATAGGTTTAAGAATGGTCACTTATAATGAACTTCATATGAGATAATGTGTAAAGTACTGGGTCTGCGGATAGCGCGCCGACCACGCAGTTGGCATGGAGCAGAGAGTTGCCTTGGGCATGTTGCACTTGAGTTTACAGTTGATGCCGGGTTGATTCGGATCAACGCAGAAGCTCCAGCGCGATTCGGGGGTTTTCCGGGCTTTGTATGCCGATTGAGGATGAGATTTGGAATTTACCGACTTCACAGTGGAGTGCCGAAAATTCAGGAACACTGGGAACACGTGTACTTTCGATTTACAGCGAGGTTCGGGAGGTTCCGGACTGACGCGGAGGACCCGGAGGCAAAAAGTGAGTCGGAACTGGCAATTTTGGAGCCGGTATTTGATTTGAGCACCCCGACTCAACGGATGAGCTTTTTGAGGAGAAAAAGCTGTGGACACGTGTACTTTCGATTTACAGCGAGGTTCGGGAGGTTCCGGACAGACGTGGAGGACCCGGAGGCAAAAAGTGAGTCGGAACTGGCAATTTTGGAGCCGGTATTTGATTTGAGCACCCCGACTCAACGGATGAGCTTTTTGAAGAGAAAAAGCTGTGAGCACGTGTACTTTCGATTTATAGCGGAGTTCGGGAGGTTCCGGACAGCGGCGGAGGGCCCGAGGGCAAAAAGTGAGTTGAGGTGGGGCTTTTGGATTATTTTTATTATTTAATTAAAAAGGTTTGCTTTATAAAAGCCTCCCACCTCTCCCTCTGCAGCAGAGAAAGAAAGAAAGGAAGAAAGAAAGAAAGGAAAAGAAAAGAGAGGAAAAGGAAGAAGAAGATGGAGAAGAAGGAAGGAAAAGAGGGTTTGGAGCGTTCTTGGATTTTTGGACTCCCCGTTGGCGGCCGAGAGAGCGCCGTGGGCGTGCGGCGAGCGTCGACGAGGTAAGCAAAATTTCAGATTTTGGGTGTTTTCGGTGATCGGGGCTTTAATTGTTTTATCGAGTCTTTTGGATTTTTGATTTGAGCTTTTCCTTCTTCTCTTTGTGCGGGGAATTACCGCCGTGGGGAGCCCCGCGCGCGCACAATGGCGCACGCGTGGCCGGCGCGGCCGCCGCTCGGGCGCGTGAGGGCGCTGCGTGCAGCAGCCGCCAGGGTGCTGCAGGGCTGGCAGCACCCTGCGGACCACCCGCGTGCGCGGGCAGCACCAGGGCACTGCGCCCTGGTGCAGCGCCGCGCGGGCGCTACTGGCCGCGCGCAAGCGCGCGCGGCAGGCGCCCGCGCCCTGCTGACCGCGCGCGAGGTGTGCGCGGTGCCGCAGGGCCGCGCGCAGGGCGCGCACCGCGCGGGCCCTTGCGGGCCGCCCGCGGTGCCGCGTGCCCTGCGCGGGCCGCGCGCAGCGCGCTGGGCGCTGCGCGGGCCGCGTGCCATTCGCGGGCCGCGCGCAGCCCTGCGGACCACGCGCAAGGTGCGCGCGGTGCCGCAGGGCCGCGCGCAGGGCGCGCACCGCGCGGGCCATTGCGGGCCGCGCGCGGTGCCGCGTGCCCTGCGCGGGCCGCGGACCGCGCGCAAGGCGCACGCGGTGCCGCAAGGCCGCGCGCAGGGCGCGCACCGCGCGGACCCTTGCGGGGCGTGTGCGGTGCCGCGGGCCCTGCGCGGGCGCGCGCGCGGCGCTGCGGGGCGCCACGCGGCCAGGCCAGCGCCGCCCGGCAGGCCTGCCGGAGTCGTGCGGCTGGCTGCGCCGCGCGGTCGGTTTTGCTGGCAGCAGCTTGGCGGGCGCGTGCGCGAGCGGTTTTTCGCGGTTTTCGCCGGCGGTTTTCGCGAGCGGTTTTCGCGAGGGGTTTTCGCAGGATTTTTGCGGGGTTTTCGCGAGCGATTTTCGCAGATTTCGCGCAGGTTTTCGCGCAGTTTCGCGCAGGTTTTCGCGCAGTTTTCGCGCAGTTTTCGAGCAGATTTCGCGAGCGATTTATGCAGATTTCGCGCAGGTTTTCGCGCAGTTTCGCGCAGGTTTTCGCGCAGGTTTTCGCGCAGTTTCGCGCAGGTTTTCGCACAGGTTTTCGCGTAGTTTCGCGCAGGTTTTCGCGCGGGTTTTCGCGCAGTTTCGCGCAGGTTTTCGCGCAGGTTTTCGGTGTTTTTCGCAAGCAGTTTGTGAGCGTTTCGCGCAGGTTTTCGCTGTTTTTCCGCGAGCAGTTTTTCGAGAGGTTTTTGCGCTGGTTTTCGCCGACGGAGCTGTTTTTCGCCGCCGGATGCTCGGTTTTGACCGTTTTGATTGATTTTGCGAATTCTTCGCTTCTGGCAGCCTACGGTGCGGTTTTTAGCTTCCGCCGGGGGCGGTTGTGGGTTTCTCCGCCGCGTTGAGCCGCGGGTTTGTTTCGGGACATCCGCTGAGAGCGCGGTCTTCTGGTTGGACACAGCGTGCCCCGATTTGCGTGCGGATTCTGGCATCGGGCTTCGTGTTGCGGGCGGACCCCTTGGAGGCCAGGTAATTTCGCTGAGCCCAATTGCAAGTGTCGACAAGCAATTGGGGGCGAGCCGAGGTGGGTTGGTTTTTCTCTCCAAGTCTACGGACTTCCTTCTAATTCTATTGTGATAGGATTGCATGCTAGTTCAAGTGTTTTCTTGGAACTTAACTAGCACCCCCGTCATATGTGAATGTGTTTGACCAGACCAATTGTGAACCTTAATCTGGGCTAGGTTCTTTCATGTTTTTGACATCCCACACAGTGCATATCCTTCTGGACATAGAGTTCCTCGCCCGGGTAGTGGGCCGAGTGGTCAGAGTGTTGTGGGACGGGTGTTGCACTCGGGCCCGGGGGGCAGAGTGGGGTCTGGTGGCTGGATTAGGCCAGTGTTAGTGTTTCGGGGAAACCGTTTCAGATAAACGGTGGTCCCGGGGTTTCTCTTTTCGCTGTTCTTCTCGTCACCACCATGTTGTGATCGTGGTGCACGTGTGTTAGCAGGACCTTGAACCCAGAACCTTTTTGGACGAATACATGATTTTGGTCAGACAATGTTTCTTCCAAGCCTCGCAAAGTCGCCTGAGTCTGTTCTTGTTTGATAGGACGAGGGCATTAGCTCTTCGAGGTTTGGGCATAAAACTTGTTTTCAAAGGGGTTTTTCTAAAAAGACTAAAAATTATTTAAAAGATGGATTTCTCTCAGATCGAATGGTTTTCTGAAATAAATGACATGGTTTCTTATAAACTTATCCACCCGAGCGGATTCGAGTGATCTGGGATCTAAGGGCTGTTTTCTTTCTTGGGGACGTAGATATTAGTCTCCCGGGGTTTCGGACCCTTCGTAGATCTGGCTGTGGAGCATCTCCGGCCGTGAGTTTGTGTGTTGAGTTGAGTGGGGTGTTCTTGTGGGAGCCGTTGGGAGAGACGGTGGTCCCAGCTGTGTAGTACTTTCGTTGAGTGGGTCAGTGTTGAGAGATTGAGTCGTGGAGGGTTCTCCGACTGAGTTGTGCTTCGAGCATCGAGATACCGATCTGTTTGATCGTGGACTATAGCCTGCAGGAGCCACTTGTGAGACAGTGATACAGTTGTGATACTTGAGTTCGGTCGGGTCGCACCCCTCGAGCTACGCCCCGGGTGCGTTGATGATTCCGAGCCTGATGAGGCTGCGATGATGATACCGAGCCTGACGTGTCTGTGATGATGCGCCTAGTTGATATACTAGAGGTCGCTTGATACCCCTGGCCGAGCTACCATGGGGTCACTTTGTGAGATATCCAGTTTGTCCGATTGGACACCCTGGTTGATACACCAGGGGGCGCAGGCTTGACTTGACTGGGCC
Organism: Tillandsia leiboldiana; assembly: GCA_029204045.2. Lineage (NCBI taxonomy): Eukaryota > Viridiplantae > Streptophyta > Magnoliopsida > Poales > Bromeliaceae > Tillandsia > Tillandsia leiboldiana. Next base: position 21,479,942 of record CM055064.1, read on the forward strand.
CTATGAGGCAGTCGTTGGGATTGGGTGACACTGAGAGAGTGATGGCATAGCATGTGTCATAGTAGAGTCTCTTGTGCATAGTACTTGTGACATACTGTCAGCAGTGAGTGGCTGCATACCATCATCCACAGTCTCTTCCTATTGAGCATAATAGATAGAGGCATGATAGCTGTAGATTCTTTTCCAGCTTATTTTCATTATCACAGTCTTTTCTGTTATCTTATGCCTCTAGTAGACTTAGTGGGCAGACCGTGGTTCTTGGAGACGGTACCCACTGAGAACTACTGTAGGATGTAGTTCTCACACCCTCTGTCGGTGACAGGTTGCTGAGGCTTTCTTCCGTTCCTGCCGAGCTTGATTGGACGGACCGAGGACAGGGAGTCGCGTGATAGTTCCCTACCAGCATTGTTACTTTAGAGTGAGGTAGATGTACCATCCCAGACTGTGGGAGTTGATTATGCTTGGTTATATTCCTGTTTAGCTATCTCCCATTTGGATTTGTAGATGTTGTATAGGCGGACTTCTATTTGTATCTTCTTGTTTTGGGAGATAGGCTATGTGTTGTTGCAGCTTTGTAGTAGTGAAATTTTATAGTACAGCTTTCTTATCCGCTCTGATATCTGTGTAGCTGTAGTTCTGTCTTTGCAGGTTAGACGCTTCGTCTGTACGGCAGTTTCCGTACAGATGGCGGATCTGTTAGCGAGCCCGGGTCGCAGTTTCGACCCCGGGGCGTGACAGATTAGAGTGGTATCAGAGCCTAGGATATAGGTCATTGAGGACTTAGAAACCCTAGGCTTGTGGTTGGACATTAGGATGACTACGTGAGAGACGTGACTTTAGCGAGAGTCATGATTGAGTTTGTACCTCCCCCAAAGGATTGGGGCGAGTGATCTCACATGTTATTTCTCTAAAGATGATTATGTTGGCTGCAGACAACATAATGCTTTAGTAAGGGTAACATGTACTACTTTCGCTTGATTGGGTCGAGAGAGTTTGGGTCCTAATGTTTATTTTGTTGCAGTGGTTTTCGATGCCTCAGAGGCGCCGTGCAACAACGAGGGCGTATTCGACCTTGGGTTAGGAGCCCGAACAACGGAAGGTTGATTGGACAGACCTGAGAGAGGTCTAAGAGTTACGAGTCAAGTAGCTCAGACGTTTGGGGCGATGCGGCGCCAGGAGAAGAACATGGAGCGTGTGATGCGCATGTTTGAGCTGAGAGCATCTCCCGGGGTATCGCCAGTAGTACTTCCAGCCGTGACATTGTCGATTTCGACCCTGGTCGCTCCACGGATGGTGCAGGAGCAGCGAGAGGTTGCTAACCGGTTATTTTACTTCATCCAGTTCCATCCCCTGCAGATTTTGGGATTAAGTTGGGGCCTGGGGAGGCCGAGAACTGGATCGCTGCTATGGAAAAGCTGTTCAAGGATTTGTTCATCCAGGAGAAGCATCAGGGCGCTTGATCATGCGCCTTTGGATAAGGACGCCGAGAGTTGGTGGCGTCGTGTTCGTCCTGTTGGACCACCAAGAGCGAGTTTCCGCGATGGTGGAGCAGTGTGCCCCTTGGCACCCAGGATGAGGCTTAGAGGCTGACTATGGACTGCACCTGGATACCTATCTCTTGTCTATTCTCGGCGAGTGCGGACCGTAGATGCAGCGATTGGGCATGTGCGGTGGATTGACCGAGGATCACTGATCACGTCCAGGAGGGACGGAGGACGAGGGACTAGCTCCAGAGAGAGAGTCATCCAGTATTGCCTGCTTTTGGGATAGTGGAATGGAGACCGAGTTAGTGGTCGACATAGTTGGAATCTTGCAGCCGGGGGCTGTGCCCGGTTAGTATTCAGAACCCGGTAGGGGCTTTCTGAGCTTGCCTTGCGATCGAGTAGATTGACTGAGGCCTACGATTGTTAGGATTTGAAGAATCGAGTACTCCAGCTGTGTTTGAACGGGTTAGCAGCCGGGCCCGTCGTGGACATTTGGATTTATTTCCGAAGTGGCTTAGAGCTTCAAGATCACTGGAGGATAGTGCAGCAACTCCTAAGAGGGGAGATGTTGGTTGCCTAGTCGAGAGATGTACCTGCGGAACTTGATTGTTTTGGTTGCTTGGGAGCAACGGAGGAGTTTTGCCTTTTGGAGACTTCGATTTTTGGAAGCCACCAGCCGCAAAGATATATGTATATAGACTTGGGTATACGCGGGGAGTTTGGACCGTGATTATTTCGTCTGATAGGAAGAGGTGTGATTGAATCCTCGCACTTTATCGGACTTTTCTTCGTTGGAGTCGAACAAGGTTTTGAGCTATCAGAAGCAACCGAAGAAATTCTTGCTTGTGAAGTTATGGAATTTACCGAAGAAATTCTTGCTTGTGAAGTTATGGCTTTACCCAGTGAGGGTTCGGTGGTGCCAGTTTGTTGAGTTAGAGCGACCACCTGAGAGCCGGGGGATGAGTTGGGAATCTTCTATCCCCATTTGATTGAGTTACCCTCCTGGGCCATGGTTTTACTCTGGTTTCGAGGACGAAACCCTTTTTAAGGAGGGGAGAGTGTAAAGTACCGGGTCTGCGGATAGCGCGCCGACCACGCAGTTGGCATGGAGCAGAGAGTTGCCTTGGGCATGTTGCACTTGAGTTTACAGTTGATGCCGGGTTGATTCGGATCAACGCAGAAGCTCCAGCGCGATTCGGGGTTTTTCCGGGCTTTGTATGCCGATTGAGGATGAGATTTGGAATTTACCGACTTCACAGTGGAGTGCCGGAAATTCAGGAATGTGATGATCCGGACTCCCGCAGGAACTGTGCAACATTAAACAGTGACTGTAGGGAGCTTATTCGGTGAAGCAGAGCTTGTAGAATCGAAATTGGACATTTAATATAGACTCTGCGCAAAAATCGGAGCAAATAAAATTTTCCGGGAGCTTTCGGCAAAATTTCGGATGAGAATTTGGCGAAATGGACGTCGTATTTGGACTCAGCGCGCGAAAACGATCGAAACGGTATATTTACTTTAATTTTTCGGCACCTCGGTACTGTTCACGCCGGAACAGTAACTCCGGCCGCCGGAATTACTGTTCCGGCAACCGGCGAGCGGCGGCGGGCGGCGGAGCACGGCGGCGGGCAGCGGCGTAGTGGCGGCACAGCGGCAGAGGGCGGCGGCGCAGGCGCGGGCGGGGGGCTCGGGTGCGCGGTCCATGGGCCTGGCGTGCACCGGGAGCACCGAATACCCCCCGTGCCACGTGGCGGCTCCCGATTGGTTGGTTGGCTTCTAGAAGTCCACGGGGACTGTGACACGTGGCACACCCGGATTGGCTGACAGGATCCGGAAGACCCGGCGCGGGGACCGGGCCCGTGCTCCACGTGGACACGTGGCGTCTTCTGAATGGCATTGCACAAGGCTGTTTCCTGTTTTGTCGACACGTGGCGCGTCCTGGATGGTCCATCTCGGTGTTTGCTGTTCTGCCCGGGATCTGGTGAGGGTCCTTGGCCCATTATAAATAGAGCCTCCCACCCCCACCATTTCTCACCTCGGGCTCCGTGCTGTAGAGAGAGAACCAGAGAAAGTGCCCTATACAAAAATTCTTCCTCTCTCTCTCCTCTCTCTCTCCTCAGAATTTTAGAATTTTTGAAGATACCGATAGTGAGTTATCTGCGATGCGGCGCACTGCGACGGTTTTCTTTTTCGGCCCATTTCCCGTCGCAGTTCAGTCGAAAATTCCCTGTGTGCTAACCAGGAGGAATTTTTGGACGATTTTTGTGGCAGCGCGACCGTAAGAGGTAGGGCTTCGATTTCTGTGTTGATCATTTTGCTCCATTTTGTACTTTTGGCACGTTTCCCGAGGTCTCTTTGACCCCCCTTTTTGCTGTGGAAATTTCTAGACAGCGTCAACTTCTCCGATTTTTATCTTGGCGTAGGAGCATCAGATCGAGACGTTTAAAGAGTCGATTTTGATCTACTCTTCGCAAGGAACGCAACCGTAATTTTTCTGGATTTTTCTGAGCACGATACAGAGGTGAAAAACTCCTCTCTTTTCGTGCCATTTGAAAAACAGCAAAAACTGTATTTTTATGAATAATATAGTTACACCCTGTGCAATGTGTGTTGCTGTAGGGCACCATTTTCGGCAGACAGCAGTTCTAGGGGACTGTGGACAGCCAGGAGACTTTCTGGGTGTGATTTGAGCTGTTCGAGGTGGGCGGTTGTTGCTTACCTCATTTTTGACAAGCTCACTGGGATTACTGGAACTCCCCTAAAATTTAATTGATGAGAACAATTGGGACAAACTAATATGACAATTGATGAGAACAATTGGGACAAACTAATATGACAATTGATGAGAACAATTGGGACAAACTAAATTGATGAGTACTATTGGGACTACTAACAGGACTACTAACAGGACTACTAACAGGACAATTGATGAGAACCGCTGGGACGAACTCTCCTAAAAATTAATATAACCCCACAGATGATATGATGACTTATATTGGGACACTGTGATTGAGACAAAGGCTATAATCTCGCATGCAAATGACTTTTATTCAGTAAATCAATCTTTTTAAATCTTTGACACTATTTTACAACTTTTAAAATAAAGACAGTTGCATGCATGCCCGGACATCAGGTAGGGCCACTATTTATTGCTACACTATCATATTAAGACTTGACATGTTTTATTGCTCTCTTTTGCTTTCAGTTGCTTGTCGCTCGAGTATGAGCAGGGGTTTGGGATAGTATAGCCAAGGTTATGTTAGATTATAAACTTGTGGGGTGTTGCGGTGACCGCGGACTGTAGGCGGTCGGCCGGATGTTTATCCTTGCATCAGAATGGGGTTGAGTCTGGTCTATTTTTGGCATCAGCAGGGGATCGGGCTTTTCTCTAGTGGATGGTTTTTCCCACTTATTGAGTACTATGGCATCAGATTAGGGTTTCTTAGTGGATGGCTTTTCCCACTTTGATCATAGTCATGATCCAGTCCTGCTGTTTACGACACTTATGATACTTATTACTGAGGTACTTTTACTCGTGTGGGTCGCTCCCCTCGAGTGCCACTCCGGAGTGCGTTACAGGCAGGCTTGAGTCCTTGAGACTCTCATTCCCTATCGGTGTTATGCATTGGCCAGCATACCCGATTTGGCAGGCAAGGCGCAGCAGGCAGTACCAGTTTTACTGGTGGCATAAGATTGGGTTTATTCAGGCAGGCATGTTAGATACTGATGCATACATACAGTCATTCCTTTTGGCACTGCATTTAGAGGCATGCTAGTGGTGGTTTCCCCTTTATTCAGCAGTTCTGCTTACAGCTTTACCACTTTTTCCTTTCTGGCCTCTAGTAATCCTAGTGGGTGCATCAGAGTTGAGGTTTTGCCCACTAGGGGAGGCTACTGGTTTATCTGGTAGTTCTCACCCCCATTATTCTTTTCTGTTTCTTTCTTCTTCTTTATTTTGCAGAGTCGTCTGCGGGAGCTGCTAGGCTATCAGCGGCTAATAAAGGTAAGGGGATCGCTGAGTAGATAGATCTCCTGGGAGACTGAGAGCTGTAGATAGACGTTGTACCCTTCACTCAGACTGTGATATTCTCCTTTTATTTTGAGTCTGGCTTTCGCCGGCTGGTTGTATTATTTTGGTGAGCTGGGAGATCATTGTACATATTACAGTTTATTTTTAGTTCCAGTATGAGATACTATGTGGTTCTTCTACTTCAGCTCTGCATTATGCTCTTTTATTGTTCATATTATATCGGAGCAGGTTACCAGCGCTTCGTGTACTCGGGAAATCCCGTGTGCACGGCGGATCTGTTGGCGAGCCCGGGTTCCGGGGCGTGACAGATTAAGTTGGTATCAGAGCTTAGGGATAGGTCAGTTGGGACTTAGAAAACCCTAGGCTTTTGGCAGACCCTAGGATGATAGGGTACGAGAGACGTGATATTTGCGAAAGTCGTTGATTTATTGTTTGACTCTTCCAGTGAGAGAAGAGGGATCGACATGCCCAATTTCTGGTGAACCGTTATGTTTGCTGCAGACAACATAAAGTCACAGAAATATAGGGATGTCTTTGACTTTCGCTAGATTAGGTCGTGTGGGGATATGATACTGAGTGTGGTTTCTTGCGGTAGGATGCCTCCGCGACGTAGGATGTTGACGCGTTCTCAGCCTGATTCCCCTGAGCCCGAGCCGGAGGAGTCCGAGCAGGGCCAGTAGAGTGAGGTGCAGGAGCTTCAGGCTCAGATGGCCCAGATGGCAGAGGCCGTGCAGCGTCAGGAGGAGGCCATGGGTCGGCTGACGCAGATGTTAGAACAGAGGGCGCAGCCTGTTGTTGCACCCCCTGAGAGTTCTCCCGTACCACCCTCCCCTGCTGTGGCTTCCCCAGTTGGACCGGTGACCACGGCATCCCCTGTTGCTCAAGGAGCAATCCGGCCATTGACTCCTGCGGAGGAGCAGGAGATTGCTGTCAAACTTACTCAGTTCTGTAAGCGGGGACCGCCCAGGTTTTCGGGGCGGAATACCCAGCCGTGGGAGATCGGGACTTGGCTTTCGTCAATGGAGAAGTTATTCCGGGACTTCTTCATTGACCAGAAGTACAGGGTACATATGGCTGTACACTGCTTAGACGGGGACGCTGATGCATGGTGGCGTCGGGTAGAGCCTAGGGAGTTCCAGATCACTCGACAGCTACCCTGGTCAGAGTTCAAGAAGATGATTCTGGATACGTACTTTTCCACGAGTATGAAGAAAAAGCTAGAAGATGATTTGAAGAATCTTCAGCAAGGCGACCGGACAGCATTGGACTACTTTCAGGAGTTCACGCGATTACTCAACTACGTACCTTACGTCGCCAGGGACGGACCGCACCAGGTAGAGCTCTTTGAGTCGGGCCTGCGCCCAGAGATCTATACTCTGGTGCATGCCCAGAGACTACAAACCTTGGAGGAGGCAGCAGAGCACGCCCAGTGGGTTGAGAGGGGAGACCACGTCGTCGCCAGACGTGGGGGCCTGGTCGCTCAAGGCGCAGACAGAAAGCGACCAGCGCAGGACGACGGGAGACAGGCCAGTTCCTGGAGGCCGCCCCGACCGCCACCGCCTCAGTTTTCCGGCCAAGGACGGTCTGAGCGGCGAGGGCCTGGTGGACCCCAGAGGCCCCAGCAGCGGCAGCAGCAGAGATCCCAGCCGTCGCAGCGTGGGTCGCAGCGACAGCCTCAGCGACAACAGCAGTCACGACAACCACGGGCCCCCAGCAATTGTATTTTCTGTGGAGGTCAGCACTTTTCCAACACCTGCGACCAGCGGTGGGGTCACTGCTATAGATGTGGACAGTCTGGCCACGTCCGAGCTACTTGCCCTTATGCGCCGTCGACAGCCCCTTCTTCAGCATCGGCTCCATCTTCATCACAGCAACGGTCGACGGCTCAGCGGCCACATGCTCCAGCAAGCAGGCCATCTTCTTCCTATCCCACGGAATATCGCCCTCCAGCCCAGAGTGGGCGAGTGTATGCTGCGCAGGTAGAGGACTCTTCGGCAGCAGATCACGTGGTGGCAGGTATCACCTTACTTTCTGGCATTAGGACTCGTACATTATTTGATACTGGAGCATCGCATTCTTTTATCAGTAGATCATTTGCATCATTACATGGGTTAAAGGTAGGACTTCTACCACGTGCACGAGAGGTTCAGATTCCCGATCACACCTTGCACGTAGAGGAGTGTTGTTGGTCCTGCCCGATGCAAATCGAGTCCTGGATTATGCCAGCAGACCTGTTGGTTCTGAGACAATTGAAGGACTTCGATGTGGTCCTCGGGATGGACTGGCTGGCTCGGTATTTTGCGACCATTGATTGTGCCGCGAGGACCGTCACTTTTAGAGAGCCAGACCAGGAAATGTTGGTATACCGGGGATGTCAGAGTGCTTTCTTTGCCTCTATGGTTTCGACTTCCCGAGCGAGGCAGATGATCCATCGAGGATATGTAGCCTTTTTGGCTAGTGTTGTTGAAGGGCCTACGGTGGCGCCGGGACTCGGGGATATCCCTATTGCCCGCGAGTTCCCGGATGTTTTTCCCCCTGAGCTGACTAGCATGCCACCCGATAAGAAAATTGAGTTTGTGATTGACGTAGTTCCGGGAACTGCGCCAATCTCAAAGGCTCCGTACCGGATGGCACCGGCTGAGCTGCGAGAGCTTAAGGCGCAACTCCAGGATTTGATGGACAAGGGCTTTATTAGGCCGAGTGTGTCGCCTTGGGGAGCGCCGGTGCTATTCGTGAAAAAGAAGGATGGGTCACTTCGATTGTGTGTGGACTATAGGGAATTAAATAAAGTGACCATCAAGAACAAGTACCCTTTGCCGCGCATCGATGATCTTTTTGATCAGCTGCAAGGGTCTTGTGTCTTCTCTAAGATAGATCTACAATCCGGTTACCACCAGTTGAAAGTAAAGGCCGAGGATATTCCGAAAACGGCATTTAGATCACGGTATGGGCATTATGAATTTACAGTTATGCCTTTTGGGCTAACTAATGCCCCTGCCGCGTTCATGGATTTGATGAACCGGATCTTCCGACCTTATTTGGACCGGTTCGTGGTGGTGTTCATTGATGATATCTTGGTCTACTCCCGAAGTGATGCTGAGCATGAGGAGCACTTAAGGATTGTGCTGCAACTTCTGCGAGAGAAGAAGTTGTTTGCCAAGCTAGCAAAATGCGAGTTTTGGCTTCGGGAGGTAGTCTTCTTAGGCCATGTGATTTCCGCCGCAGGTGTGGCAGTAGACCCAGCAAAGATTGAGGCAGTCCGTGATTGGCCCCGACCGACGACGGTTTCTGAGGTACGTAGCTTTATGGGTTTAGCTGGGTATTACCGTCGGTTTGTGGAAGGCTTTGCGAAGCTCTCCACACCCCTCACTCGCTTGACGCGTAAGGGAGTGAAGTTTATCTGGAGTGAAGACTGTCAAAGGAGCTTTGAGGAGCTGAAGAATAGACTGATGACCGCTCCTATCCTTTCCCTTCCTGTGATGGGAAAGGGATATGTGATCTACAGCGACGCATCACACGGTGGACTCGGTTGTGTGTTGATGCAGGAAGGGAGGGTAATTGCATATGCATCTAGACAACTCAAAGAATATGAGAAAAATTACCCTACCCATGACTTGGAGCTTGCAGCTGTAGTGTTTGCGCTAAAGCTCTGGCGCCATTATCTGTATGGGGAACATTGTGAAATCTACACCGACCACAAGAGCCTAAAGTACCTGTTCACGCAAAAGGAGCTGAATTTGAGGCAACGTAGGTGGTTAGAGCTATTAAAGGATTATGATGTAGATATTCTCTACCACCCAGGCAAGGCTAATGTGGTCGCTGATGCCTTGAGTAGGAGGGCGGTGCAAAGTTTGTCTATGTTAATCACAGACCAGGCACCGCTATTAGAGGAAATGAGACGGCTCAAGATAGAGGTTGTGTCCCCTGGGGTCTCTGCTAGGCTGGCATCTTTAGTCTTACAGCCCACTCTGCTTGACAGGATCAGGGAGAAACAGAGTGAGGACCCCCGTTTGACCAGGATTAGAGATCAAATTCCGAGTGATCAGTCAGGGGACTTTACAATAGATGCCTCGGGAGTACTAAGGTACAGAGACCGAGCATGTGTGCCAATAGATGCGGAGATCAGAGAGCAGATATTGCGAGAGGCCCATTATACACCTTATACCCTACATCCTGGTGGGACTAAGATGTATAAGGACCTCAAGGCACACTTCTGGTGGAAAGGCATGAAGAGGGATATTGGGAGATTTGTGGCTCAGTGTTTAACTTGTCAGCAGGTGAAAGCTGAGCATCGAGTGCCAGCTGGCAAGTTACAAAGTCTCCCAATTCCCGAGTGGAAATGGGACCACATTACGATGGATTTCATGGTCGGATTGCCAAGGGCACAGGGAGGAGCAGACGCTATCTGGGTAGTTGTAGATAGACTTACCAAGTCGGCACACTTTCTGCCCATGCAGACTACGTGGCCACTCGAGCGACTAGCCCAGTTATATCTAGATGAGATAGTAAGATTACATGGAGTACCAGCCTCCATAGTATCAGATAGAGACCCGAGGTTTGTTTCGCATTTCTGGAAGAGTTTGCAAACAGCCTTGGGAACTGAACTCAGGTTCAGTACAGCTTTTCATCCGCAGACTGATGGGCAGTCAGAGCGGACTATACAAATCCTGGAGGACATGTTGAGGGCTTGCGTCCTGGATTTCGGCGGAGGGTGGATTCGACATTTATCTTTGGCTGAATTCGCATACAACAATAGTTTTCAAGCGAGCATTCAGATGGCTCCGTTTGAAGCATTGTATGGACGCAAGTGTCGATCACCACTTTATTGGAGTGATGTGGGCGAGAGGCGGACCTTGGGACCAGATGTGTTGTTAGAGGCAGAGGAGAAGGTCCGAGTGATTCGGAAGCATCTTCAAACCGCCCAAAGCCGACAAAGGAGTTATGCCGATGTTCGGCGACGAGACTTAGAATTTCAGGTTGGAGATCATGTATTCCTGAAAGTCTCGCCATCCAAAGGAATCAGGAGGTTCGGCATTCGTGGGAAACTTAGCCCCCGATATATTGGACCCTTTGAGGTATTGGGGCGTATCGGGCCAGTTGCCTACCGACTCGCACTTCCTCCAAGGCTTGCTGGTGTCCATGATGTATTTCATGTTTCTACTTTAAGAAAGTATATCTTCGACCCATCGCACGTCATCGACTTCACACCGCTTGAGATCAGCGAGGATTTGAGGTATGAAGAGCGCCCACTGCGAGTTCTGGATCGAGAGGTGAGAGAATTACGCAGTCGGGTCATTCCCTATGTGAAGATCCAATGGGGCAATCATGACGAGCGCGAGGCTACATGGGAGCTCGAGTCGGAGATGAGGGATGCTCACCCCTACTTATTCGAGACATCGGACTGAGGATTATTGTTTAGTCTCGTTTCGAGGACGAAACTCTTTTTAGTGGGGGAGGATGTGATGATCCGGACTCCCGCAGGAACTGTGCAACATTAAACAGTGACTGTAGGGAGCTTATTCGGTGAAGCAGAGCTTGTAGAATCGAAATTGGACATTTAATATAGACTCTGCGCAAAAATCGGAGCAAATGGAATTTTTCGGGAGCTTTCGGCAAAATTTCGGATGAGAATTTGGCGAAATGGACGTCGTATTTGGACTCAGCGCGCGAAAACGATCGAAACGGTATATTTACTTTAATTTTTCGGCACCTCGGTACTGTTCACGCCGGAACAGTAACTCCGGCCGCCGGAATTACTGTTCCGGCAACCGGCGAGCGGCGGCGGGCGGCGGCGCACGGCGGCGGGCAGCGGCGCAGCGGCGGCACAGCGGCAGAGGGCGGCGGCGCAGGCGCGGGCGGGGGGCTCGGGTGCGCGGTCCATGGGCCTGGCGTGCACCGGGAGCACCGAATACCCCCCGTGCCACGTGGCGGCTCCCGATTGGTTGGCTGGCTTCTAGAAGTCCACGGGGACTGTGACACGTGGCACACCCGGATTGGCTGACAGGATCCGGAAGACCCGGCGCGGGGACCGGGCCCGTGCTCCACGTGGACACGTGGCGTCTTCTGAGTGGCATTGCACAAGGCTGTTTCCTGTTTTGTCGACACGTGGCGCGTCCTGGATCGTCCATCTCGGTGTTTGCTGTTCTGCCCGGGATCTGGTGAGGGTCCTTGGCCCATTATAAATAGAGCCTCCCACCCCCACCATTTCTCACCTCGGGCTCCGTGCTGTAGAGAGAGAACCAGAGAAAGTGCCCTATACAAAAATTCTTCCTCTCTCTCTCTTCTCTCTCTCCTCAGAATTTTAGAATTTTTGAAGATACCGATAGTGAGTTATCTGCGACGCGGCGCACTGCGACGGTTTTCTTTTTCGGCCCATTTCCCGTCGCAGTTCAGTCGAAAATTCCCTGTGTGCTAACCAGGAGGAATTTTTGGACGATTTTTGCGGCAGCGCGACCGTAAGAGGTAGGGCTTCGATTTCTGTGTTGATCATTTTGCTCCATTTTGTACTTTTGGCACGTTTCCCGAGGTCTCTTTGACCCCCCTTTTTGCTGTGGAAATTTCTGGACAGCGTCAACTTCTCCGATTTTTATCTTGGCGTAGGAGCATCAGATCGAGATGTTTAAAGAGTCGATTTTGATCTACTCTTCGCAAGGAACGCAACCGTAATTTTTATGGATTTTTCTGAGCAATATACATAGGTGAAAAACTCCTCTCTTTTCGTGCCATTTGAAAAACAGCAAAAACTATATTTTTATGAATAATATAGTTACACCCTGTGCAATGTGTGTTGCTGTAGGGCACCATTTTCGGCAGACAGCAGTTCTAGGGGACTGTGGACAGCCAGGAGACTTTCTGGGTGTGATTTGAGCTGTTCGAGGTGGGCGGTTGTTGCTTACCTCATTTTTGACAAGCTCACTGGGATTACTGGAACTCCCCTAAAATTTAATTGATGAGAACAATTGGGACAAACTAATATGACAATTGATGAGAACAATTGGGACAAACTAATATGACAATTGATGAGAACAATTGGGACAAACTAAATTGATGAGTACTATTGGGACTACTAACAGGACTACTAACAGGACTACTAACAGGACAATTGATGAGAACCGCTGGGACGAACTCTCCTAAAAATTAATATAACCCCACAGATGATATGATGACTTATATTGGGACACTGTGATTGAGACAAAGGCTATAATCTCGCATGCAAATGACTTTTATTCAGTAAATCAATCTTTTTAAATCTTTGACACTATTTTACAACTTTTAAAATAAAGACAGTTGCATGCATGCCCGGACATCAGGTAGGGCCACTATTTATTGCTACACTATCATATTAAGACTTGACATGTTTTATTGCTCTCTTTTGCTTTCAGTTGCTTGTCGCTCGAGTATGAGCAGGGGTTTGGGATAGTATAGCCAAGGTTATGTTAGATTATAAACTTGTGGGGTGTTGCGGTGACCGCGGACTGTAGGCGGTCGGCTGGATGTTTATCCTTGCATCAGAATGGGGTTGAGTCTGGTCTATTTTTGGCATCAGCAGGGGATCGGGCTTTTCTCTAGTGGATGGTTTTTCCCACTTATTGAGTACTATGGCATCAGATCAGGGTTTCTTAGTGGATGGCTTTTCCCACTTTGATCATAGTCATGATCCAGTCCTGCTGTTTACGACACTTATGATACTTATTACTGAGGTACTTTTACTCGTGTGGGTCGCTCCCCTCGAGTGCCACTCCGGAGTGCGTTACAGGCAGGCTTGAGTCCTTGAGACTCTCATTCCCTATCGGTGTTATGCATTGGCCAGCATACCCGATTTGGCAGGCAAGGCGCAGCAGGCAGTACCAGTTTTACTGGTGGCATAAGATTGGGTTTATTCAGGCAGGCATGTTAGATACTGATGCATACATACAGTCATTCCTTTTGGCACTGCATTTAGAGGCATGCTAGTGGTGGTTTCCCCTTTATTCAGCAGTTCTGCTTACAGCTTTACCACTTTTTCCTTTCTGGCCTCTAGTAATCCTAGTGGGTGCATCAGAGTTGAGGTTTTGCCCACTAGGGGAGGCTACTGGTTTATCTGGTAGTTCTCACCCCCATTATTCTTTTCTGTTTCTTTCTTCTTCTTTATTTTGCAGAGTCGTCTGCGGGAGCTGCTAGGCTATCAGCGGCTGATAAAGGTAAGGGGATCGCTGAGTAGATAGATCTCCTGGGAGACTGAGAGCTGTAGATAGACGTTGTACCCTTCACTCAGACTGCGATATTCTCCTTTTATTTTGAGTCTGGCTTTCGCCGGCTGGTTGTATTATTTTGGTGAGCTGGGAGATCATTGTACATATTACAGTTTATTTTTAGTTCCAGTATGAGATACTATGTGGTTCTTCTACTTCAGCTCTGCATTATGCTCTTTTATTGTTCATATTATATCGGAGCACGTTACCAGCGCTTCGTGTACTCGGGAAATCCCGTGTGCACGGCGGATCTGTTGGCGAGCCCGGGTTCCGGGGCCTGACAAGGAACACTGGGAACACGTGTACTTTCGATTTACAGTGAGGTTCGGGAGGTTCCGGACTGACGCGGAGGACCTGGAGGCAAAAAGTGAGCCGGAACTGGCAATTTTGGAGCCGGTATTTGATTTGAGCACCCCGACTCAACGGATGAGCTTTTTGAGGAGAAAAAGCTGTGGACACGTGTACTTTCGATTTACAGCGAGATTCGGGAGGTTCCGGACTGACGCGGAGGACCCGGAGGCAAAAAGTTAGTCGGAACTGGCAATTTTGGAGCCAGTATTTGATTTGAGCACCCTGACTAAACGGATGAGCTTTTTGAAGAGAAAAAGCTGTGAGCACGTGTACTTTCGATTTACAGCAGAGTTCGGGAGGTTCCGGACAGCGGCGGAGGGCCCGAGGGCAAAAAGTGAGTTGAGGAGGGGCTTTTGGATTATATTTATTATTTAATTAAAAAGGTTTGCTTTATAAAAGCCTCCCACCTCTCCCTCTGTAGCAGAGAAAGAAAGAAAGGAAGAAAGAAAGAAAGGAAAAGAAAAGAGAGGAAAAGGAAGAAGAAGATGGAGAAGAAGGAAGGAAAAGAGGGTTTGGAGCGTTCTTGGATTTTTGGACTCCCCGTTGGCGGCCGAGAGAGCGCCGTGGGCGTGCGGCGAGCGTCGACGAGGTAAGCAAAATTTCAGATTTTGGGTGTTTTCGGTGTTCGGGGCTTTAATTGTTTTATCGAGGTTTTTGGATTTTTGATTTGAGCTTTTCCTTCTTCTCTTTGTGCGGGGAATTACCGCCGTGGGGAGCCGCGCGCGCGCACAATGGCGCACGCGCGGCCGGCGCGGCCGCCGCTCGGGCGCGCGAGGGCGCCGCGTGCAGCAGCCGCCAGGGTGCTGCAGGGCTGGCAGCACCCTGCGGACCACCCGCGTGCGCGGGCAGCACCGGGGCACTGCGCCCTGGTGCAGCGCCGCGCGGGCGCTGCTGGCCGGGCGCAAGCGCGCGCGGCAAGCGCCCACCCCCTGCGGACCGCGCGCGAGGTGCGCGCGGTGCCGCAGGGCCGCGCGCAGGGCGCGCACCGCGCGGGCCCTTGTGGGCTACGCGCGGTGCCGCGTGCCCTGCGCGGGCCGAGCGCAGCCCTGCGGACCGCGCGCAAGGTGCGCGCGGTGCCGCAGGGCCGCGCGCAGGGCGCGCACCGCGCGGGCCCTTGCGGGCCGCGCGCTGGGCGCTGCGCGGGCCGCGCGCAGCCCTGCGGACCGCGCGCAAGGTGCGCGCGGTGCCGCAGGGCCGCGCGCAGGGCGCGCACCGCGCGGGCCCTTGCGGGCCGCGCGCGGTGCCGCGTGCCCTGCGCGGGCCGCGCGCAGCGTGTAGGGCGCTGCGCGGGCCGCGCGCAGCCCTGCGGACCGCGCGTGGTGCCGCAAGGCCGCGCGCAGGGCGCGCACCGCGCGGACCCTTGCGGGCCGTGTGCGGTGCCGCGGGCCCTGCGCGGGCGCGCACGCGCGGCGCTGCGGGACGCCGCCCGGCAGGCCTGCCGGAGTCGTGCGGCTGGCTGCGCCGTGCGGTCGATTTTGCTGGCAGCAGCTTGGCGGGCGCGTGCGTGAGCGGTTTTTCGCGGTTTTTCGCGGTTTTCGCTGGCGGTTTTCGCGAGCGGTTTTCGCTGTTTTTCGCGAGGGGTTTTCGCAGGATTTTCGCGGGGTTTTCGCGAGCGATTTTCGCAGATTTCGCGAAGGTTTTCGCGCAGTTTCGCGTAGTTTTTCGCGCAGTTTTCGCGCAGTTTTCGAGCAGATTTCGCGAGCGATTTATGTAGATTTCGCGCAGGTTTTCGCGCAGTTTCGCGCAGGTTTTCGCGCAGGTTTTCGCGCAGTTTCGCGTAGGTTTTCGCGCAGGTTTTCGCGCATTTTCGCGCAGGTTTTCGCTGTTTTTCCGCGAGCAGTTTTTCGAGAGGTTTTTGCGCTGGTTTTCGCCGACGGAGCTGTTTTTCGCCGTCGGGCGCAGTTTTTTGCCGTCGGATGCTCGGTTTTGACCGTTTTGATTGATTTTGCGATTTCTTCGCTTCTGGCAGCCTACGGTGCGGTTTTTAGCTTCCGCCGGGGGCGGTTGTGGGTTTCTCCGCCGCGTTGAGCCGCGGGTTTATTTCGGGACATCCGCTGTGAGTGCGGTCTTGTGATTGGACACAGCGTGCCCCGATTTGCGTGCGGATTCTGGCATCGGGCTTCGTGTTGCGGGCGAACCCCTTGGAGGCCAGGTAATTCCGCAGAGCCCAATTGCAAGTGTCGACAAGCAATTGGGGGCGAGCCGAGGTGGGTTGGTTTTTCTCTCCAAGTCTACGGACTTCCTTCTAATTCTATTGTGATAGGATTGCATGCTAGTTCAAGTGTTTTCTTGGAACTTAACTAGCACCCCCGTCATATGTGCATGTGTTTGACCAGACCAATTGTGAACCTTAATCTGGGCTAGGTTCTTTCATGTTTTAGACATCCCACACAGTGCATATCCTTCTGGATATAGAGTTCCTTGCCCGGGTAGTGGGCCGAGTGGTCAGAGTGTTGTGGGACGGGTGTTGCACTCGGGCCCGGGGGGCCGAGTGGGGTCTGGTGGCTGGATTAGGCCAGTGTTAGTGTTTCGGGGAAACCGTTTCAGATAAACGGTGGTCCCGGGGTTTCTCTTTTCGTTGTTCTTCTCGTCACCACCATGTTGTGATCGTGGTGCACGTGTGTTAGCAGGACCTTGAACCCAGAACCTTTTTGGACGAATACATGATTTTGGTCAGACAATGTTTCTTCCAAGCCTCGCAAAGTCGCCTGAGTCTGTTCTTGTTTGATAGGACGAGGGCATTAGCTCTTCGAGGTTTGGGCATAAAACTTGTTTTCAAAGGGGTTTTTCTAAAAAGACTAAAAATCATTTAAAAGATGGATTTCTCTCAGATCGAATGGTTTTCTGAAATAAATGACATGGTTTCTTATAAACTTATCCACCCGAGCGGATTCGAGTGATCTGGGTTCTAAGGGCTGTTTTCTTTCTTGGGGACGTAGATGTTAGTCTCCCGGGGTTTCGGACCCTTCGTAGATCTGGCTGTGGAGCATCTCCGGCCGTGAGTTTGTATGTTGAGTTGAGTGGGGTGTTCTTGTGGAAGCCGTTGGAAGAGACGGTGGTCCCAGCTGTGTAGTACTTTCGTTGAGTGGGTCAGTGTTGAGAGATTGAGTCGTGGAGGGTTCTCCGACTGAGTTGTGCTTCGAGCATCGAGATACCGATCTGTTTGATCGTGGACTATAGCCTGCAGGAGCCACTTGTGAGACAGTGATACAGTTGTGATACTTGAGTTCGGTGGGGTCGCACCCCTCGAGCTACGCCCCGGGTGCGTTGATGATTCCGAGCCTGATGAGGCTGCGATGATGATACCGAGCCTGACGAGGCTGCGATGATGCGCCTAGTTGATATACTAGAGGTCGCTTGATACCCCTGGCCGAGCTACCATGGGGTCACTTTGTGAGATATCCAGTTTGTCCGATTGGACACCCTGGTTGATACACCAGGGGGCGCAGGCTTGACTTGACTGGGCCCTATGAGGCAGTCGTTGGGATTGGGTGACACTGAGAGAGTGATGGCATAGCATGTGTCATAGTAGAGTCTCTTGTGCATAGTACTTGTGACATACTGTCAGCAGTGAGTGGCTGCATACCATCATCCATAGTCTCTTCCTATTGAGCATAGTAGATAGAGGCATGATAGCTGTAGATTCTTTTCCAGCTTATTTTCATTATCACAGTCTTTTCTGTTATCTTATGCCTCTAGTAGACTTAGTGGGCAGACCGTGGTTCTTGGAGACGGTACCCACTGAGAACTACTGTAGGATGTAGTTCTCACACCCTCTGTCGGTGACAGGTTGCTGAGGCTTTCTTCCGTTCCTGCCGAGCTTGATTGGACGGACCGAGGACAGGGAGTCGCGTGATAGTTCCCTATCAGCATTGTTACTTTAGAGTGAGGTAGATGTACCATCCCAGACTGTGGGAGTTGATTATGCTTGGTTATATTCCTGTTTAGCTATCTCCCATTTGGATTTGTAGATGTTGTATAGGCGGACTTCTATTTGTATCTTCTTGTTTTGGGAGATGGGCTATGTGTTGTTGCAGCTTTGTAGTAGTGAAATTTTATAGTACAACTTTCTTATCCGCTCTGATATCTGTGTAGCTGTAGTTCTGTCTTTGCAGGTTAGACGCTTCGTCTGTACGGCAGTTTCCGTACAGATGGCGGATCTGTTAGCGAGCCCGGGTCGCAGTTTCGACCCCGGGGCGTGACATAATGCAACATCAATCAAACCATTCATTCACTCATGTATACACTGAGGATCAATTAACTTAATCTAA
The DNA here is from genome assembly GCA_029204045.2 of Tillandsia leiboldiana. Classification (NCBI taxonomy): domain Eukaryota; kingdom Viridiplantae; phylum Streptophyta; class Magnoliopsida; order Poales; family Bromeliaceae; genus Tillandsia; species Tillandsia leiboldiana. Next base: position 21,498,309 of record CM055064.1, read on the forward strand.
ACATTGATATACAAGCATATTATACCGAGGAGAAGAGAACATCAACCACAATGCCAAGAGGGAAACCCATAGCCCGAGTGGGTAAATCGATGTTTTCGGCAAAGCACAACCACCCACCTGAATCTTGAAGATCCGATGCCCGATTTGGCTGAATTTTGGCGTGAGTAATCCTTATCCTCTCAGGAGTCCGATGCCGCAAAAGTCATCCAAATCCGCCTCACGAATTGGGCGCAATCACTGAAACAATGCACACTACGCACTCAAATTCCAGAATTTCAGCAAGTGCAACAAGGTTAAATAAAAGTATGTGCAACCTCAAATACCTCAAAATGAAGTCTCCAACAGTAAAACAAAGATCTCCTCTTTCATACAAATATCTTCAAGTCCCCAAAAATTCACCATTAATTTCCCTTAACATTCAAATGTAGCAAGAATCACAATGCTGTCCAAAAATTGCTAACATAAACTTGCTAGCATTTCCAAGCTTAATTAGGGGCTTTTCCAAAGGGATTAAACCATAGCTCATAAAAGAGAATTTGCTCACCTTGAAGTTAAGAAGAAGTACCAACTTGAATTTCTGAAAAATACGTTATATCCACAAAGTTATCTACATTCCAAGGTGCATTGCTCAAATCAAGACTAAAACAGGGACTGCAGTAAACCTTATAACAACACTTAGAAAGATCATTAAAGTTACCTAACCAAATGTACTCCAAATCCTGCTAGAGAGGTACCATTGGTACAAATTGAGCTAAAGAACTCCAATTTTCATGCTCGGATGAAGGAGAAAACCCATAAACACTTTGAACTATCCACCAAGTTCCATCTGTGCACGAAAGCAGCAAGGTATTCCAAAGATTATACATAAACCCTAATAAAAACTCAGATCTGGGGAAAATGATATATACCAATATTGTAGATCTTCGAGTCCTGGAAATTTCCCCTTAAAAATCATCCAAAAATTCCACTCCCACAATTCAGAAAAGCCAAAACACTGAAGATTATTCAGGATTCCAGACTGAAACAAAGGGTCCCAAAGATGGCCCTAAAACTCTATAAAAACATGAGATCTTGTTGGGTTATGTATAATTGGATCTAAATAGGGGAAAAAACACCTAGAGGGGGGTGAATAGGTGTAAATAATAAACACTCAAAAATCTTTGCGATATAAAACCCAATGCGGAAAAATAAATAACACGTAGAGACTTTTACGTGGAAAACTCCAAACCGGAGTAAAAAACCACGGGACCGAAAACACGGTGAAATCCACTAGAATTAAACACGTACAAGGTGATATACCGTACTCACAGACGACTCAACCTTTTCCATACGCTCCTAGTTGATCTTCTCCGCTCGCTCCACGACTCTTCTCGAATCCACGATTTGCGTCCAACGCCGAATCCACGACGTCCGACCGAATCCACGGTCTTCACCCAGTAGCACGCTTCGAATCCACGAACGTACCTCGCTCCGAATCCACGAGAGCGGTAGCACCTTGAATCCACAAGGCCACGCGAGTCCACGCACCGATTTTGGGAAAATCGTTGTTTTTTGGGTGGTGATGATCCGCCGAATACTTAGATTAGAAATAGATCGGAAATACCATCTAAGTATTCATTGATTTGATTCTACTCAAAATGTGAGTATGAAAACCTAGAATCAAATCAATCAATATAGATGAAGAAACATAAAATTTAATCTATTGATTTCCTTTCTTCTTTATTTGTGGATCTATCTAATTCGGTCGTCTTTTTCCCTTTTTCGTGGGTTGCCCTAAAAGATGAATTAAAGGGTCTATATATAGGTTAGAAACCATTGGAAGAGGATAAGAATCAAAAACTAACCTTTTCTGGAATTTTTCAGGACGGTGATCCGGATCGGACTTCGGCGATCCGGATTGCAGTAGCGAGACAAACAGTTTTCAGAAAAACCAAGGTTCGGGATCCGGATCGAAGTGTCTGATCTGGATCGTTCATACAATTCACCAAACACCAACGTTCGGGATCCGGATTGCAAAGCCTGATCCGGATCGTTCATAAAACATGGTAAAACCAGTGTTCGGGATCCGGATCAAAGGAGGCTACGATCCGGATTGAACTGGTGTATGAACGAACACCCTTCGGGATCCGGATTGGAAAGTCTGATCCGGATCCTGAACATGTCCCATGTCCAGTTTTTGATTTTTATGCAATAAGAAATTCATCCAAGTGTTTCTACACTATAAGAAGTATTCGGATCACCAAAAATAATTAGTTAAACATACCTGATCCTTTTGAATTCTTCTTTCTTGAGATTGAGTTAAATGATCCAACTTTCTTTATCTTCAATCTTCAAGACTTAACCGAATTCACGAAATACGCCAACTCAAATTCCGTAACAATCTCCCCCTTTGGCGGTTTCATGACAAAATATAAATCCACTCAAGAAAATTCAAAAAGATATTTTGTTGCTATCACCATACAACAAAAATTTACAATGGAGATCCAAAATAAAATAGATACATGAGTTAAACTCCTAAAACAGACTCTAGACTTAGACATCTGTACTCTCTGCAAAAGAAATCATTCTTGACAAAAGAAATCGTTAGATACCTCAAGAATTTTATATCATTCAAAAACCACATACAGAGATGAAGTTTATGCTCATTTACTTACCATGACATTTATACATTCAGATATGTAATTTGATCATAGTTAAAAACCAACATATCTCCTATGCAATCAAAATCCAAATGTAACAAAAATTGTTAGTGAACATCACTTGTTAGTTATATTACATGCCCAAATAGTTAGCAAATAGTTAGTCGAGGCATGCGTGCAATCACAAATGAAAGCCAAAAGTTGAAGTTCTACTTACCTTAATAGTTCAACTGGACAATAGATTGTTCAAACTGCTGTTCTAATACTCTCTCCCCCTTTTGTCACAAAGTTAGACCAAAATTACCAAAAAGGAGAGAAGTTACTAAGTTCAAGAACCAAAAGTTTGAGCTAAAAACTAAAACTAAAACTTAAAAACCTGCAAAAGAAAAGATTAAAAAGTTCTGCACAAGAAAAAGAATTAAAAAGGAAGAGAATTACTCAGAATCATCCGAACTGATGCAGCCGAGTATTTGGAAGATTTTTCTTAAACGTTTGTTCATGGATGACTGGTTCTTGTTGACCTTTTTTATTTCTTCCTTTACTTCAATCAGTTCATTTGAAATGCGTTCTTGCTCATTGGAGAGCCTTTGCTGTTCTCTATAAATGGAGGTAACCGATGCATCATCATCGGATGTCGATGGAGGTGCTCGTTGTGCTGCAGGTGCTGGTTGGACTGGAGGTGCTGCTGGTGCAGAGGTGTTGCTTGTTGTTGAGCTCTTCGTCGATGAGGAGGTGATGGGGGCTCATCTTGTTTGTTGAGAGAGACTTTACAATAGTTGTTTCATTGATCGTTCCTAGACTGTGCATGTAGGAACTCGTACTTGTGTCAGCTTTAAACTTTCAAAGAATGCGCATAATGATCATTGGATAAGGTAGTCTCTCTGAAGGGTGAGCATGTTCCACATAGCGTGCCATCCTCGACCAGATGATGTAAGGAATATTTAAGTTTGCTCCCATTGCTGCTGTGGGGTTGCCAAGAAGATAGAGGAACAACATCCTATCCCACCGAAGAACCTTTGTATTCATATTTGGAAGGACGTTATAACAGATAATGAAGTTCAAATAGCGATACTCTGGTCGAAGTTCTTTTGAAAAGACGGAGTTTCCTGCTGACAGAGTATCTGGAAGACAGATTCCATCAACTACCACTCTCTAGGAGTTGGTGGTGTAGGTTTGACACTTCATATAATGAGCCCCATCAGCTCTGGCCGTCATTCCTAACGCCTCTCCAATCAGTTGAGGGGTTACTTTGATCTTAACATTCTTGACCAATGTTTGGAATTCTCGACGTCCGCTCTCCTGATCAACTAGATAGCAGGCATTTTGATAAAACATTCTTACTGAGTGAAGACAATACCCAGTGGTCTCGGGGAAGTTGCAAATGGGAGCAAGACTTGTCTGGTCATACAGAGTCCCCAAAAAGCGAAGATCGTTCCTTCAAGGCTTTGACATTAACATGTCTTTCACCAATGCATTCCCTGTTCTCAAAATCCTTTATCCTAGCAGAGCTGATAAAGTCTTGTGGAGGAGGCTGGCTAGCAACTGGTTGCTCAATGGAAATTCCTCGAGCACTCCCTCTCTTGTGAGCAACACTTTTTCTTCTTGTTTTCACAGATGGTTCTTCCATTGGAGCTTTGCCCTTTTCAGCAGCAGTAGGCGGAGCCTTTCATGTTTCTGCAGGCGCTTTTCCCTTCGAAGCAGTGGGTGCAGTTGCTTCAACTTGCAACTCATCCCAATCGATCGATTCCGCCTCAGATTCCGTATCGGAATCATGTTTAGTTTTCTTCGCCTTCTTAGCCCTCTTGGGCTTGATAGTGTCTCTAGTATGGACCATAGTAGCCAGAAGAAAAATGATCCAGGTGATCACCATTGCTACTAGTTGCTTGTGAGAAAGGAAATCCTGTGAGCAACAACTCAAAAACACGAAAAAGTTGTTAATTTTCAAAAATTTGAAAAATTGTACCCAAACAATCATTATCGTGTAGAGAGACTAAGAATCAAATTAGTTTTGCAAAAGGAATTTTAAAAATAGATCAATCGCATGATTTGTAAAATTCCCATTATATGCCCTAAAACCGAAATTTTGAAATCGAAGGCCAAAAATCCGTTTATCTTTAGAATACCTAGCATATAATCAAAACTATCTACCCAGAGTTCTTATTTCAAAAGAAATTTGATCAAAAAACCATCCACAAATGAAAAAGATACGGAAATTCCATCACGGTTTGAAGAAAAATATGAAAACTGTGAAATACCGAGATTTTGATCAATAAAACTTACTAGGAATCGAAGAACTTGAGTTTGAAAGCTTCCAAGATTGATGTATTCTAGAGAGAGAAGCTCTGGAGACTTTTGAACAAAAGATTGAAGTAAAAGAAATCAAAACCCTTTTGTTCTATATAAAACCCTAGCCGCGATCCGGATCAGTTCGTGATTACGATCCGGATCGGCTACCCGCAGAGAATACCTGCGTTCGGGATCCGGATCGGCTTGTCCAATCCGAATCGGCTCCAACTTTTTCTTCAGAAAAATTCAGAAAAATTCTAGAAAATCCAGAAAAAGATTGTAAGCACTTTTGTGTATCAACTTTAAATGAAAATCATTGTTTCATACAACAAGAAATAGATTATGCCAAATCTATCAATAACATCCAACAAAATGAAACGAAAATTTATAAAAATTAAATCCCTTAAAGTTGAACAACTTCAATTACATCTAACTTGATCTTATGAGTAATGCCTTTATCAAATCATCAATTCGGTAAAGAAAATGAAATACAAAGTTCAATAGATCTCTAAAAGTCCAGATAAGTTAGATAATATATCTAGTCAATTTATTGAAGAGAGTGGCTCTTTGAGCATCTTTCATTAAAATTCCCACCTTAGTACCAACCTTGAAAATTTTGACAGAGCAAGTATTTCAACATGCATTTTATTTAATCAAACTTGAAAAAACCTTGCTTGGTATACATGTGGTAGCTGCACACAGTACTCGGACGACCGAGGTGGTAGCTCTTTCCTCCATGTGGTGGTAGTTTTCACACTCCTCATTGGGATGTAACTCTTTCCACATCTTTGAGCATAACACTTTTTCTTTGACTCCCCCTCAATTGGCTATCAATTATTTAAGATATAAAGTATTCAGCCAAATATTAATCTCGATTTCATACTCGACTAAAAAGTCAAATAAGATAAAAACTATACCAAAAGATCATCGAGAGAGAAATTGACTTTGATCAAAACAAAGATGGTTTAATTCACATAAATGATCATTGCATCAAATGAATTATTATGATATCCAAAGCATAATAAATTTCTAAACATATAAAAGGATGCAGTTAAAGTCAATAAAAACTAATGCTCAATTAATGTTCTATGTCTAAGCATAGATAATGAACAAAAATACAAAAACAAAACCTAACCTAAACAAAAGTTTCAAAAAGAGGTTATTTCAAGGAAAGCATTCCAATTGCTTTACGCAAATGAATAAAACGTTTTTGATCCAAAGGTTTTGTTAAAAAGTCAGCTAATTGATCTTCAGTTGAAATGTAAGAAATTTGAAGAATATTTGATTCAACTAGCTCTCTAAGAAAATGATATCTAAGTTCAATGTGTTTTGTTCTAGAGTGCAACACAGGGTTTTTTGAAATGTTTATAGCACTAGTGTTGTCACATAAAACAGTTACCGAAGTTGCTGAAATCCGGAAGTCGCTCAACACGCTTTTCATCCAAATGAGTTGAGTTGAACAACTACCCGCTGAGATTATTCCGCTTCGGCAGTCGAGAGTGCAATGCAGTTTTGCCTTTTTACTATGCCATGCAACAAGGCATGGCCAAGATAAAACAG
>CM055064.1:21504893-21563909 GCA_029204045.2 Tillandsia leiboldiana
AGAATTTGCTCACCTTGAAGTTAAGAAGAAGTACCAACTTGAATTTCTGAAAAATACGTTATATCCACAAAGTTATCTACATCCAAGGTGCATTGCTCAAATCAAGACTAAAACAGGGACTGCAGTAAACCTTATAACACAACACTTAGAAAGATCATTAAAGTTACCTAACCAAATGTACTCCAAATCCTGCTAGAGAGGTACCATTGGTACAAATTGAGCTAAAGAACTCCAATTTTCATGCTCGGATGAAGGAGAAAACCCATAAAACACCTTTGAACTATCACCAAGTTCCATCTGTGCACGAAAGCAGCAAGGTATTCCAAAGATTATACATAAACCCTAATAAAAACTCAGATCTGGGGAAAATGATATATACCAATATTGTAGATCTTCGAGTCCTGGAAATTTCCCCTAAAAATCATCCAAAAATTCCACTCCCACAATTCAGAAAAGCCAAAACACTGAAGATTATTCAGGATTCCAGACTGAAACAAAGGGTCCCAAAGATGGCCCTAAACTCTATAAAAACATGAGATCTTGTTGGGTTATGTATAATTGGATCTAAATAGGGGAAAAAACACCTAGAGGGGGTGGGTGAATAGGTGTAAATAATAAACACTCAAAAATCTTGCGATATAAAACCCAATGCGGAAAAATAAATAACAACGTAGAGACTTTTACGTGGAAAACTCCAACCGGAGTAAAAAACACGGGACCGAAAACACGGTGAAATCCACTAGAATTAAACACGTACAAGGTGATATACCGTACTCACAGACGACTCAACCTTTTCCATACGCTCCTAGTTGATCTTCTCCGCTCGCTCCACGACTCTTCTCGAATCCAACGATTTGCGTCCAACGCCGAATCCACGACGTCCGACCGAATCCACGGTCTTCACCCAGTAGCACGCTTCGAATCCACGAACGTACCTCGCTCCGAATCCACGAGAGCGGTAGCACCTTGAATCCACAAGGCCACGCGAGTCCACGCACCGATTTGGGAAAATCGTTGTTTTTTGGGTGGTGATGATCCGCCGAATACTTAGATTAGAAATAGATCGGAAATACCATCTAAGTATTCATTGATTTGATTCTACTCAAAATGTGAGTATGAAAACCTAGAATCAAATCAATCAATATAGATGAAGAAACATAAAATTTAATCTATTGATTTCCTTTCTTCTTTATTTGTGGATCTATCTAATTCGGTCGTCTTTTTCCCTTTTTCGTGGGTTGCCCTAAAAGATGAATTAAAGGGTCTATATATAGGTTAGAAACCATTGGAAGAGGATAAGAATCAAAAAACTAACCTTTTCTGGAATTTTTCAGGACGGTGATCCGGATCGGACTTCGGCGATCCGGATTGCAGTAGCGAGACAAACAGTTTTCAGAAAAACCAAGGTTCGGGATCCGGATCGAAGTGTCTGATCTGGATCGTTCATACAATTCACCAAACACCAACGTTCGGGATCCGGATTGCAAAGCCTGATCCGGATCGTTCATAAAACATGGTAAAACCAGTGTTCGGGATCCGGATCAAAGGAGGCTACGATCCGGATTGAACTGGTGTATGAACGAACACCCTTCGGGATCCGGATTGGAAAGTCTGATCCGGATCCTGAACATGTCCCATGTCCAGTTTTTGATTTTTATGCAATAAGAAATTCATCCAAGTGTTTCTACACTATAAGAAGTATTCGGATCACCAAAAATAATTAGTTAAACATACCTGATCCTTTTGAATTCTTCTTTCTTGAGATTGAGTTAAATGATCCAACTTTCTTTATCTTCAATCTTCAAGACTTAACCGAATTCACGAAATACGCCAACTCAAATTCCGTAACAATCTCCCCCTTTGGCGGTTTCATGACAAAATATAAATCCACTCAAGAAAATTCAAAAAGATATTTTTGTTGCTATCACCATACAACAAAAATTTACAATGGAGATCCAAAATAAAATAGATACATGAGTTAAACTCCTAAAACAGACTCTAGACTTAGACATCTGTACTCTCTGCAAAAGAAATCATTCTTGACAAAAGAAATCGTTAGATACCTCAAGAATTTTATATCATTCAAAAACCACATACAGAGATGAAGTTTATGCTCATTTACTTACCATGACATTTATACATTCAGATATGTAATTTGATCATAGTTAAAAACCAACATATCTCCTATGCAATCAAAATCCAAATGTAACAAAAATTGTTAGTGAACATCAACTTGTTAGTTATATTACATGCCCAAATAGTTAGCAAATAGTTAGTCGAGGCATGCGTGCAATCACAAATGAAAGCCAAAAGTTGAAGTTCTACTTACCTTAATAGTTCAACTGGACAATAGATTGTTCAAACTGCTGTTCTAATACTCTCTCCCCCTTTTTGTCACAAAGTTAGCCAAAATTACCAAAAAGGAGAGAAGTTACTAAGTTCAAGAACCAAAAGTTTGAGCTAAAAACTAAAAACTAAAACTTAAAAACCTGCAAAAGAAAAAGATTAAAAAGTTCTGCACAAGAAAAAGAATTAAAAAGGAAGAGAATTACTCAGAATCATCCGAACTGATGCAGCCGAGTATTTGGAAGATTTTCTTTAAACGTTTGTTCATGGATGACTGGTTCTTGTTGACCTTTTTTATTTCTTCCTTTACTTCAATCAGTTCATTTGAAATGCGTTCTTGCTCATTGGAGAGCCTTTGCTGTTCTCTATAAATGGAGGTAACCGATGCATCATCATCGGATGTCGATGGAGGTGCTCGTTGTGCTGCAGGTGCTGGTTGGACTGGAGGTGCTGCTGGTGCAGAGGTTGTTGCTTGTTGTTGAGCTCTTCGTCGATGAGGAGGTGATGGGGGCTCATCTTGTTTTGTTGAGAGAGACTTTACAATAGTTGTTTCATTGATCGTTCCTAGACTGTGCATGTAGGAACTCGTACTTGTGTCAGCTTTAAACTTTCAAAGAATGCGCATAATGATCATTGGATAAGGTAGTCTCTCTGAAGGGTGAGCATGTTCCACATAGCGTGCCATCCTCGACCAGATGATGTAAGGAATATTTAAGTTTGCTCCCATTGCTGCTGTGGGGTTGCCAAGAAGATAGAGGAACAACATCCTATCCCACCGAAGAACCTTTGTATTCATATTTGGAAGGACGTTATAACAGATAATGAAGTTCAAATAGCGATACTCTGGTCGAAGTTCTTTTGAAAAGACGGAGTTTCCTGCTGACAGAGTATCTGGAAGACAGATTCCATCAACTACCACTCTCTAGGAGTTGGTGGTGTAGGTTTGACACTTCATATAATGAGCCCCATCAGCTCTGGCCGTCATTCCTAACGCCTCTCCAATCAGTTGAGGGGTTACTTTGATCTTAACATTCTTGACCAATGTTTGGAATTCTCGACGTCCGCTCTCCTGATCAACTAGATAGCAGGCATTTTGATAAAACATTCTTACTGAGTGAAGACAATACCCAGTGGTCTCGGGGAAGTTGCAAATGGGAGCAAGACTTGTCTGGTCATACAGAGTCCCAAAAAGCGAAGATCGTTCCTTCAAGGCTTTGACATTAACATGTCTTTCACCAATGCATTCCCTGTTCTCAAAATCCTTTATCCTAGCAGAGCTGATAAAGTCTTGTGGAGGAGGCTGGCTAGCAACTGGTTGCTCAATGGAAATTCCTCGAGCACTCCCTCTCTTGTGAGCAACACTTTTTCTTCTTGTTTTCACAGATGGTTCTTCCATTGGAGCTTTGCCCTTTTCAGCAGCAGTAGGCGGAGCCTTTCATGTTTCTGCAGGCGCTTTTCCCTTCGAAGCAGTGGGTGCAGTTGCTTCAACTTGCAACTCATCCCAATCGATCGATTCCGCCTCAGATTCCGTATCGGAATCATGTTTAGTTTTCTTCGCCTTCTTAGCCCTCTTGGGCTTGATAGTGTCTCTAGTATGGACCATAGTAGCCAGAAGAAAAATGATCCAGGTGATCACCATTGCTACTAGTTGCTTGTGAGAAAGGAAATCCTGTGAGCAACAACTCAAAAACACGAAAAAGTTGTTAATTTTCAAAAATTTGAAAAATTGTACCCAAACAATCATTATCGTGTAGAGAGACTAAGAATCAAATTAGTTTTGCAAAAGGAATTTTAAAAATAGATCAATCGCATGATTTTGTAAAATTCCCATTATATGCCCTAAAACCGAAATTTTTGAAATCGAAGGCCAAAAATCCGTTTATCTTTAGAATACCTAGCATATAATCAAAACTAATCTACCCAGAGTTCTTATTTCAAAAGAAATTTGATCAAAAACCATCCACAAATGAAAAAGATACGGAAATTCCATCACGTTTTGAAGAAAAATATGAAAAACTGTGAAATACCGAGATTTTGATCAATAAAACTTACTAGGAATCGAAGAACTTGAGTTTGAAAGCTTCCAAGATTGATGTATTCTAGAGAGAGAAGCTCTGGAGACTTTTGAACAAAAGATTGAAGTAAAAGAAATCAAAACCCTTTTGTTCTATATAAAACCCTAGCCGCGATCCGGATCAGTTCGTGATTACGATCCGGATCGGCTACCCGCAGAGAATACCTGCGTTCGGGATCCGGATCGGCTTGTCCAATCCGAATCGGCTCCAACTTTTTCTTCAGAAAAATTCAGAAAAATTCTAGAAAATCCAGAAAAAGATTGTAAGCACTTTTGTGTATCAACTTTAAATGAAAATCATTGTTTCATACAACAAGAAATAGATTATGCCAAATCTATCAATAACATCCAACAAATGAAACGAAAATTTATAAAAATTAAATCCCTTAAAGTTGAACAACTTCAATTACATCTAACTTGATCTTATGAGTAATGCCTTTATCAAATCATCAATTCGGTAAAGAAAATGAAATACAAAGATCAATAGATGTCTAAAAGTCCAGATAAGTTAGATAATATATCTAGTCAATTTATTGAAGAGAGTGGCTCTTTGAGCATCTTTCATTAAAATTCCCACCTTATACCAACCTTGAAATTTTGACAGAGTCAAGTATTTCAACATGCATTTTATTTAATCAAACTTGAAAAACCTTGCTTGGTATACATGTGGTAGCTGCACACAGTACTCGGACGACCGAGGTGGTAGCTCTTTCCTCCATGTGGTGGTAGTTTTCACACTCCTCATTGGGATGTAACTCTTTCCACATCTTTTGAGCATAACACTTTTTCTTTGACTCCCCCTCAATTGGCTATCAATTATTTAAGATATAAAGTATTCAGCCAAATATTAATCTCGATTTCATACTCGACTAAAAAGTCAAATAAGATAAAAACTATACCAAAAGATCATCGAGAGAGAAATTGACTTTGATCAAAACAAAGATGGTTTAATTCACATAAATGATCATTGCATCAAATGAATTATTATGATATCCAAAGCATAATAAATTTCTAAACATATAAAAGGATGCAGTTAAAGTCAATAAAAACTAATGCTCAATTAATGTTCTATGTCTAAGCATAGATAATGAACAAAAATACAAAAACAAAACCTAACCTAAACAAAAGTTTCAAAAAGAGGTTATTTCAAGGAAAGCATTCCAATTGCTTTACGCAAATGAATAAACGTTTTTGATCCAAAGGTTTTGTTAAAAAGTCAGCTAATTGATCTTCAGTTGAAATGTAAGAAATTTGAAGAATATTTGATTCAACTAGCTCTCTAAGAAAATGATATCTAAGTTCAATGTGTTTTGTTCTAGAGTGCAACACAGGGTTTTTTGAAATGTTTATAGCACTAGTGTTGTCACATAAAACAGTTACCGAAGTTGCTGAAATCCGGAAGTCGCTCAACACGCTTTTCATCCAAATGAGTTGAGTTGAACAACTACCCGCTGAGATGTATTCCGCTTCGGCAGTCGAGAGTGCAATGCAGTTTTGCTTTTTACTATGCCATGCAACAAGGCAATGGCCAAGATAAAAACATGCACCACTCGTACTTTTCCGATCATCCACAGATCCTGCCCAATCGGCATCTGAGTATCCAATAATATCTAGACTTGTTCCCATAGGATACCAAATTCCGAAATTAATGGTTCCTTTGATGTACCGGATGATCCGTTTCACCGCTTTCAGGTGAACCTCCTTTGGTGCTGATTGATATCTCGCGCAAATCCCAACACTAAAGGATATATCCGGGCGACTAGCTGTGAGGTAAAGTAGACTTCCAATCTTGCTGCGATAAAGTTTCTCGTCTACATTCTCACTAAGAGATTCACTTCCTAATCCCTTATTGCTAGTTCCCATAGGAGTAGGAAAATCTTTAGAATCTTCTAATCCGAATTTCTTTACCAACTCCTTTGCACACTTGGATTGACACAGATGGATGCCTTTACCATTTTGTTTCACTTGCAATCCAAGAAAGTATGTCAGTTCGCCCATCATAGACATCTCAAATTCGCTTTCCATGGTTTCAGCGAATTTAGAAGCATCATTATCCTTTGTTGCTCCAAATACAATGTCATCGACATAGATTTGTGCAACAATGAAGTTAATTTGATAATGCTTCACAAAGAGAGTCCTGTCTGCTCCCCCTCGAGTATAGCCCTTCTCCAAAAGGTGCTTTGTCAACCTTTCGTACCATGATCGCGGTGCTTGTTTTAAACCGTAAAGAGCCTTTTTCAAACGAAAAACATGGTTAGGTAGTTTACAGTCTACAAAACCTTTCGGTTGAGCCACATAAACTTCCTCATTTAAAAACCCATTTAAAAACGCGCTCTTAACATCCATTTGAAAGAGTTTTATTTTAAAGTGACAAGCAATAGCGAATAAGATACGAATGGACTCGAGTCTAGCTACAGTGGCGAACGTTTCATCAAAGTCTATACCTTCTATTTGAGAGTAGCCTTGAGCAACTAAACGTGCTTTATTCCTGATGATGGTACCATCCTCATTTTTCTTGTTCTTGAAAATCCATTTAGTACCGATCACATTGTGTTGCTTCGGAGGCGTCGTTAATTTCCAGACTTTATTGCGTTCAAACTGATGGAGCTCTTCCTGCATTGCTTCAATCCAGTAGTCATCCTGAAGAGCTTCATCGATATTCTTTGGTTTGATCATGGAAACGTAACAAGCGAATCCACAAACCAACTGTCTCCGAGTTTTGACTCCTTCTTGTGGGTCTCCAATGATGTTTGATTCAGGATGATCCTTGGAGATGCGTAACGTTTGATGTAGTGGAGTACTCGGAGGTATATGAGATGATTCCTGCACATCAGATAAACTTGGAGAACCATTAGATGCATCATTAATATTGGAAGTATTATCATGAGAAGATGCATTTACAGGAGTATCATCATCAAGAGAGATATCAGGGGTAGATTTATCAGATGCAAAGTGGAAAGCTTCATCTACTTTAACATTTATGGATTCTACAATCGTTTTAGATTCCAAGTTAAATACCCGATATGCTCTACTATTTGTAGAATAACCCATGAAAATCCATTCGTCACTTCGAGAGTCAAATTTTCCAAGATTTTCACGGTCACGTAAAATGTAACACCGACTCCCAAAGATGCGAAAATATTTGATGTTGGGTTTTCTACAACACCATAGTTCATATGGTGTATTTAACGTTCCCGGGCGCAAATAAACTCGATTAATAACATAGATTGCAGTGTTCATAGCTTCAGCCCAAAAATGTAGCGGTAAATTCCGGCTGTGAAGCATAACACGTGCCATCTCTTGTACAACCCTGTTTTTGCGCTCGACAACACCATTCTGTTGAGGTGTATAGGGTGCTGAGAATTCATGTTTAATGCCGTTGGAAGTGCAAAAATCAGTGAATTTTGAATTTATGAATTCTCCACCTCTATCACTTCTAACACGAATGATCTTTTCATTCTTTTCAATCATAATACGAAGGCAAATCTCGTGAAAAGAATCAAAAGTATCAGCTTTCTCTTTTAAAAATGCTACCCATGAGTATCTAGAGAAATCATCAACCAATAAGAAAATATACCATTTACCTCCCAAGGATGGTTGACGAGTCGGCCCCATAAGATCCATATGCAATAATTCCAAGGGTCGTTTGGTACCGACGTGATTCAAGTTCTTGTGTGCAGTCCTAGATTTTTTTCCCTTTTGACAACCACCACACACAATGTTTTGGTTAAGTGAAAGTTTAGGAACCCCCTTGACCACGTCTTTGTTTGAAATTCTAGCAAGTTCCTTAAAATTTATGTGACCTAGCCTTTCATGCCAAAGAGTTTCATTATTCAAAGAGGCTAAGTTATAATTTTCAGAAATTTTATTGGGAACAACATAACAATTGTTTTCAGATCTAACCCCTTTTAAAAAGAAAACATGGTCCTTATCAGTTACAATGCATTCGACAGATGAAAAATTAACTGAAAAACCATTGTCACAAAGTTGACTGATACTTATGAGGTTAGTCTTAAGGCCATCAACAAATAACACATTATTTAGAATCGGCCCATCTGGAATAGCTACTGTTCCTTTTCCAACAATTTTGGAAGACTGACCGTCTCCGAAAACTACAAGTCCTCCGGAGATTTTCTTAAAATTTTGAAAACAGTTTTTTGTCACCGGTCATGTGACGAGAACAACCGCTATCCAGATACCAAGACGAATTATCATAAGCATGCAAGGAAATATTTGTAACAAGACAAGGGAAAACTTCACCTTTGCGTA
The DNA here is from genome assembly GCA_029204045.2 of Tillandsia leiboldiana. Lineage (NCBI taxonomy): Eukaryota > Viridiplantae > Streptophyta > Magnoliopsida > Poales > Bromeliaceae > Tillandsia > Tillandsia leiboldiana. Next base: position 21,513,583 of record CM055064.1, read on the forward strand.
CCCAAACCTTTCGAGTTTTGGTGTACGTCGGAAATGATTGTGAGGTTGATACCTTTGGTGAAAGCGTCTTGTTTGATCCGTCGCTTTTCCTTGACGTCGTCGTCTTGTTTGATGAACTACCGAGGCTCTTTTCCTTTGAAGAATTTGCATTTGATTTCCGAGGAATCACCCTTTTGGTAGTCGTTGCAAGAAGTGCTTGAGTTGAGCGTTTGGCTCCCATCTTGCAATTTCTCCTTATGTGCCCTGCAATACCACAACGAAAACATACCTTGATGCTTGATGATTCCGAAGATGGGGAAGTAGGTTTGTTGTCGTTGTTTGTCGTCAATTCCGGTGTCGGAGGAGGAGATACCGACTGGGGCACAAAGACTGTCCCAACCGAACTAAAATTGTCGTTAGTTCGATTGTATCTGAGGCCGAACTTGTTTGATTGACCAAGACCAAGAAGCATATCCAACTTACTCCTTCCTGATGAAAATCGCTTTAAGTCATCCTTGAGTTGGAGAATGGTCTCTGTCATTTCCAATTTTTCCTGTCGAGCCTCGCCGTTGAGCTTCAAGAAGTAATTCGCTTTGTTCACCATATCTATATAATTCTTCTCGAGTTGCTCATTGGACTCTTGAAGGGAAACATTTATTTTAATCTGATCATCCCTTTCCACTTCAAGATCGGTCGAGAGAGAAGTTACCCTTTTTACTTCTTCTTCGAGATCCTGCAATCTCCCTCTCAACCCCTTGTTTTGCTTAGCCAGTTTCTTTGAATCCCTCAAAAGTTTGTGATAGGCTAGAGCAAAGTCTTCACCTTCTGAGTTATCCGATTCATCGTCCGTTGCAATCTTTTCAACAGTAGAGTTGGACAATGACTCGGATGTATTAGCCATTAAGCACAAGAAGGGTGAAGATGTGGACGCGTGGAATGCTATTGCGTTATCTTCTTCATCACTTGACGATGACTCATTTGACGATGAGGTGTCATCCCAAGGGACGGCTTGCATCGCTTTCTTCTTTGACGGATTCTTATTAGGACACTCCGTTGAGATATGGCCGTACCCTCGGCACTTGAAGCATTGGACTTGTCCTTCTGAGCTTTTCTTATCCTTAGAAAAACCCTCTTGCTTTCTTGGCTTGAAACTTGAAGAACCTTTGCCTTTCTTCGACTTTACGAAGGATGGAGTTTTGCTTGAGTTACCCCTTCGAAAGTTTCGGCGAAATCTTCTTGTCAGGAGAGCAAGCTGCTTCTCAAAGTCCTCCATAGATAGGTTTACGTCATTGTCTGAGGAGGATGAATCCGCGTCTTCTTCTTTTGTTGTTTTCAACGCATAACCTGAAGACTTAGAAGAGGATGCTTTTCCAGAAGAATAGTTAGTAGGAAATGTCATTTCATAAGTTTGTAATGAACCAACTAATTCTTCTACACGGATTTCGACCGGGTGTTTAATAGTTTTAATGGCCGTAACCTTGGATCGAAATCTCTCAGGAAGAGTTCTTAATATTTTTCTTACAACTTTAAATTCTGGAATCTTCTCTCCCAAGTTAGCACATGAGTTTATGATGTCTTGCAATCGTGTGTAATAGTCTGTGAAAGATTCGTTTTCTGCCATGAAAATAGAGTCAAACTTGCTCGTAAGCATTTGCAGTTTCTGAATCTTCACAAGGTTAGTTCCCTCATGCGTAACTTGAAGAACATCCCAGATTTCTTTCGCAGTCTCACATGCCGAGACGCGAGAGAACTCTGTTTGAGACAAAGCATTAAATAGAGCATTAATCCCTTTGCCATTGTAAGAAGAAAAATCTATCTCTTCCTTGGTCCATTTCGACCTAGGTTTGATGGTGCGAACATCAGCAAGAATTTCAGTTGGATTAGACCATCCTAATTCAATTGATTGCCACACCCGTTCGTCGATGGAAATTAAAAAGGCTTTCATCCGTACTTTCCAGTAGGCATAATTTGTTCCATTGAAGAACGGGGGTCTGTTGATGTTTCCACCTTCAACCATTGTTTACAACCCTATTCCCGCTCCGATACCACTTGTTGGGTTATGTATAATTGGATCTAAAAAGGGGAAAAAACACCTAGAGGGGGGTGAATAGGTGTAAACAATAAACACTCAAAAATCTTTGCGATATAAAACCCAATGCGGAAAAATAAATAACACGCAGAGATTTTTACGTGGAAAACTCCAAACCAGAGTAAAAAACCACGGGACCAATAACACGGTGAAATCCACTAGAATTAAACACGTACAAGGTGATATACCGTACTCACAGACGACTCAACCTTTTCCATACGCTCCTAGTTGATCTTCTCCGCTCGCTCCACGACGCTTCTCGAATCCACGATTTGCGTCCAACGCCGAATGCACGACGTCCGACCGAATCCACGGTCTTCACCCAGTAGCACGCTTCGAATCCACGAACGTACCTCGCTCCGAATCCGTGAGAGCGGTAGCACCTTGAATCCACGAGAGCGGTAGCACCTTGAATCCACAAGGCCACGCGAGTCCACGCGCCGATTTTGGAAAAATCGTTGTTTTTTGGGTGGTGATGATCCGCCGAATACTTAGATTAGAAATAGATCGGAAATACTATCTAAGTATTCATTGATTTGATTCTACTCAAAATGTGAGTATGGAAACCTAGAATCAAATCAATCAATATAGATGAAGAAACATAAGATTTAATCTATTGATTTCCTTTCTTCTCAATTTGTGGATCTATCTAATTCGGTCGTCTTTTTCCCTTTTTCGTGGGTTGCCCTAAAAGATGAATTAAAGGGTCTATATATAGGTTAGAAACCATGTAGTAACCATGATTTTAAAATCCAGAATTCAGGTTTAAATAATTTCCAGAATTCAGGTTTAAATAATTTCCAGAATTATTTAAATAGCAAAAATTGGTAGACAATAGTGCAACAGTGGCCCTAAAATATCGACTTTTGATCGGGGTCTGATTTGGAAAATCCGAGATCACCATTGCGATCGTCTCGTCGAAACATAGAAGTTTCATATTCATATGTTTTCGATCCGACGGTCGGATCTTCCAGAAATCAGAAATCAAAAAGCGGGCCCCGCGACTTAAAGTGAATAGTAACCCTCGGTTTTTAATCCCTCGCTTTCACTAATGGCCGAACCACTATCTAGAGTTTTAACCTAGAGGTATGAGTAATGGATCCTAGCTATTTTCGACGTTCTGAGCGCAATGGCACTGACGGATTTCGAGTTTGGCGACCCGGGTGCATCGAAGTGCGTGCCACGCGCTATATTGAGTCGAACTTTATGGAACGACTTTTAATCCGGGCGTCGAACAAACCAAACAAACACGCTACCTGACAGGTCTCGACGAGCCGGACGTCGTGGCGAAGTTCGATTTGCATTTCGATGAGCAGATTTTCTCGAAATGCGTGAAAAACACTAAAAATTGGATTAAATTGCAAGAAAACTTAAAATTTTATGTGTCAAATTGTTAGGGGCTTAAACCATGGGGTGTTGGGTGCATTTTGCACCTACTGTGAAGACCCCGGAGGTTAGGGTTAGGTCTGAACCGGGTTTAAGGTTTTTGCAAAAGAATCTTGCATTTTTGTGAGATGTCTCTTGGGCTACTCGTGTGGGAGTTACACGAGGTGACTCTTGAGATTTCATAACTCCCAGGAGTTATTTCTTTCATAACCCAGGTGTTGGGATGGCCGAGGGGTCACCCCTCCCATTGTTGCTACCCAAGAGAGAGAGAGAGAAAGAAGAAGTTGGACGAAAACTCTTCCAAGGTGGAGTTGGAGTTCTCTGAGGACTTCCTAGGTGTCTGAGGAGTCCCTGGTGCTTGAAGGACCTTGCTGGAAGTTGCCGTGGCCGCGCGTGCAAGTGGGACCGAGATCCGGCTTCCTCCTTCTTCCCCGAGCTCGGCCAAGGTGAGGGTTTCAAACCAGTGTATGTTAGCCCTCTAGACCACGTGCAGTCGGTTTCCTAGGCCCTAAGCATCATCCCAGCAAATCCCCGAGCCCTCTTGCACCACGGTTGGCCGGCAGCCACAATGGGTCGCCGGAAACCTAATCTAACTTCGCCTCGGAAAAACTCCGCAAGCGATGGACCAAAATGGCTCAAACTTGGTAGACAGGGACTGTATGACCCTTTTATTATTTCTGCAAAGTTTGAGAAGTTTTGGTTGAGTATTTTGGAAGAAAATCGAAACCCTAGTTTCGGGTTTTTATACATGTTGGCCGAACTTCGTGCTCCGGCTCCGGCGAGCTTCTCCGTCGCCGGCCATCTACCCAGAAGTGTTTATGGGACCAAGAGGATCTCAACCATGCTTTTGCATGGCTCCCATGCAGCCCGAATGAGGGTCGGCCATGGTTGACCCGAAATTGGAACCCAACGTCGCCGCCGGCGATCCGGCCACCTCCGGCCGGGAAGGTAGGGTCGGGAAGCTTTGTATGAACCAGAGGAAGCTTCCATATAAGTTGGAAGACTTCTTATGGCTTCTATCAAAATCCGCCATTAACGGGGTGAAGCTCCAAAATGGAGCTTTACTCCCCGCGCCGCCGCCGCACCCCCGTTGCTTGCACGGGTTCAGGTGAGTTAGAGATGTGATTTAGCTTCTATTTGGCCATGTGGTTGGGTTCCAGATGCCATGCATGATCAGTCACGAATTTCAAAGCATGTTGGTCATCTTCTTCCTCCCTGTTCCGCGGCCAACTGGGCATATAGCCTGCTCCAACTGCAGGGAAAATGCTCCTGCAACTTAGAGAAACAAATCCTTCCAAGTTATTTTGGCCCAGGTGCTGTGGTTGCAGTGAGTGAGCTCGGGAAATGGCATGTGTGTGTATGTGTGAATAATGCACACCATGTGTTTGCTGTAATGTCTCAAAGAAGAAAAAGATGGATTTTGGCTTCAAGTATAATATGAAAAATTCTTAAAATAATCCCCTGAGCTTGATGCTCACTTCAGATCAAAGTTGATCTTTGTGGATTGATGTTTGGAGCATTATGTGAGTTGATTAAGAACAAGGTCATGGATCTCTTTGATCCAGCAGATTCTGGGCTGCCAAACAGTGAGCCTGGGTGTTCTGGAGTTCTCAGGAGACTAATGCTTCAATTTATTTCAAGTTTGCACAGATAGGTTAAAAGTTATAGTATAAACAAGCTCTAAGTTAATATTATGGCCCGAAGTCTGTTCCGGGCTGTTTGCGAAGCCGCGACAGTGAGCTCCTGACTAATTTGGGGTCACTGAAAGCGATGCTCACGTCGGAATTAAGTTTTGATGAGCCGGAGAAACAAGAAATGCATATAGGCTGTGTTAGAGGAGTGTTTTATGGCCCAAAGTTTTCCTCGGGATGCGTGCTGCCACAAATGTGTGAGCACGGTGTTCAGCAAGTTAAAAGTCACCTGCTGGAAGTGACGGTTTGTTAAAATGAGTTTCCAGTTGAAAGAACGAGTGAAAACAGTGCTGAAATGACACTATTAGTTAAATAATTAGAGGTTTTAAAATGGATCTGGAGTTTAAGTTGTGATTAGTGAATTCGAGGTTGATCAATATGTTTGATTCAGGTCTGTCCAGTTTGCATCTGGTTCTGAGCATACAGTCGATTCAGTCTTGTCGCCTGCGATTTGACAGGTGGGTTTATCTTCGGTCCGGGTTTTATCATTTCGGCCCTCTGTGTACGGTATTGGTTGGACCCCTGTTTTTGGTAGCTTAAATATTACTTTGAGCCTGCCTTCCTTTCGATTCAGTTTATACTGCTTCATGCCTGAGTTATAACTTTTATCAGTTATCTGTTGCTTTACATAGTGCTTCCAGTATTTCATATCATTATTCTGGACATTGCCATGCCTGATTGGTCATTTGCTAGGTTATATACCTGATTATCAGTACATCCTGATTATATCTTATCCATGATATTTAGTTGCTGCTTATTCTTGCATATGAGTTGAGACTCAGTTGATTCGGATATTGCATCCTTGATTGGATTGTGTTGAGCTTGCTTTTCTGTTGATCAAATATTACACTGCTGAACACATAATTTTAATCAACTAATGTTTTACTGAACGTCGAAGGGTCGCCTGAGTCTGTTCTTGTTTGATAGGACAAAGGCATTGCTCTTCGAAGTTTGGGCCTAAAACCTGTTTTCAAACTAGTTTCCGCAAAAATATGTGTTTAGTTTTGTATGTTTGGTTGGTCTGTATGATTGAGTTGAGATTTGCTGTTGATCTTATGTTGAGTTGAGATTTGCCTTTGATCTTGCATATGAGTTGAGATTGAGTTGATTAGTTGCTGATCATTCCTGCATGAAAGTTGAGATTCAGTTGATTGCATCCCAGTGGGGATTTCCCGGCTTATTGCCGATTACCAGGTCAGTGGACCGTGAGTTTGAGCATTTGCATTTGATCGCCCGCACCGTTGTACTTCACGAACATTGCCGGGGTCGCTCCCCGTGGATATTGTTCTTTACCGGTAAAGTGGTTAGCAGTGGCAACCCGTGACCCTTTGTGAAGGGAATGTCAATCCGCTGGTGCCAGCTGGGCAAATTCGCCTGAGGTTTGTGGAACCAATATGGTGGCTTGTGATTGGATAATTTGATATATCCTCTATTTGATGCATATGTTGCTTTTAGACTGCTTTGGTCTTATCTCATGATTCCTGATTCTGTTGTCAGCATATTCATTGTTTGATGCCTGTCTATACGGTTATTCAGCATGCTCGGTTCATTATATTCCTGTCATGATTATACATATTCCTGTTGATTATTCATTCGCTTCATAATCATGCTTACCTAATGTGATTATTACTATCCTCTAGTATTGTATACCAGTAGGTACGATCTGTTATTTCTCGGCTCGTCGTGCCCACTGGGATACACTCCGGTGTGTCTCACACCCTCGGGTGACTGTTTTTCAGGTCGAGCGGGTGTTGGGATGTCGGGACGAATTGGAGAGGTATCGATATAGAGGTTGACCCTGGACAGCCGAAAAGTTATGTAATAGATGTTTGAGAGAAAGGATTTTGTATTTCAGTTGTATATTTGTAAAGATAGTTGTAAGGTTTTCTTGTAATATTATTTGTAGTACGTAGTTAGTATTCTGATGTTGTTGCTAAGCTAGCCGTGCATATATAGAAAAGGCTCAATTCCAAAGGGGATTGGGACTCTTCTATATATGTGGCGGTCTGTCATTGCCCTGGCTGTTTTTGCAACTCTGATTAAAAAAAAAAAAAAAAAATTTATACACTGGTTTTTGAACTCGGGGCGTGACAAACCATTGGAAGAGGATAAGAATCAAAAACTAACATTTTCTGGAATTTTTCAGGACGGCGATCCGGATCGGACTTCGGCGATCCGGATTGCAGTAGCGAGACAAACAGTTTCCAGAAAAACCAAGGTTCGGGATCCGGATCGAAGTACCTGATCCGGATCGTTCATACAATTCACCAAACACCAACGTTCGGGATCCGGATTGCAAAGCCTGATCCGGATCGTTCATAAAACATGGTAAAACCAGTGTTCGGGATCCGGATCAAAGGAGGCTACGATCCGGATTGAACTGGTGTATGAACGAACACCCTTCGGGATCCGGATTGGAAAGTCTGATCCGGATCCTGAACATGTCCCATGTCCAGTTTTTGATTTTTATGCAATAAGAAATTCATCCAAGTGTTTCTACACTATAAGAAGTATTCGGATCACCAAAAATAATTAGTTAAACATACCTGATCCTTTTGAATTCTTCTTTCTTGAGATTGAGTTAAATAATCCAACTTTCTTTATCTTCAATCTTCAAGACTTAACCGAATTCACGAAATACGCCAACTCAAATTCCGTAACAGATCTGAGGGTGGAGTTGAATACCAAGATTGTAGCCTTACCTCTTGTGAAAACGTAGAACCAAAAATGAGCTCAAAAGTCCAAGAAATGAGTCCTGGGGAATTTTTGTACTGAAACGCGACGGGAAGGTCCACCAACAGCAACAATGGTGGTGCTTGCTTCTTGGTGAAGATGATGATCCAAATGGCCTTCAAAAATCCCCAAAAAAATCCAGTGTTGTAGTAGAGAGGTTGGAGAAGCTCTGCTAAAAAAACATCACTGAGAAAATCCTCCAAAAGATCCAAAATGGAGGAAGGGAACTCCATTTAAACCATTGAAGAAGAAGAACCCCAGGAAAATCCCACCTGCTGCTACAGTACTGGGCCCGCCCCGCAATCCGCGAGCCGGGCCGCCACGTGGCGCCCATCCGAGCGCCCTCCACAATCGGATGGGCGGCACGGATGGGGCCACGCAGCCCGATCCAAGTGGGCACGGCGCGCCCAATAGGAGCGCGCCGCGTGTCCCACACGGGGACCGCGCGCAGCCTGCCCCGCGTGCGCGCGCTGCCCAACGAGCGCGCGCCACGTGGGGCACTGCCGGCTAGCCTGCGTCTGACGCGTGGCTTCACGGGCCCTGCGTGGACCGCGCCTGTTGCGCCGGCCCAATAACAAGGCGCCACGTGTCCTCCGACGGTCCACAGCCCTTCATGCACCCCAAATACGAAGTCTGTTTTGCAAAAATCCATTTCTAATTTTCGGCGAAACTCCACATTAGGCAATCTCAATCCATTTCTCACACTGAGTCCGTTTCTTGGGTCCAATTTGCGCGAAACCAACACCATCCACAGAAATTGGCCTCCACAAGCTGCCGATCACACTGTAATGACCACGAAGATCCGGGTCTTCACACACGCGCCATCTCTTGAACAACCCTGTTTTTGCGCTCGACTACACCATTCTGCTGAGGTGTATAGGGTGCTGAGAATTCATGTTTTATGCCATTGGAAGTGTAAAAATCAATGAATTTAGAATTGATGAATTCTCCACCTCTATCACTTCGAATACGAACGATCTTTTCATTTCTCTCAATCATAATACGATGACAAACCTCATGAAAAGAGTCGAAAGTATCCGCTTTCTCTTTTAAAAATGTTACCCATGAATATCTAGAGAAATCATCAACCAAAAGAAAAATATACCATTTACCTCCCAAAGATGGTTGACGAGTCGGCCCCATTAAGTCCATGTGCAGTAATTCCAAGGGCCGATTGGTACCAACGTGGTTCAAGTTCTTGTGTGCAAGCCTTGATTGTTTTCCCTTTTGACAACCTCCACACACAATGTTATCTTTAAAAGAAAGTTTAGGAACCCCCTTAACCATGTCTTTATTTGAAATCCTTGCTAGTTCTTTAAAATTTATGTGACCTAGTCTTTCATGCCAAAGAGTTTCATTATCTAAAGAAACTAGGTTACATTTTTCAGAAATTTTATTTGAAACAACATAGCAATTATTTTCAGATCTAACCCCTTTCTAAAAGAATACTTTACATAAGTTACAGGACATTCAATCTCTGAAAAGTTAAAGACAAGGGAAGAATTCACCTTTGCGCACCTAAACCTTTTTGGACTGCGTCGGCAATGTTTGTGAAGTTATTCTCCTTGGTGAAAGCGTCTTGATTGATTGAATGCTTTTCATTGATGATGTCATCTTGTGGGGGTGAACTACAAAGGCTCTTTTCCTTTGAAAAGTTCTCCTTTGATTTTCGAGGAATCACCTTTTTGGTAGTCGTTGCAAGAGGTGCTTGATGTGATCTTTTCGCTCCAATCTTGCAGTTCTTCTTATGTGCCCTGCATAACCACAACGAAAACATACCTTTGTACTTGATGATCCCGAAGTAGGTGAGGTAAGGTTGTTGTCATTGATTGTAGTGAATTCCGTCGTCGGAGGAGGAGTTATCGACTGGGTCACAAAAACTGGCCCAACCGAACTAGAACTGTCTACAGTTCGATTGTATCCAAGGCCGAAACGGTTTGTTTGACCAAGACCAAGCATCTTATCCAACTTGCTCCTTCCCGAAGAAAATTGCTTTAAGTAATCCTTGAGTTGGAAAATGGTCATCGTCATCTCCATTTTTTCCTGTCGAGCCTCGGAGTAGAGCTTCAAGAGGTAACTTGCTTTATCCACCATTTTTACGTGTAGCTTCTCAAAATGCTCATTTTTCTCTTGAAGGGAAACATTTGCTTTGATCAAGTTATCCCTTTCCACTTCAAGAGCGTTTGAGAGAGAAGTTGCCCTTTTTACTTCTTCTTCGAGATCCTGCAATCTCCCTCTCAAACCCTTATTTTACTTTGCCAGTTTCTTTGAATCCTTTAAAAGTTTATGGTAGGCAAAAGCAAAGTCTTCACCTTCGGAGTTGCTCGATTCGTTGTCCGTTGCATTCTTTTCAACTTGGGAGGAGTTGGACAAGGAATCGGATATACTTGCCATAAAGCACACGAAGGGTGAAGATGTGGACGCGTGGAACGCCGTTGCGTTATTTTCTTCATCACTGGAAGATGACTCATTTGACGTTGAGGTGTCATCCCAAGTGACGGCTTGCATCACTTTCTTCTTTGACGGATTCTTATTGGGACACTCCGTTGAGATATGGCCGTATCCTCGGCACTTGAAGCATTGGACTTGTCCCTCTGAGCTTTTCTTATCCTTTGAAGAACTCTCTTGCTTTCTTGACTTGTAGCTTGAAGAACCTATGCCTTTCTTCGACTTTACGAAGGATGAAGTTTTACTTGAATTACCCCTTCGAAAGTTTCGGCGAAATTTTCTTATCAAGGGAGCAAGCTGCTTCTCAAAATCCTCCATAGATAGGTTCTCGTCATCGTCTGAACACTCAAAAATCTTTGCGTAATAAAAACCCAATGCGGAAATGAAAAATAACACGCAAGATTTTTACATTGAAAACTCCATCACAGGAGTAAAAAACCACGGGACCGATAACACGGTGAAATCAACTAAGATTAAACACGTACAAAGGTGATATAACGCACTCACAGACGACTCAACCTTTTTACATACGCTCCGAGTTGATCTTCTCCGCTCGCTCCGCAACGTGCCTCGAATCCACGATTTGCGTCCAACGCCGAATCCACGGCATCCAACGTCGAGTCCACGATGTCTGACCGAATCCACGGTCTCCTCCATGTAGTACGTCTCGATCACACGAACGTACCTCGCTCCGAATCCACGAGAGCGGTAGCACCTTGAATCCACAAGGCCACGCGAATCCACGCGCCGATTTTGGGGAAAAATCAATGTTTTGTTGGTGGTGATGATCCGCCGAATACTTAGATTAAAGATAGATCGGAAATGCCATCTAAGTATTCATTAATTTGATTCTACTCAAAATTTGAGTAAGAAAACCTAGAATCAAATTAATTAATATAGATGAAGAAACATAGATTTAAATCTAGTTATTTCCTTTCTTCTCTATATGTGGATCTTATAAGTTTTTCTCCGTTAATAAATTTTCGTCATTTCCCGGAGTAAAAAACTTATAGTGGATTACCCTAAAAGATAGAATTAGGGTTTACTTATAGGTTAGAAACCATTGGAAGAGGATAAGAATCAAAAACTGATTGTAACAACATTTTTCCCGCACGACGGTCCGGACCGGATTAGGCTCGTTTAGGACTATCGTTGTTTTTAAGAGAATTCCTGAAAAAACAAGGTTCGGGGTCCGGAACGAAATCCTACGGTCCGTACTGTTCATGCAATTTCAGCAAACTCCATGTTCGGGGTCCGGAAAATAGGGATGTTCAGGACTGGATTTGTGCATGAACCAACCAACGTTCGGGGTTCGGATTGTAGTCCCCTGTTCCGAATCCTGAACATATACCATGTCCGGGTTTTGATTTTTATGCGATTAAAAATCCATCCAGGTGTTTCTACATTATAAGAAGTATTCAGATCACCAAAATTGTTTAGTTAAACTTATCTGATCCTTTTGAATTATTCTTTCTTGAGATTGAGGTATATAATCCAAGGTTCTTCATCTTCAATCTTCAAGACTTAAACACTTTCACGAAATACGCCAAAACAAAATCCTTAACAAAAGTTAGAAAAGATGTGCATTGTTTGCATTGTTTTGTGTGCAGGACGAGAAAAATGTGCACCGTTTTGCGTGCAACCCTACAGTAGAATGTGCACCATTTTGCGTGCCAATACGAGGTACGTGCTCCGTTTTGCGTGCAGGTTGGACCAATGCGCACCATTTTACGTGCGGATTCTAATATTTTGTATCATTTTTCGTGCAGGGCTAGAAAAAAATGTGCACCTACAGTCAGACATGCATCGTTTTGTGTGCAGATTCGAGGTACGTGCACCGTTTCGCATGCAGGTCGTGTTGTCGCGCACCGTTTTGCGTGCCGATCCTAATATTATGCATCGTTTTTCGTGCAGGGTTAGAAAAGATATCCACCGTTTTGCGTGCAGGTTGTGTTATCGCGCACCGTTTTGCATGCAATCTCTAATGTGGCGCATCGTTTTGAGTGCAGGGCTAAAGGAAAGTGCACCATTTTACGTGCAACCCTACAGCAAAGCGAGCACAGTTTTGCGTGTAGATTTAAGGTACGTGCACCGTTTTACGTGCAACCCTACAGTAAAGCGAGCACAGTTTTGCGTGTAGATTTGAGGTACGTGCACCGTTTTGCGCGCAGGTTGAATTGGCGTGCACCGTTTTGCGTGCCGGCTGAAATGGCGCGCATCTTTTTGCGCGCGGGTTTTAATAACGTGCACCATTTTGCGTGCAGGTTTGGAGGACGTGCACCGTTTTGCGTGCGGACTCGAGGATGAGCACCGTTTTGCGTGTAAGCTCGAGGGGACAAGAGGAATCGCGCGGAGACCAATTGCAAGTGTCTACAAGCAATTGGGTACACCACAAGGTGGGGAATTCTGCCGAAATTGGGTGACCTCTCCCCTTGCTCCTTTGCTTTTCGATTTCGAAGCATGATAGTAGCCTGTTAGAGGTGCTAGGTAATTATGATTAAGATTGCCTGTGTAGATGGATTCAGATGAAAAAGTGCAACTGTTGGTTGCCAGAGATAGAGGAATAGATGTGCATGTGCAAATGGACACAGAGGAAAAAGTGCAACTGTTGGTTGCCAAAGATATATGATGAATATGCATGCGTAGAAGTAATTACTATTTGATGAATGAAATGAAAATAATTGCATGCATGAAAGAGATTAGCTAATTATGACTGTGATCATGTTAGGGTATAACCCTAGGAATCACGTGACATAAGGGACCAACATTGCTGGTAGTAAGACTAGGAGAAAACCTAGTATAGGGGTTTGACGAGTGACATATACTTAGGAGTTATCCTAGGATTTGGACGAGTGGCATGGTCTTAGATTATAACATAAGGACACTGGATAGAGTGTTCAACATAGAGTCAGGGAACTCTAGGATGTATATGACATTGGACTTAGGTAAAAGAAAGCTAAGGAGAGCTAGTGATCTACATAGAGTCAGGGAACTCTAGAATGAGTGTGACATGGAACTTAGGTAAAGGGAACCTAAGGCGAGCTAGAAGAGTTTAAACTCACAGACAGGAAAATAGAGTTAAGTTGACTCTAGGATTCAGTAAGGAATCAGGAAAAGGGGAAAAATGGATCAAGTGTGGAGACATGAAAAGGAAAACAGGAAATTAGAGTCAGTGTAACCCTAAGTTCAGGGTGGAATCAGGATAAAGGGGATTAGATCCCACGGCTAAGAATTTAGTGAACATGACCCCAGAGAGTCATAGGGCGTCTGGGTAAATGGATAGACTAGTTTAACTTCAAGTAGAGTTAAACAAAGGAAAGTGGAAAGGATCAAGTGTGGAGACATGAAAGGAAAAGATAATGGAAATAGGGTTAAAAAACTCTAAGTCTGATAAAATGGAAAGTGACTAGTGTCCTTGTGACATTGCGCAAACCTTAAGGGTAATTGAAGCATAAGGGCTTTGAATTGAGAACAAGATGTTCCAACCTGAATTGGTGCTAGAGACACCCGAATTATCCTAGAGGAAAGAACTTAGGAAAAAAAAATTGAGCTCAAGGTAGAGCAAAAAGTGGTTAATAAGCAAGACAAGCAAATCGCTCAAGATTGAGCAAAAAGTGGTTAATAAGCAAGACAAGCAAATCGCTCAAGATTGAGCTAAAAGTGATTAATAAGCAAGATAAGCAAATTGCATAAGACATAGAGAACAGAAAGAGAAATGATAAGAGTCCAAGTGACTCCTAGTTATCTTTATGGCGAGACCTAGGATAAGAGATAAATTATCGAAAAAAGACAAAGTTTAAAAGCAAGCTAAAAGTGGCTAAAAAGTATAAAAAGAATGTAAATGGCGCCTTCGAATTTGAGACTCGTCAAGTGGAGCAGGACTCCCTGGGCAGTGACCCGTCGGACGAGGTACTTTCGAAAGGCTTAAAGTGAAAGCAAAGAGCTAAATGCTCAAAGGAAAGAGAAAGTGATTTGCCAGTGGCAAAAAGGGAGCTATAAGCTCGAATAAGAAAGAAAAGAAAGTGTTCAATGGCAAAGAGGCCAAGAACTAAAGTAAAAAGAGAAAGAAAAAGAAAAGAAAAGAAAGAAAAATTAAAGATAAAACGGGCGGACCTACGGTGAAACGCGGCCCATGTTGGAGTTGCAGGCAGTGCCCCTCTCCCGGGTAGAGACCTGTTCGGGACGTTTCTTCCGTAGGATGGGGTAACACTTGCGAGTGTTATCGGCTACCTTAGAAATCTTATCTTATGGTAGCAGGACTACCGGGCTGGGGCCCGTTGGATAAGAAATTTCTGAGGGTTAACTTGAACTAAAGCACCAGAATTTAAAGAATAAAGAGAAATTGAGTGGCCAAGGTGGCCGGGTTAGTTTGACCCTGTATACAGCGGCATAGTGGCCGTGTTGGTGCTTAGCTGCCTAGTGTGGCTAGACAGAGTAGTGCTGGGTTGTGACACCCCCGGAATTTGGATTAGTCCTATATATAAATGATATAATAGGACTAAATCTCTAACCCGGCTATAGCATTTTGGATGGTAGCAAGATCCAAGAGGAACATGAGAGTTAAGCGTGCTAGAGCTAGAGTAGTTCTAGGATGGGTGACCCCCTGGGAAGTGGGGCGTCACAGTTGGTATCAGAGCCATTCACTAGCCGAAAATGTGAGATGAGTCTCGGCTGAGCCAGGGTTATATAGCGGGTAGAGCGAGGCTCCCCGGCTAATGACCGTTGTGAGTGGAGTGTAGCTCCTCACAAGGTCGGCTAAGGCTAGCGAGACGAGTCTCACATCGCCTGGTGCTTGTGAGTGTGCTTGAGCCTGACGTGGACGTCAGGGCTTAAAGGGGGGAAGAATGTGACACCCCCGGAATTTGGATTAGTCCTATATATAAATGATATAATAGGACTAAATCTCTAACCCGGCTATAGCATTTTGGATGGTAGCAAGATCCAAGAGGAACATGAGAGTTAAGCGTGCTAGAGCTAGAGTAGTTCTAGGATGGGTGACCCCCTGGGAAGTGGGGCGTCACATGGGTCGATGAGTATATACAGATAGTGATATATTTTTTGCATAGCTGCATTTTGATATCGAGGATTCTAGTTTCCTAGCACTATTATTATTGCTTCCATTGGACCAAGTGGTGTAGGACACTTTTTCTCGGTGGTTGAGCCCACTGGGAACTCTGTCGTAGTTCTCACACCCGTTGGGTGACCACCCCCCCCCCCAGGTTCAGGTATGGATGCAGCGGTCGCGGCGGTTCAGATGCAGACGGTGAGGCATACGACAGGGGCATGGGCCCAGCAGCATAGAGACCTAGAGGGTCTAGCAGAGGTATCCCTGTGATGACCTGGATCTCTGCAGAGCTGTGGTAGAGTCATTGGTGACATCTGGGGAGCTTGTACTGTGTGTTGGAGGTGTTCGTGCACCAATGGGACAGTTGTGGCGGACTTCGGGCTTACTGGATCACGTGGGAGATCAATGGACTCCGTCGGATCGTTAGAAGTGGTTTCGCGCGAAGCGGATATTAAAAATGGACTCAGCGCGAAGTTTGGACCAAGGATTACCTTTCCGGATGCCTTCGGCAAATTTTGGAGTTGGAATTTGGCAAAATGGACATCAAATTCGGATTCAGCGCGCGAAAACGGTCAAAATGGACTACCTACTTGATGTTTTGGACAACCGGTCACTGTTCATGCCGGAACAGTGTTTTCGGCCGCCGGCGGGCGGCGGCGGCGGTGGCGGGCAGCGGCGGAGCACGGCGGACGGGCTCGGGCAGGCGGCGGAGCGGCCGCGGGCAGCGCGCGGGCGCGGGCAGCGCGCGGGCAGGCGCGCGGTCCACGGGCCGTCGTGCACCGGGGGTCTGGACACGTGGCAGTGTCGGAGTGGTCGGTTTAGTGGACTTGGTCTACGGAGCAGGCGGGCGTGGTGCATGGACCGCGGGACACGTGGCGTCTTACGGTTGGTGGGCTCATGGAGGCTGGGTCCACGGAGGTGCACCGGGTGCCTCGGGTTCCGTGCCTGGCAGGGGCGCCAGGCGGCGCGTCAGGCGAGCACGTGGGCGCGTTGACGCGCGGTTCCCGCGCATGGGCCGCCACGTGTCGACCTTCCGCGTGGGCCACGTGGCACAAGGCGGTAGGGCAGCGCGGCTGTCTGCTGTGCGGGGGGCGACGTGGAGGCCCGGGAGGCTTTCGGGCGCGCACAGTGTTGGGCCGGGCCCAACACTGTAGCCGCCCGAAAGTGGGAGCGCCCGGAAATTGGGACTTAATGGGAATTATCTGATTTGTTTCCAGCTTGTATTTAAAGGCCCTGTTCAAGTCCGAATATCTTTCTCCCTGTTCATCTTTACACTGTGCAACCTTCAGGAGATTCCCTCCTCTCCCTGGGACGGATCCATCTGCAGATTCCAGGATTTATCTGCTGCACGCATCCCGAGGTTACCATTTTTACGGCGCGGTGCGACGCTCGTTCGTTTGTGGTCTTCTTCGTCCCGTTTTGGTGCGAGGACTCCCCCGGCTTACCCCGAGCACCTTTTTCTGTGATTCTTGCGCCGTTGGCTTCACGACAGGTAGGGCTACGTTTCCCATGTTTACTGGTTTTTCCCATTCCGAGCTTTTCATGGGTTTTTCGGATCATCTTGTGACCTCATTTTCTGGGGCGGAGTTTTGGGACAGCGGTGCAGTATTTTGGCGATATCTTCGCGCACAGGCATCGGATTGGGGCGATTCGAAAGGCGTTTTGCATCTACACATCACGGGGAATATCCCCAAATTTTCTTGGAATTTTCTGAATATTTTTCGAAGGTGAAAAATATCTGTGTACAGAAGTTATTGCTACAGTTTTTTTTGTGCAGTTTATTTCGAGGTGGTTCCCTTGTCGGATTTGTTTCTCAGTGTAGGAAACTCGGATTTGAGCGTGCAGGTAGTCGTTTCGACGGGTTCGTCGCGAGGATCGTGACAGTATTTTTCTTGGAATTTTCCGGGCAATTCTCGCAGGTAAAAACAGGGAAACTGTGGACTGTTGTGTTTGGGGCAGATTTGTGTGAGCATTGTATGTTAATTATGTATGTTCTTTTGGGAATTTTGTACAGCGATCGCGGCGGCTTATCGGTTTGGGCGAGAGCACTTTTTGGACTTAGAATTAGCGATCGAGGTGGGTGGTTGTTGTTTACCTCTATTTTGACATGCTCACTAGGAATATTAGAGTGATCCCTTTATTTGGACATGCATGCTTAAGTGATATAAAATTTTGAGCCCTTTATATGGAAATTACTATTGTGGATATTTGATAGTGGTTGGGACTTATACATGTTGGTATGGATGGAATGTTAGCGGTTAACCTTGCATGTGGATTGGGTTATTTATTTTGGGCTTTATGATTATCCTGTTAGTGGTTGGTACTATTTGAGGACTTTATGACATGCATAGGTGGATAGTGATGCTTTATCATGGATCATAGACATGTGTGGTTGGATAATGTTTTAGCATGATGGTTATATCTATGCGGAGTTATTAATTGTTACACATGTGGAACCACTATTGGTCGCCTTTTTCCTGTATTTCCTTGAGAACACTTGCATGCTTGTTTGGACATCTAGGTAGGCCATCTTTTATCGCTACACTTTCATGCTGGAACTTGACTTAGGAGAAACCTTGTTTGCTTCTTTCTCCTTTTCGTTAGTCAGGTGGGTTTGCTCGGGTTTGAGCAAGGGTTTGGGATAGTGTAGCCGGGGCCTGGATTATGGATCATGGGTTTTGGCGGCGACCGCGGATATTGGGCGGTTGACCGGATGTCGGTTATAGGACATCGGTGATAGGGCATGATTATGGACTAGAGGGTTTTGTGGCAACCGCGGATAGTAGGCGGTTGACCAGATGTCGGATGTGGGACATGTTTGTGATTGTGGGTTATTCCGGCGACCGCGGATTTTGGGTGGTTGACCGGAGGTCGGGTGTGAG
Source organism: Tillandsia leiboldiana (assembly GCA_029204045.2). NCBI lineage: Eukaryota > Viridiplantae > Streptophyta > Magnoliopsida > Poales > Bromeliaceae > Tillandsia > Tillandsia leiboldiana. Next base: position 21,531,856 of record CM055064.1, read on the forward strand.
ACCTGGTCGTGGATTGTGGGGTATTGCGGCAATCGCGGATATTGGGCGATTGACCGGATGGTTACTTTTGCATCTGATTGGGGAATCAGTTTTCTTTTAGTGGAGGGTTGTGTTCCACTGGGGCTTTATAGTTGTGATCCAATCCTGCTTTTATCACCGGCGCGGTTATTGCCCGGTGATGCTTTTATCACACCGGCGCGGTTATTGCCCGGTGATGCTTTACTCGTGTGGGTAGCTCCCCTCGAGATCCCCTCCGGAGGCCGGGGCTGGACAGTTATGGACAATTTTGCTATCACATCGGCGCAGCTTATTGGCCCGATGATGAGGGCGGCAGCAGGAATTTTGCTATCACATCGGCGCGGCTTCTTTGCCCGATGATGAGGGCGGTACAGATTGGGTTCATCTGGGACGGTTGGTTATTGTGGCATACGGTTATTCCAGTCTAGGACTGTATTTTAGAGGCATAGTAGTGGTAGATTCCCCCTTTTCAGCGGTTTCTTTTCTTACCACTCTTCTTTCTTTTTTGCCTCTGGTAGGCCTAGTGGGTGTGTCAGAGTTTGAGGTTTTACCCACTAGGGGAGGCTACTGGTTTACTAGTAGTTCTCACCCCCATTCTTCTTTCCTCTTTTTCTTCTTCCTTGTTTTGCAGTGTCTTCTGCGGGTGCTGCTGGGCTTTCAGCGGCGGGTCGAGGAGAGAGGACGGCTGAGTAGATAGATCTCGAGGCTGGATGAGCATGTTAGCTGGACTGTTGGTGCACCCAGGTTTCCTCAGACGGTTGTACTTTTACATTTGGGACTGGCTTTTGCCAGCAGGTTGTATTTATTTTGGTGAGCTGGGAGAGACAGATGTATCATTTATACAGATGTATTGTATTTTATTTCCAGCTTCAGTCTGAGATGTATTAGTTTTAGTTCAGCTCTGTTTTTATTGCTCTTTTATTGTTATCTCTTATATCTGAGCAGGTTTGGCGCTTCGTGTACGCGGGAAATACCGTGTGCACGGCGGATCTGTAGACGGGCCCGGGTTCTGGTTTACACCCGGGGCGTGACAATCCCATTTTTACATTTCTTGAGTGAACCTTGTATGGTGAGGAATTTATGTAAAGAAATTGTAATAATTTTATTTGCAAGTTCAGAGATGTAAAGTGTAATAAAGTAATGCATGGTTCACTCTTGTATGCTTTCATTTCCGCATTAACTGTTGTTATTGAATGAAAAGTTTTAAATTTGTAGTGATTTTTAGTACTCTGATATTGAGCTTCCGCATACACTTGTTGTGTTATTATCGATGTTACCGTTCCTTTCGGGCAGAAAATGGTCTTACCCGACTGGCAGGTCTGTTGGCGGACTCGGGGCGTGACAGATTAGAGTGGTATCAGAGCCTAGGAATAGTCCTAGGTGGTTTGCAACTATAGGGAGACCCCAGGGATTAGCACGAGAGAGTGTGTCGATTATTGGGCGAAAGTATTCGATTGGTTATTGTTGTTCCCAAAAAGGATGTTGGGACTGATAGAGGGCGACGAGCTTTCATTCTTCGGATATTACGTTGGCGGCCGACAACGTAATGTTGGAGATGAAAAGGAGTACCCTCTTATACTTTCTCATGATTGAGTCCACAAGCCTTTTTGTCGGTATGTAGACTGCGTGTTGCTCAAACGGTTAAGTTTGGGCTAGTTGTTTCGTTGTAGTGTGCATATTGGCGATGACACCACATAGGGAAACGCACCTGTTTCGACTCGAGTCACGAGAGGGCTCGGGGTCAAACGACGTACATGAGCTGCAATAGGAGGTGGCCGCACTTATTGGTGTGGTCTAGCAGTAGATCAAGCTTCTTGCCGCTAAGCGGAAACTTCCCGCCAACAGGAAGACAGATTTCGACGCCTATGGGTGGTGTCAAGGGGGACAGTCGGAGCAGATCAATAGGCTCCAGTGGCTGATAGCGCAGCAAGCTGAGGCTGTATAATGACGCATGAGTATACGGCGTCGCCGCCTGTTGGGGCGACAGTAGAGTGGGTGGCAGTGGCCACCGAGTTTTTGTCGGCGCACCCCGCACCTTCAGCAAGGGGTGTTATAAGCTTGTGTCAGCTATTTTGCTGGCAAGGTATGGTTGGAAAGGTCCAGTGATAGACCGACTCACAGAACGCTGGTGATCGCTATGTGCGAGAACCAAGTTAATGTCCTAAGGGTTAGGGCAAGAAAGGTTTACAGGCCTAGAGTAGGCTTCAAGATGCGTGGATCTCCCGATAGAGCGAGAGTTTTACTGGCGCCGATCTGACGGATCAGCATAATGACAAGGGTTGCCATTGCATGATTCGTGTGTTAATCACCAGAGTTGGTGAACAGTTATCGTGGTGCTTCGACCTAGTTGGGAGAGTTGCACAAGAGCCGTGGTGTGTTTAAGCAAATCGCTTAGCACTGGATTTTCGCGAGTTAGCGTGGGGGCGTAGGACGCCCAACTATTTGGGTGCTCATGGAGCACAGGTACCATTTAGCCAGAGAGAGCTGATTAGGTGACACATTAGCCTTGCCCAGTGTGGCCAGAATTGATAGAGAGTTTTGGGTCGTGGATTGACGACATGTTAGTTGGTTTTGCTCAGTGAGCATAGTGGTCGCGTGGCGACGATTAGCGGGTTCGCTTTTGGACGACCCGTGCCTGGACCATGTTTGTGGACTGTGGGCCTGTAGCCCAGTGGGCAGGCGCAGTCAGCTGTGAGAGACAGCGGCCCAAGACCTGATGGCGGGGCATGATAAAGATTTGGTCGGGACGGTAGTCCGAGCGATGACCCGGGAACGTGGAATGCCATGTGTGAGCATTGAGGCTATTAGTACACTAGAGTGTGATATAACCAGGCCGTAGAGCTAGTGGTGATTGAGGTACTGTAGCTCCTAGTGGGAGTGTTGGTGTAGTAATCCTAAGTGAGGATCTACCCGTATGACGATTGGGTCTGTGGGCTAGTGAGAGCCATTGTACAGTGTTGGACTAGTTTTGGGCTATAGGCCCCTATTTGACCGTGGTCTGTGAACCTTTTAGTAGTCCGAGATGTCGGGTTAGCTGATAACCCATGGACTTAGAGCACTAGCAGCATGTGTGATAGTTGAGGACTTGTGGATTGGCCTTTGCACTCCACATTAGGCAGCGGAGCGATTGGAAAGAAAATGCGGTAAATGTAATTAGTTGCATATGCAACCTCGTTGTGAAAAGAATGATGGCGGAATTAAAGTGAAAATTTCGCAAGTAAAAACTGGGTCATTCGTGGCAATTGAGAAAACAAGTGCTCAACTGTGTCTTTCACCTACTTGGTGAAAGTGGCCAGACACCAGGTCTGTGTTTGTCCCTGAATTGAGATAGGAATTCATGAATGAGTTGCTCGTGTAGTCTCGGCGAGCAGGCAATTTGATGCCGGTCACGATATACAGTGAGCCCAGTAGTGAGGGCAAGATTCCTCCCTCTCGATCAAGTAGGAGTTGAGATGTGATTCACGTTTCGAGGACGAAACTTATTTTAAGGGGGGTAGAATGTAATGTACTGGATTCTGGTATATAAATAAATCTAAATAAAAATAGTATGAAATACTACTTTTATGAAAGTTAGGGAAGTAAAGAATGGTTTGGAAGCGAATTGGGCTCAAATCGGGATAAAAATGTGAGATCTAAAATTTTATTTGAGAAATGAGGCCCAGATTTTTAGTGGAAAATTCATAATGTCGAAAAATTCCAAAAAAAGTACGGCAGCTCCGTAAATATGTTTTAAGGCCACAGTAAAAGTTTCGCGTTGATCGGATGCCCGGATAGTGAGAACAGGTTCTACCAACAGTGTCAAAAAATTCCAAGAAAATTTTGGGAGCTCCGTAAGCATGTTCTAAGGCCACAGTAAAAGTTTCGTGTCGATCGGATTCCCGGATTGTGAGAACGGAGTCCGCCAACGATTCTGGATACAGCGAGACTTTTGGTGACCCAGAAATGGCCAAAGTTGAAAATTTAAAATTTTCTGTGATAAATTAAGCTGAGAGGAGCCTGCCTGTCAAATTTGGACGGAAACGGGCGAGAAACAGACAGAAAACGAGGCGAAAACGGATAAAACATGCGCGCGACCGGTGGGGCACCATGTGGCAGCGCCCCACTGGCTGCTGCGGGTCGCAGCAGGCCCGCGTGGGGGCGCGCGCCCATGTGGCGCGCGGGTGTCACGCCCGCGTGGCGCAGGAGGCGCGGCTGGGGGGGGAATTCGAATTTAGACCGCCACGTAGCCGTGGACCGGGTCCAACGAACCCCTCTTCTTCTTTCTTCCTTCTCCCCGCGCAGCCATTCTCTTTTCTCTTTTTTCTTCTCCACCCAAGCACTATAGAGAGAGAGAGAGAGAGAGAGGGAATCTCGTGGGGTGCGCCGGCGCGCCGTGGATCTCGTGGAACGCGCAAGGTGTTCCAAAAGCATGATGGGCGGCGCAATGGCATCGAGGTAGGCTCCGCATTTTTGTTTATTTTTGCAATATTTTTGGCACAGTTTTGAGGCGTCCTTTTAGATTTTGGATTTGATCCCATGCCCACGTGCGTGATAGGGATCGAGTTTTACTGTGCCGTGTTGCTGTGCGGACTGTCAGGGGTGTTTTTGTGCGCCTCGATTTGCGTGCAAGCTTGTGGGAGAAATGCACCGTTTTGCATGCTGATTCGGAGAATATGCGCAGTTTTGGGTGCAAACTCGGAAAACATGCACCGTTTTGCGTGCAACGTTGAAAATGAACGTGCACCATTTTGCGTGCCAACCTGAGGTACGCATTCCGTTTTGCGTGCAGGTTGAGTTATTGTGCACCGTTTTACGTGCAAATCCTAATATTTTGCATCGTTTTTCGTGCAGGATTAAAAATGTGTTCACCGTTTTGCGTGCAACCCTATAGTAAAGCGTGCATCATTTTGCGTGCTAATACGAGGTACGTGCTCCGTTTTGCGTGCAGGTTGGACTAACGGGCACCGTTTTGCATGCAGACTCTGATGTTTGCATTGTTTTGCGTGCAGGACGAGAAAAATGTGCACCATTTTGCGTGCAACCCTACAGTAGAATGTGCACCGTTTTGCGTGCCAATACGAGGTACGTGCTCTGTTTTGCGTCCAGGTTGGACCAATGCGCACCGTTTTACGTGCAGATTCTAATATTTTGTATCATTTTTCATGCATGGCTAGAAAAAAATGCGCACCATTTTGCGTGCAACCCTACAGTCAGACGTGCACTATTTTGCGTGCAGATTCGAGGTACGTGCACCATTTTGCATGCAGATTCGAGGTACGTGCACCGTTTCGCGTGCAGGTCGTGTTGTCGTGCACCGTTTTGCTTGCCAATTCGAGGTACGTGCTTCGTTTTACGTGCAGGTTGTGTTATCGCGCACCGTTTTGCGTGCAGTCTCTAATGTGGCGCATCATTTTGCGTGGAGGGCTAAAGGAAAGTGCACCGTTCTATGTGCAACCCTACAGTAAAGCGTGCACCATTTTGCGTGCAGATTTGAGGTACGTGCACCGTTTCGCGCGCAGATTGAATTAGCGCGCACCGTTTTGCGTGCAGGCTAAAATAGCGCGCATCGTTTTGCGCGCGGGTTTTAATAACGTGCACCATTTTGCATGCAGGTTTGGAGGACGTGCACCGTTTTGCGTGCGTACTCGAGGATGCGCACCGTTTTGCGTGCAAGCTCGAGGGGACAAGAGGAATCGCGCGGAGACCAATTGCAAGTGTCTACAAGCAATCGGGTACACCACAAGGTTGGGAATTCTGCTGAAATTGGATGACCTCTTCCCTTGCTCCTTTGCTTTTCGATTTCGAAGCATGATAGTAGCCTGTTAAAGGCGTTAGGTAATTATGATTAAGATTGCCTGTGTAGATGGATTCAGATGAAAAAGTGCAACTGTTGGTTGCCAGAGATAGAGGAATAGATGTGCATGTGCAAATGGACGCAGAGGAAAAAGTGCAACTGTTGGTTGCCAAAGATATATGATGAATATGCATGCGTAGAAGTAAGTACTATTTGATGAATGAAATGAAAATAATTGCATGCATGAAAGAGATTAGCTAATTATGACTGTGATCATGTTAGGGTATAACCCTAGGAATCACGTGACATAAGGGAACAACATTGCTGGTAGTAAGACTAGGAGAAAACCTAGTATAGGGCTTTGACGAGTGACATCTACTTAGGAGTTATCCTAGGATTTGGACGAGTGGCATGGTCTTAGATTATAACATAAGGACACTGGATAGAGTGATCAACATAGAGTCAGGGAACTCTAGGATGTATATGACATGGGACTTAGGTAAAGGAAACCTAAGGAGAGCTAGTGATCAACATAGAGTCAGGGAACTCTAGAATGAGTGTGACATGGAACTTAGGTAAAGGGAACCTAAGGCGAGCTAGAAGAGTTTAAACTCACAGACAGGAAAATAGAGTTAAGTTGACTCTAGGATTCAGTAAGGAATCAGGAAAAGGAAAAAAATGGATCAAGTGTGGAGACATGAAAGGAAAAACAGGAAATTAGAGTCAGTGTAACCCTAAGTTCAGGGTGGAATCAGGAAAAAGGGGATTAGATCCCACGGCTAAGAATTTTTTGAACATGACCCCAGAGAGTCATAGGGCGTCTGGGTAAATGGATAGACTAGTTTAACTTCAAGTAGAGATAAACAAAGGAAAGTGGAAAGGATCAAGTGTGGAGACATGAAAGGAAAAGATAAAGGAAATAGGGTTAATAAACTCTATGTCTGATAAAATGGAAAACGACTAGTGTTCTTGTGACATAGCGCAAACCTTAAGGGTAATTGAAGCATAATGGCTGTGAATTGAGAACAAGATGTTCCAACCTGAATTGGTGCTAGAGACACCCGAATTATCCTAGAGTAAAGAACTTAGGAAAAAAAAATTGAGCTCAAGGTAGAGCAAAAAGTGGTTAATAAGCAAGACAAGCAAATCGCTCAAGATTGAGCAAAAAGTGGTTAATAATCAAGACAAGCAAATCGCTCAAGATTGAGCTAAAAGTGATTAATAAGCAAGATAAGCAAATTGCTTAAGACAAAGAGAACAGAAAGAGAAATAATAAGAGTCCAAGTGACTCCTAGTTATCCTTATGGCGAGACCTAGGATAAGAGATAAATTATCGTAAAAAGACAAAATTTAAAAGCAAGCTAAAAGTAGCTAAAAAGCATAAAGAGAATGTAAATGACGCCTTCGAATTTGAGACTTGTCAAGTGGAGCAGGACTCCCTGGGCAGTGACCCGTCGGATGAGGTACTTTCGAAAGGTTTAAAGTGAAAGCAAAGAGCTAAATGCTCAAAGGAAAGAGAAAGTGATTTGCCAGTGGCAAAAAGGGAGCTATAAGCTCGAATAAGAAAGAAAAGAAAGTGTTCAATGGCAAAGAGGCCAAGAACTAAAGTAAAAAGAGAAAGAAAAAGAAAAGAAAAGAAAGAAAAATTAAAGATAAAACGGGCGGACCTACGGTGAAACGCGGCCCATGTTGGAGTTGCAGGCAGTGCCCCTCTCCCGGGTAGAGACCCGTTCGGGACGTTTCTTCCATAGGACGGGGTAACACTTGCTAGTGTTATCGGCAACCTTAGAAATCTTATCTTATGGTAGCAGGACTACCGGGCTGGGGCCCGTTGGATAAGAAATTTCTGAGGGTTAACTTGAACTAAAGCACCAGAATTTAAAGAATAAAGAGAAATTGAGTGGCCAAGGTGGCCGGGTTAGTCTGACCCTGTATACAGCGGCATAGTGGCCGAGTTGGTGCTTAGCAGCCTAGTGTGGCTAGACAGAGTAGTGCTGGGTCGATGAGTATATACAGATAGTGATATATTGTTTTGCATAGCTGCATTTTGATATCGAGGATTCTAGTTTCCTAGCACTATTTTTATTGCTTCCATTGGACCAAGTGGTGTAGGACACTTTTTCTCGGTTGTTGAATCCACTGGGAACTCTGTCGTAGTTCTCACACCCCTTGGGTGACCCCCCCCCCCCCCCCGTCCCCCCCCATAGGTTCAGGTATGGATCCAGCGGTCGCGGCGGTTCAGATGCAGACGGCGAGGCATACGACAGGGGCAAGGGCCCAGCAGCATAGAGACCTAGAGGGTCTAGCAGAGGTATCCTATTTTTATATTTCTTGAGTGAACCTTGTATGGTGAGGAATTTATGTAAAGGAATTGTAATAATTTTATTTGCAAGTTCAAAGATGTAAAGTGTAATAAAATAATGCATGGTTCACTCTTGTATGCTTTCATTTCCGCATTAACTGTTGTTATTGAATGAAGTTTTAAATTTGTGGTGATTTTTAGTACTCTGATATTGAGCTTCCGCATACACTTGTTGTGTTATTATGGATGTTACCGTTCATTTCAGGTAGAAAAAGGTCTTTCCCGACTGGCGGGTCTGTTCGCGTGCCCGAACCGTACAAATTGGCGGACTCGGGGCGTGACACTACATGCTCCCATGCACACAATAATTAATGCATACATATACACAATTATTCAAATTCACCTACTCACAGCACATAGTCTCACAACCAATTCTAAGCTCACAGCACTCTGTAAGTCCCACACATAGCACACACCATGGTCTCTTCCACCACCATCTCCAAGAAAAGGAGAAAACCAAAATCAGTAAAAAAATCGGCCCGCACACGCGATCGCCGACAAAACCAGCTCCGGCCAAAAAAATCGCCGCGCGAAAAGCATCCGGCGCGCTCGCCGATGCGCGCCGCCGCTGCCGCTGTCCGCGCGGCACCAGCGCGCCCACAGCCAGCCGCCGCCGCTGCCGCGCTGCGCTGCAGCACGCTGCTACTGCCGAGCCTGGGCCCGCTGCACGGCGCCTGGGCCCGCCGCGCGGGGCCTGGCCCGCAACGCACGCCCCCAACGCGCTTGCTGCGCGCTCGTGCGCGCATCTGCGCGGTCGCGCGCAGCCTGCGCATCGCCCGCGCGGCGCCTGCGCAGCGCCCGCCGAGGCTGCCCCTGCCGCTGCGCGCCCACCTGCTGCCTTGCCGCTTGCTGCTTGCCAATAGTGGACAGCAAGCCCACCAACCCTCCAAAACCAAAAAAAAGAGCAACTCAATCTCCAAAAAAACTGCACTTACCTCTCTCTCAAATCCGTCGCGCGCCGCTCGTCGCGCTCTCCGCTCGGCTCCACGGCTCCCAGCAGGAAGTTTCCACCATCAAAGCTCATCCATTCCTTCTCTATTCCTTCTTTTCTTCTTCTTCTTCCTCCTTTTTTTCTCTCTTTCTCTCTTCCTCTGCTTTTGCTTAAATCCTCTGTTTTGCATTGTTGAAGAAGATGGTGATGATGTGGCGCATTAATTAGCAGCAGGCTAATTAAGAGGGTGGTTGGCAGACATTAATTAGGGGAAAAAGACCATAATACCCTCTCAACCAAAAATATCTGAACCCACTAAAACCACATCCACTAATTCCACACTCCTCTTTACACTAATCCTTCACAGGCCAAAATTCCTAAATTAATTAAATTAATTAAATAATCCCTCAAATGCCCCCGTCAACTCACTTTTTGTCGGGGCCTCCGCACGGGTCCGAAACCTCCCGAACTCTGCTGTAATCTGAAAATACACATGTCCACATCTTTTTCCCCCTCAAAAAGCTCAACTGTGGAGTCGGTATGCTCAATCCAAGAACCGGCTCCAAAATTGCCAGTTCCAACACACTTTTTTCCTTCGGGCCCTCCGCGTCTGTCCGGAACCTCCCGAACTCCGCTGTAAACATAAAATACACCTGTTCCAAGTATTTCCAAAGTTTCTGCACACCATTGTGGAGTCGGTGCTTTCCCAAAACTAGTCCTCTATCGGCGCACAGTGGCAGGAAAACTCCGAATCAAGATGTCACGCCCCGGGGTCGAAACTGTGACCCGGGCTCGCCAACAGATCCGCCGTCTGTGCGAAAACTGCCGCACAGACGAAGCGACTATCCTGCAAAAGATCTATAGCTAACATGTATTATAGCTGAAAAAGAACTAATAGCTATAGAAATCAACTGAACATCTGGATAAAAGAAAGTCCTCAATACAAGTCTGATAAGCTATGAAAAATAATACAATTCTCACAAGTCTCTCAGAATGTCCAGTACAAAAGTGGAGTCATAAAATAAAAACGGGTACATCTACCTCTGACTCTCAATGCTGGTAAGGAACTAATCGGCCATGTCCTCACCTCGATCTGCTGTCTCCGCGCGAACCAAGCCGGAACAGCTACCACAACCTGTCACCGCAGCGGGTGTGAGATCTACTGCAGAAGGCAGATCTCAATGGGTACCGTCCCAATATCCACGGTATGCCCACTAAGTCTACTGGAGGCAAAACAGATAGTTAGATAGATAGATAGATAGATAAAGAAAAGCAGGAAAAGAGCTACAACTAAATGTCTCAACATACTGCTCATGTAAATCTCTACTATGAACCTGCTATGCATACTCCCTCACTACTAAATGCCTCAAGTATCATGCTCAAAGGAAAACTCATCTAAGAGCAGCTATACACCACTCGCACACAAGGTATTCTCAAAACCCAAATCTCAACGACTGTCCAAAACTGGCCCAGTCAAGCCCGCGCCTGTCGTCTAGGAACGCACTTGCCCACTCTACGTGGGGCGTCCTACTGACTACTATGGACGCACCTACTCACTCTACGTGGGGCGTCCCGCCGACTACTACGAACGCACCTGCCCACTGCGTGTGGGGCGTCCTACTGACTACTATGGGCGCACCTGCCCTGTCACGCCCCGGCGTCAAAACTGCGACCCGGGCTCGCCAACAGATCCGCCGCCCATACGGAGGCCCCGTATAGACGAAGCGACTAACCTGCAAAAGATCAACTATATTATACAGATATCAGAGCTGAAAGTAAACTGCTGAAAAAGAAAATATATACAACTCAAAATCCTCCCCAAAACTCAAAAATCTCTCAAGCAGTAAAAATAAAAAGTACAACTCTATACCTCACTACAAAAGTCTCTCAACAAGAACTCTCAAGAAGTAAAGGGGTACATCTACTCTCTGGACGACGATGACTGGTAGGGATCTATCTCATGACTCCCTAACCTCGATCAGCCGGATCAACAATTGGAGCAGCAGGAACAGGAGTAGAAGTCCCTGGGGAAAAGACACCACGACGGGTGTGAGAACTACGTCCCAAGTAGTTCTCAGCGGGTGCCGCCAACAAGCCCGACGGTCTGCCCACTAAGTCTACTAGAGGCATAAAGTAACAATATAAAACTGAAATGAAATGGCAGGAAAAGTAACTCTACAGCTACTATGCCTCTATCTAGATGCTCAAAAAAAAGGGGAATAGATGGAAACATGATGCATCTACTAACTCTCAAAGTACAGTCACCCAATCTACACTGACTGCCGCATAGGGTCCAGTCAAACCTGCGCCCACCTACTGTCGCACATCCTCAACCGGACGGGTCTACCGTAGGGTATCCGTGACTGCCAAAACTGGCCCAGCCAGAGGGACTGCGTCGACAAGTCGCGATAGCAAGTAACAGGCCCAACTCCGGAGTGGCACTCGAGGGGCGCGACCCCACCGAGGAAAGTATCTGCGCATCTCTGTCGAGCTCAAACATGGCTCATGCAGGCTATAGTCCAAACCACGATCACAAGATCGACTAACAACACCAACGCTCACTCACAGGCTGAAAAACCACACAGCCGGGGGCCACCGTCCACCAGACGGCTCCCACAATAGAACACTAAACTCACAGGAAAGACCGACACCATAAGGGTTCGAAAACCCGATAGATCGGTGCTAAGAATCCTATCAAACAAGAACAGGCTCTAGGCTCCGCCTATCGAAGTTCCAGACCCCCTTATAGTTCGGGAACACAATAATCACGGTACAACACGCAGAAGACACCAACAGGGCCCGAAAGTCCCGGGAGACCTACACCTACAACCCTATCAAACAAGAACAGGTTCCAGGCTCGGCCCCCGTGGCTTTTGTCCCGACAAAGGAACGACCCCTAGAACCCAGACCACTCGAATCCTTTCGAGTGTGGAGATTTACAGAGAAAAAGGTGACATTTGTTATTGAAAACCATGTTCACTCAACCCACACAGGGTGAGGGTTAAAAGTAGTACCCTTTTTGAAAAGCTACCTTGTTTTGAGAAGAAATCCATTTTTAATGATTTTTAGTTCTTTTTAGCAAAAACAGTTAGAAAAACAAGTGTTTTACCCAAACCCCGGAGGGCTGATGCCTTTGTCCAATCAAACAAGAACAGACTCCAGCGGCCCTTCGATGCTTGGAAGGAAACATTGGGAGACTAAAATCATGTGTATGTCGAAAAGGGTTCTGGGTTCTAGGTCCGGCTAACACTAGTAAACTACTGCAACTAACACAGTGGCGACAACCCAAACAGGGGAAAACAAGATCTCCCGGGTCCACCGTTTACGCCAAACGGTTCCCGGTACAGACAAGCGATCCACTACATCTACCGGACTCCACTCTGCTCCCAAGCATGAGTGTAAATGCATCCCACACTAAAAGAAGTCCCGACCGCTCGGCCCACTACCCGGGCGAGGATAACACTAAGTCCAGGAATGAAACATAAAGTGTGGATGTCTAAACATAAATAACCCTAGCCCAAGTGAGGGTTTTCTACTGGTCTGGTTACACATGCAACATATGACGGGGGTGCTAGGTCAGGTTCCAAGATAACAAATATTTAACATGTGGTAGGAAGCAGAAGAGATCATACGATCATCAGACAATTACAAGAATAATAACATTCAAATTCTAGCATGCTACCCAGTCCAATCCCTATAATGCATGATTCTATATCAATAGAATTAGCGCACAGACCAAAGATCCGGAAAGCAAAGCCACCCACCTGAAGGTGCTAACTGTCTAAAATCCCACAGCTAAAAAAATACCAAGAGAGCAACAACTCCAAGTCCAAAGAGTCCAGCACGATCCGCAATCCCTCCTGGGTGCAACACAAGGCTAAAATTACACTTAAATCCCAAAATTTAACCAAGTATTACAGTCTAAAATTTCAGCCGCAAAGATGTCAATTTTTTACCTGTAGACATGGCTCCAAAAATACTGATAAAAATTCCACAGCGTTTCTCGCATTGATAGCTTCGAAACAGGTACCTGCACACCAAATTCTGAGCACCGTAGGCCAAGTTACAAATTCCACAGTATCGGTGCGCAAAATCCCAAAACCATACAACTGTAAACTCTTGTACAGATAAAAAGGAAAATGTATACCTTTGGGAAGGTCTCCAAAAATTCCAAGAAAAATACTATGATGAACCTCGTGTCGAGTAGATGAAAAAAGTCTATAAGAGCGTCTTAATCCGATGTCCGAGCGCGGAGATAAAATTCCATCAATCCGCTGTCCTCAAAAATCCACACAGCAAACAAGGTCCTCAGTGAGCTTGGAAGAACTCCTCGAAAAGCGCAAAACCAGGAAATGTAGAAAATACCAAAATCGTAGCCTTACCTGTTGCGAATCCAACGGCGAAGAAATCGCTCGAAAAGATGGTCAGAGTAGGCCGGGGGAGCTCGTGCACCGAAACGCGACGAAAGAAACACCCAAGAAAGAGCGTCGCGACGCACCAAGAAAATAAGAATCTCGAAAAGCGTGGCCTGAAAAATCCCCAAACTCTGCAAATGGAAGCAGCCCTGCACGAGGAACAACTTTGCTGAAGAGCTCCAGTCGGTTTGAAGCTTGGAAGTGACAAAAATCACATGGTGAAGCGGGCTCGGGCTATATATAGGCCCCAAAAAAACAATTGAAGAAATACCGAACAAGTCCCCGGATTCTGGCGCTCCCGAAGATTCGGGCGCCCGAATCCGACAGAAAAAGGGGATTACTGTAGCCGCCCGGATCTTCCTGGAGCGGCCACGTCACCTGCACAGCAAACAGCTGTGCGGGGCGCACCGGGAGTGGCCACGTGGCCCTCCCGGGGCCCGACGCGTGTTCCGCACAGCAAACAGCTGTGCGGGGCGCTCGAGCTGCCGCCGCGTGGCACCTACCCGGTCAAATGGGTAGGTGGCGCCCGCTAGTGGCAGGGCGACACGCGTCGCTGCCACTGTCGCGGTCACACGTGCGGGCAGGCGCCGCCCAGGCCGCCTGCCACGCACGCGCCCCGAGGCGCCCGCCCGCGCCCCCGTGCGCCGCGCCTCGTGGACACGCGAATGGTGTGCCGACACGTGTCCCCTACACCCGGTCCACGCACCCTAGTTCGGGTTCCGTGGACCGCGCCGTGTGCACTGACCAACCGGGGGCTGCCACGCGTCCCCCCGCCCGGTCCATGCACCGCCGCACCAAACCAGTAGACCGCGCATCACGAGCCCGCCAATCAGGCGGCGCCACGTGTCCATGCGCCGGGTCCGTGCACCCAGCCGCGCCCCTCTGTGGACCGAGTGCTGTGGACCGGCCAATCACAAGCCGCCACGTGGCAGCCAGCGGTCCACGGCCCCTCCCATGCACCGAAATTCAGCGAAAAATTCCGGGAGTCCGTTTTTTGGCATCCGGACTCAGAATCAAACAAGCAAATAGCCGTTTTCAAGCGTTTTTCCGCGCTGAATCGAAATCCAACCTCTGTTTGGCCCAAAACCATTTCAAAAATTCGGCAAATGTAGCCGAAGGCCAATCCAGCTGTGGATATCACACAGGGTCCATCTGTGGCATCCCTTTGATGCACTATGGGCCAGACACACCAACACTAGGTGTTCTACACCACAGTTCATGGGAGAAGCTACACGGGGATCAGGGGCACCACATCCTCCCCCACTAAAAGAAAGTTTCGTCCCCGAAACTAAAATGCACCACAACAACAAAACTAAAACAATCAAATCAACCCAAAGAACGCAAACGCTAAACTAACAAGAAAGGTACGGCTCCACCAGCAGGAAAGTCATCAACTCCAACCCTCGATTTAGAAAACAGCTGAAATCAGCGAAAAGTCCAAAAATTTCGAAAGATCAGTGCCTTTGCCCCAATCAAACAAGAACAGGTTCGGGCACTGTTTCCATTTCTGGAGCAATCTTTCGAAGTTTTCGTCCTGTTCGTAAATTTCAGCACAAAGGCGAGAAAAGGGAGAGAAGTGTTGGTGTCGTTCCTGCTGTGGCTACAAAAACGAAAGCTACCACTAACCGAGACTCCTAAGGACACAACCTCTAGTCCTAACATCACAACTGCTCCCGAGGCGACGTCTATCCACAGTCGCTGAAGTCCATGCTGTTGGAAGGATGCGCCGGTAACCCGAGAAAAATGAACTCCTCCTGTCCAACTCGCAGAAAGGTAACTGCTTTTATTCCATCATCAGTCGTAGCACGGCACCGCACCAACCAGTCCAACCTGTGTGCTCAATCCAAGTCCTGGAGCTGTCATTGAATCGCCACATCAGCAGGTGAAGTCCTAAGTCTCAACTGCACTGATCATACACTGCGATCCTCCTCTACTCGTAGGATACTGGGAAGAATCCAATCGCTAAAACCTGTAGCATACATTCCTACCCCACACCTATGCAAAGATGCTGATGCAGATGCTATACTAATAATGCAGAAGAATACAGCGGTATCGAATTGCTCAACTCAGCTAACAGAAGTAAAATCATACCTGTCGCGACATGATCCGCTGCCGGGGTGTCCTCCACCAGGGCTGCATAAACCCGTCCGCTGGGTGCTGCAGATCGTCGTTCCGTCTGTCCCGACGTAGTGGCCCACTCTGGCTGACGGTGTGCCGGAGGGGCTTCCGCTGCATAGATAGGCAAGGGGGGTGCTGTCGCAATCGGCCGCACTGACAAAATGGCCTGGGGACAAGCTGCGCGGAAATGTCCCAACTCTCCACAGAGGAAACACCGCCCCTGTCTCTGATCACACTGCGACGGTGGATGAGGCCCGCCACAAATGACACACTGCTCCTGTCGCTACTGCCGGTACTGCTGCTGCTGCGGGGGCCCACCTGATCTCCGGCGCCTACAAAACCCACGACCCTCAGGATGAGATCGTGGAGGTCTCGGAGGTCCCTACCGGCTCGTCTGACCCTCATCCTCCGGTGCTGGGCGCTTCGCCCCCGAAATCCCTGCGGGAGCTGGGACCACCTCGACCATAACCGCCTCTCCGTGCTCCACATAGAGGGCCTGCTCCATAGAGGCATCCAGAGTCTGCAATCTCTACGAGCGGACAAACTGGTAGATATCTCGGCGCAGTCCTCGCTCAAACATGTAGACCCGGTGCGCCTCATCCCTAGCCGCGTGCGGTACACAAGCCAACAACTGGTCGAACTCTGCAATGTACTCATGCACGGGCCGATCTCCCTGTCGGAGATTCCTCAGCTGCTTCTCCAATCTCTGCCTGACGCTCTCCGGGAAAAAGGCTCCAAGAAGTAGACTACGGAACTCCGCCCAAGTAAGCAGCTGGGTCCCAGGTGGACCAACTGGTCGAACACGCCTCCACCAGGCATCGGCATTGCGCTCCAAAAAGTGAGTCGCCAATAGAACCTGAAACCGCTCCTCGATAAATAAGGTCTCGAAATGGCGCTCCATAGCCGTGATCCACGACTCTGCCTCCCACGGCTCCGAACTCTGCCCCGAAAAATGAGGTGGGTTAAACTGACGGAATCTCAACAACAAATCCACCACCTCTCGCTGCTCTGCCTGGGTCAACTGCCCTGCCGTCCCGAACGGCTGTCTACTGGTATCTGGTGCAATAGGGGCTACCTACACTGCTGGTACAACTGGGGGTGCCACAGCTGGCGACGAAGGTGCGGGGAAACTCCCTAGGGGTGCTACAACTGGCTGTACCCTCTGCTCCAACAAAAGCATCATCCGACCCATGGCCTCTTCCTGGCGCCGTGTAGCCTCCTCCTGGCGCCGAACAGCCTCCGTCAACTGGAAGCTCCAGCACCTCACTCTGCTGACCCTGTGCTGGCTCCTCCTGCCCAGGCTCATCGGAGGGGGAAGGCTGAGAACCCGTCTGTACCCTGCGTCGGGGAGGCATCGTGCCCACCTGCAACACACATGCAAATATCAGAACAGTACCAAACAACACTCGACCCAATCCAGCGAAAGTCTAAGACATGTCATCCATTCCCTAGCATTATGTTGTCTGCAGCAAAAATAATCGCTTAGGAGAATAAACATGCCAATCACTCATCCCGTCCCTTGGGAGAGGTATAAAACTCAATCAGGACTCTCGCTAATAGTCACGACTCTCACGTAGTCATCCTAATGTCCAACCACGAGCCTAGGGTTTCTAAGTCCTCAATGACCTACAACCTAGGCTCTGATACCACCTAATCTGTCACGCCCCGGCGTCGAAACTGCTACCCGGGCTCGCCAACAGATCCGCCGCCCATACGGAGGCCCCGTATAGACGAAGCGACTAACCTACAAAAGTCAACTATACTATACAGATATCAGAGCTGAAAGTAAACTGCTGAAAAAGAAAATATATACAACTCAACATCCTCCCCAAAACTCATAAATCTCTCAAGCAGTAAAAATAAAAAGTACAACTCTATACCGCACAACAAAAGTCTCTCAACAAGAACTCTCAAGAAGTAAAGGGGTACATCTACTCTCTGGACGACGATGATTGGTAGGGATCTATCTCGCGACTCCCTTACCTCGATCAGCCGGATCAACAACTAGAGCAGCAGGAACAGGAGTAGAAGTCCCTGGGGAAAAGACACCACGACGGGTGTGAGAACTACGTCCAGAGTAGTTCTCAGTGGGTGCCGCCAACAAGCCCGACGGTCTGCCCACTAAGTCTACTAGAGGTATAAAGTAACAATATAAAACTGAAATGAAAGGGCAGGAAAAGTGACTCTACAGCTACTATGCCTCTATCTAGATGCTCAAAAAAAGGGGAATAGATGGAAACATGATGGATCTACTAACTCTCAAAGTACAGTCACCCAATCTACACTGACTGCCGCATAGGGTCCAGTCAAACCAGCGCCCACCTACTGCCGCACATCCTCAACCGGACGGGTCTACCGTAGGGTGTCTGTGACTGCCAAAACTGGCCCAGCCAGAGGGACTGCATCGACAAGTCGCGATAGCAAGTAACAGGCCCAACTCCGGAGTGGCACTCGAGGGGCGCGACCCCACCGAGGAAAGTATCTGCGCATCTCTGTCGAGCTCAAACATGGCTCATGCAGGCTATAGTCCAAACCACGATCACAAGATCGACTAACAACACCAATGCTCACTCACAGGCTGAAAAACCACACAGCCGGGGGCCACCGTCCACCAGACGGCTCCCACAACAGAACACTAAACTCACAGGAAAGACCGACACCATAAGGGTTCGGAAACCCGATAGACCGGTGCTAAGAACCCTATCAAACAAGAACAGACTCTAGGCTCCGCCTATCGAAGTTCCCGACCCCCTTATAGTTCAGGAACACAATAATCACGGTACAACACACAGAAGACACCAACAGGGCCCGAAAGTCCCGGGAGACCTACACCTACAACCCTATCAAACAAGAACAGGTTCCAAGCTCGGCCCCCGTGGCTTTCGTCCCGACAAATGAACGGCCCCTAGAACCCAGACCACTCGAATCCTTTCGAGTGGGGAGATTTACATAGAAAAAGGTGACATTTGTTATTGAAAACCATGTTCACTCAACCCACACAGGGTGAGGGTTAAAAGTAGTACCCTTTTTGAAAAGCTATCTTGTTTTGAGAAAAAATCTATTTTTAATGATTTTTAGTTCTTTTTAGCAAAAACAGTTAGAAAAACAAGTGTTTTACCCAAACCTCGAAGGGCTGATGCCTTTGTCCAATCAAACAAGAACAGACAACAGCGGCCCTTCGATGCTTGGAAGGAAACATTCGTAGACTAAAATCATGTGTATGTCGAAAAGGTTGCTGGGTTCTAGGTCCGGCTAACACTAGTAAACTACTGCCACTAACACAGTGGCGACAACCCAAACAGGGGAAAACAAGATCTCCCGGGTCCACCGTTTACCCCAAACGGTTCCCGGTACAGACAAGCGATCCACTACATCTACCAGACTCCACTCTGCTCCCAAGCACGAGTGTAAATGCATCCCACACTAAAAGAAGTCCCAACCGCCCGGCCCACTACCTGGGCGAGGATAACACTAAGTCCAGGAATGAAACATAAAGTGTGGATGTCTAAACATAAATAACCCTAGCCCAAGTGAGGGTTTTCTACTGGTCTGGTTACACATGCAACATATGACGGGGGTGCTAGGTCAGGTTCCAAGATAACAAATATTTAACATGTGGTAGGAAGCAAAAGAGATCATACGATCATCAGATAATTACAAGAATAATAACATTCAAATTCTAGCATGCTACCCAGTCCAATCCCTATCATGCATGATTCTATATCAATAGAATTAGCACACAGACCAAAGATCCTGAAAGCAAAGTCACCCACCTGAAGGTGCTAGCTATCTAAAATCCCACAGCTAAAAAAATACCAAGAGAGCAACAACTCCAAGTCCAAAGGGTCCAGCACGATCCGCAATCCCTCGTGGGTGCAACACAAGGCTAAAATTACACTTAAATCCCAAAATTTAACCAAGTATTACAGTCTGAAATTTCAGCCGCAAATATGTCAATATTTCACCTATAGACAGGGCTCCAAAAATTCTGATAAAAATACCACAGCGTTCCTCGCGTCGATAGCTTCGAAACGGGTACCTGCACGCCCAATTCTGAGCACCGTAGGCCAAGTTACAAATTCCACAGTATCGGTGCGCAAAATCCCAAAACCATACAACTGTAAACTCTTGTACAGATAAAAAGGAAAATGTATACCTTCGGAAAGGTCTCCAAAAATTCCAAGAAAAATACTATGATGATCCTCGCATCGAGTAGATGAAAAAGGTCTACAAGAGCGTCTCAATCCGATGTCCGAGTGCGGAGATAAAATTCCATCAATCCGCTGTCCTCAAAAATCCAGACAACAAACAAGGTCCTCTGTAAGCATGGAAGAACTCCTCGAAACACGCAAAATCAGGAAATGCAGAACATACCAAAATCGTAGCCCTACCTGTTGCGAATCCAACAGCGAATAAATCGCTCGAAATGATGGTCGGAGTAGGCCGGGGGAGCTCGTGCACCGAAACGCGGCGAAAGAAACACCCAAGAAAGAGCGTCGCGACGCGCCAAGAAAATAAGAATCTTGAAAGGTGTGCCCCGAAAAATCCCCGAACTCTGCAGATGGAAGCAGCACAGCACGAGGAACAACTTTGCTGAAGAGCTCCAGTCGGGTTGAAGTTCGGAAGTGCCAAAAATCCCATGGTGAAGCGGGCTCGGGCTATATATAGGCCCCAAAAAAACAATTGAAGAAATACCGAACAAGTCCCCGGATTCTGGCGCTCCCGAAGATTCGGGCGCCCGAATCCGACAGAAAAAGGGGATTACTGTAGCCGCCCGGATCTTCCTGGAGCGGCCACGTCACCCGCACAGCAAACAGCTGTGCGGGGCGTACCTGGAGCGGCCACGTGGCCCTCCCGGGGCCCGACGCGTGTCCCGCACAGCAAACAGCTGTGCGGGGCACTCGAGCTGCCGCCGCGTGGCACCTACCCGGTCAAACGGGTAGGTGGCGCCCGCCAGTGGCAGGGCGACACGCGTCCCTGCCACTGTCGCGGTCACACGTGCGGGCAGGCGCCGCCCAGGTCGCCTGCCACGCACGCGCCCCGAGGCGCCCGCCCGTGCCCCCGTGCGCCGCGCCTCGTGGACCCGCGAATGGCGTGCCGACACGTGTCCCCTGCACCCGGTCCCCGCACCCTAGTTCGGGTTCCGTGGACCGCGCCGCGTGCACTGACCAACCGGGGGCTGCCACGCGTCCCCCCGCCTGGTCCATGCACCGCCACGCCAAACCCGTAGACCGCGCATCACGAGCCCGCCAATCAGGCGGCGCCACGTGTCCATGCGTCGGGTCCGTGCACCCAGCCGCGCCCCTCTGTGGACCGAGAACTGCGGACCGGCCAATCACAAGCCGCCACGTGGCAGCCGGCGGTCCACGGCCCCTCCCATGCACCGAAATTCAGCAAAAACTTCCGGGAGTCCGTTTTTGGGCATCCGGACTCAGAATCAAACAAGCAAATAGCTGTTTTTAAGCGTTTTTCCGCGCTGAATCCAAATCCAACCTCTGTTTGGCCCAAAACCATTTCAAAAATTCGACAAATGCAGCCGAAGGCCAATCCAGCTGTGGATATCACACGGGGTCCATCTGTGGCATCCCTTTGATGCACTATGGGCCAGACACACCAACACTAGGTGTTCTACACCACGGTTCATGGGAGAAGCTACACGGGGATCAGGGGCACCACATGCCCACTCCACGTGGGGCGTCCCGCCGACTACTACGAACGCACCTGCCCACTGCATGTGGGGCATCCTAGTCGGTCCATCTCAATCATCATCACGCATCCGGAGCGTACTCGAGGGGAGCGACCCCACCGAGCTCTAATATCTAGTCTGTCTCAACTATCTCATAAATGGCACATGCAGGCTGTGATCCACGATCAAACAGATCGGATACTCAATACCATATATCACATCACAGTCGGGAACCCTCGTCGACTGGATCAGGAAATGCCAAACCCTCTCATAGCTATGTCAGAGAACCCTCAATGACCCAATCTGATAGTGCACATCCCTGGCTAAGTCGGGAACCCTCCATGACCCAATCTGCCAGAGCCCAATCTCTCGAAATCAAGTCGGAGAACCATCTCCACCACTAAATCAGAACACGATCCATGATCTAGAGTAAATCAATTAGGGAATAAGTTCTCAATCTCTCACACGGGAGGCCTGGAAATTCTGAACGACTGCCACCTACAACCCTATCAAACAAGAACAGGCCGTAGGCATAGCCGCCCATAGCTTCCGCCCCCGAACTGGAAAATGCTAAAACTCTCACATGACACTAGAAAGTCATCTCACAATGCTCTAAGAATCCACTCGGCATCCTGGCACGAGGATACATGCATCCTGAACCTACTCAAACCCTCTGGAAGCTCACAAATATCCAAAACTATTTTTAGAGTCTCAATTTCATTAAAATCGGTCCGCCGATTTTTAATACGGTTCAGATGCCAATCTAATGTCAACTAAACATGCAGTCTAGTGTCATGTCATTCCTAGATCATGCTAAAAATATCTGGGGCCTATAATTATCTTTCTACAGTTTTCTAGGCAACTATCAGATTTACCAGCTATATAAATAGTAAGCTAAACATGATCAACATGCATACAATAGCTTTGACCCTTGGTTGACTTCGTGAGAGTCGTGACTTTTAGCGAGAGTCCTGATTGAGTTTTATACCTCTCCCAAGGGACGGGAGGAGTGATTGGCATGTTTATTCTCCTAGGTGATTATGTTGGCTGTAGACAACATAATGCTGTGGAATGGGTGACATGCTTTAGACTTTCGCTGGATTGGGTCGAGCGCTATTGTGTGCTGTTTTGTGGTTTCGTTGTGGCGAGCTGTGTCTCCCCGACGCTGGGTTGTGACCCGTGTGCATCCTGTCATAGCTGTTGAGCTTGAGCTGTTGGTTTTGGGCCAGATACCCGGCCCGGATTGAGGTCAGAGAACTCCGGACCCAGATGACAGGATTATCTGAGGCTTACCAGCGGCTGAGTGAGCAGCTGGTCTTGGTGACACAGTTGTCGGGGCACTGAGTAACCCCCTCTGTGCCAGTGTTTTGTGTCGAGGCACCGAGGCAGGGTGGATAGTTGACAGCAGAGGAGCTGTGGGACATGATCGAACTATTGAGCCAGATTTGGCTGATGATCCACCTCGACTCGTAAGGTTGAGTTTGGAGCCTTTGGAGGCAGAGTCGTGGTTGGTGGTGATGGATTGATCAAGTGAGAGCCTCCCTGTGCCAGGAGTTTATGCAGTTGTTGAACTGCGCGCTCCAGATTCGAGGGACGAGGCGCATAGGATATATGAGATTGGGAGTGAATTGCGCCAGGACACCTTTCTGTTATTCAGTCCCTCCATTGTAGATTTGGACGCCTCGTTGGAGTAGGCATTGTGTTTGGAGCGTGGCATTGCAGTTCCTTTGGAGAGGGATCTGCCGCCAGAGGCGAGTTCTGGAATTTGGCGCTTGGCGCCGGGTGATGGAGGACAGATCGGCCGGCAGAGGCATTTCTGATTTCTTTCTCCTGGATAACGAGTTTTTGAGATGCCGGAGATCGAGCGGACCCCGAAGGCAGCATCAGTATTTATATCTGAGAGGCGCAGCGGTAGCGTGGATTTGTTATCTGCGGAGGACCTTATTCGTCGCCTCAATGTGATCAGAGACAGAGGTCGTGCTCCTTTGTGGATAGTCCTGATTTTCAGGCAGTTTGAGCGACAACCACTTGCTTTGAGCGGATGAATCTGTGCCGCCCGGTTGGAGGGCGCCACGGTAGTGGATCGAGTGTCGCAGGTGGGATTTCACCACAGTAGTCGGAGTTAGGGCATGTTCCACTCTTGCATGGCTAGAGGCAGATCTGTTACCACGTGCACTAGTGGTACAGGTTCCTGTTGTTGTTGTGCACGTGGAGGAGGCTTTTGGATCTTGTCCAGTGCGGCCGAGACCGCGAGTTACTGGCAGAATCATTGGAAATTGTAGCAATTCGGTGTTTCGACCCTGTGCTTGAGGTTGTTTGGCACGATGCCATAGGATGTTTGAGTGCGGCGAGAGAGGACTTTGATCTTCGGCGAGGTGAACAAGAGGAGGCGTGCTTGTTGAGATTGTTAGAGCACTCAGGTTTTAGCGATAGGGTGAGAGGTGCTTACGGCGGCACCGGGACTCAGGGATATCTCTGTTGCCCACGAGATCCCGGGTGTGATTTCACCTTAGTTGTTGGTAATGCCGCCGGTTAGGGAGATAGAGATTGCGTTTGACGTGGTTCGGGGAACCGCGCCACCCTGGACAGCACCTCATTAGATATCGCCTGTAGAGCTGAGAGAGCTGATGGCACAGTTGCAGGATCTGAAGGATCGAGGGGTCTGTTTGACCTAGTGCCACGCCGTTGGTATACGATGGTGATGCCACGTCGTTGATACACGACTGTGAGGGTCCTTTTATGGTTCGAGTGTAGACAGGTCCGGGTGGTATCTAGGACCTCTTGATGGAGCTATACTCCGGCAGTTATTGTATGATGCGAGTACCCACTTGGAATTAGACAGCCGAGGACTTTGCCTAGTCGGCGTTCAGGACACGGCAGGGGCATCATGAGTTTATAGCGAGGCCCAATGGAATGACGAATACCCCGTTGACTTCAAGATTTGAGGAATTGTACGTCCTAGTTGTGCTTGGACGGACTGGGAGTAGTGTTTCCCGAGGATATTTGATTTACTCCCAGAGCGACTTGGAGTACGAAGAGCACTTTGTGGATGTGCTACCATGCCTGTGTGGATGAAGCTGTATGCCAAGTTATTGAGGTACGAGTTTTAGCTCCAAGTGCATGCCTTCTTGGGTCACCTTATTCTAGCCTTTGGAGCGGCGGTGGAATCCGCCCAAATGGATGTTATCCGAGTTTGGCTGAAACCGACATTTATCCTTGAGGTGAGGAGCTTCTTAGACTTAGCAGTGCCGGAAGAGCATGGCCAATGGATAATGAGACTGATGCCAGCGCCAATGCTAGTGTTTCCAGTGTTGGGAGATGGATTTGTGTGTTTTAGTGATGCCTCCCATTGTGGCTGTAGAGTTGCTGTGGGTTGATTTTCGGTCCACACTTCATTAGTCCAACCTTATGAGTTTTGCAGGCAGCTTGGATCTCACAGTTGAGCCTTTCAGTACGCCTTTTATTCCCAGCTTTGATTGATATACCTGGGCGTAGGCCATGCCTGCTTGGCTATCGGTGTTGATTACTCAGCATTTCCATTCTATACCATGTGATAGATTAAGATTTCATCTTCAGTTTACAGTTTCTACCAGGTGGCATCAGTGGAGCCTACAGCTTTCAGCATTTGGTGTGGGATTTATGCGGATTGTCGTTGTTGGTTCGGACTTTTGACCGCGAGTTTGGGCATCAGCATTATGATCGCCGTTCGAGCTAGTTTTCAGTCCCGTTCACCGACGGTTTGGTCCCCGTCAGGGTGTCCTTATCGGTTGAGAGATCGACTTCGACCCGTGGGTCTGTTGGGGTTATGTTGGTATGTTGAGTGACCAACTGTGGCACGAGATTGTGTCTCTTGAGGATCCCTTTTGAGGGTAGCCCGCGGTTGAGTAGTCCACTCGGGTGATTTTGCATCGGGAAGTAACTGAGTAAAGACCCCAGCTTATTGGATTCTTTTCCTTATCAGATAAAAGTGTGGGTATACTTCGGGTGGCCTTGGTTGAGTAGACACAGGATGTGGTTTGGTGCGTGTTGCACTAGTGGTTATTTCCGTTTCCCCCAGCCTTTTTTTTTTTCGAGCCCCTTTGGTATTTCACGTCTCAGCTCAGGAGTGATGTGTTTTTGGATCCCTCGCCCGTGATTAACTCGCCCCTTTGAGATCTATGAGTGTTTGGAGTACGAGGGACGCCCGTTGCGAATTCTGGCTCGTGAGTGGAGGGATTGCGCAATCGGGCTATGCCGTACTGGATGTTGTTGTTATGGTTGTTGTGGAGTAATCATGGGGAGTGAGTGATGACTTAGGAGCTGATGATGATGATGATGAGTACTTACCCTTGTCGTTTGTGACTCCTGGTGGAATTGAGCTAGTTTCGAGGACGAAACCTTCTTTAGTGGGGGAGGATGTGAGGACCCGGATCCCCACGACGAGATTACTGGTTGACCAGAAGCTTCTGGAGGCCTTTGTGGCGCGTCGGCGGGGTTTGTGCACCAATTGGACACAAGTGATGGGCTCAGTGTGTTAAATGGGTCACGTGGGTGATCGGTGGACTCCGTCGGAGCTCCAGAAGTGGTTTCGCGCGCAATGGATATTCAAATTGGGCTCAGCGCGAAGTTTGGATCAGGGAACATCTTCCCGGATGCCTTCGGCAATTTTTAGAGTTGGAATTTGGCAAAATGGACTTCGGGTTTGGATTCAGCGTGCGAAAACGATGAAAATGGACTATTCACTTGCATTTTTCGGAGTCCGGATGTTTCGTCACGTTTTTCGAGGCAAGGGTACTGTTCCGGCACCGGCGGCGGCGGCGGCGGCGTGCGGCGGTGGGCAGCGGCGGAGCGCGGCGGAGCAGGCTCGGGCAGGTGCGCGGTCCACCGCGGAGGCGTACACCGGTCGCGGGCCACGTGGCGCGTCGGGGGTGGACTCTCCCGCTGTTGCCTGTGCGGCGGGCTACGTGGAGGCCCGCGGGGGTTTCGGGCGGCTACAGTGTTGGGCCGGCCCAACACTGTGCGCGCCCGAAGTTGCCCTGCGCCCGGAAAATAGGACTTGTTTCCTGGAGCCTATAAAAGGGATCCGAGCCTCCTTCTTCACCCCTTTTGCTGCATTTTCGAGCCTCCTCTCGCCATGGCCCGTTCAGCAAAGATGATCCCCGAGCTATGCTGCATCCATCTGCAAAGTTTTGAGATTTTTGGTGGCAAGCTTACCGAGGTTTCCATTTTTACGGCGCGGCGCGACGCTCGTCCATTTGTGTTCCCCTTCGTCGCGTTTCGGTGCGCGAGCTCCCCCGGCCTACTCCGACAACCTTTTCGAGCGATTTCTTCGCCGCTAGATCCACGACGGACAGATCTACGATCTTGGTATTTTTAGCTTTCCCCCATTTTGTGCTTTTCAAGGAGTTCTTCCATGTTTACTGTGACACTTTTTCTGTGAAGGAGTTGAGGACAGCGGCAGGTTGTTTCGGGGATATCTCTGCAACCGGGCATCGGATTGAGACGAGCCTTTGCACATTTTTCATCTGCTCGACGCAAGGATTATCACAGTATTTTTCTTGGATTTTTCTGAGTTTTGCCCGAAGGTATATGTTTTCCCCCTTATCTGTGCATGGGATTACAGTTATGTTGCTGTGTGGTTTTGCGCACCCCGTGTTGTGGAATTTGTAACTCAGCCTACGAGACTCGGAATTTGACGTGTAGGTAGTCGTTTCGAAGGTATCGACGCGAGGAACGCGATAGTATTTTTGTTGGATTTTTCCAAGTCCGTTCTGCAGGTGGAAATTTCACATCTTTGTGGCTGTTTTCGCAGATAGTGAATACTTGGAATATTTTGGATTAAGTGTAATGTTGGACCTTATTGTTGTACCTAGGGGTGTTTGCCAGTGTTGATGGACCTATTGGAACTGGAGAATATTGGACATAGTGGATTCCAGGTGTTTTCAGCTGTTTGAAGCCGAGGCTTCCGCGTCTTGTACCGAGGGTGCTGTTTTGGCGGATTTTCGACTGTGAGCATCTACACACTTCACCGACTTCGGCTTTGCCTGCGGAAAGCGCTTCAGGTGGGTGCTTTGTTTCCAGAACTGGTGGACGGTTCTCTAATTCTGTATGTTAGGATGCATGCATGATTTGGACATCTATGTTGATGATTGGTGTAAGCTTACCTAGGTTAATGTTACCCTATATGATTATGTAACATGCCATGTTAGCACATAGCCTTTCATATGGTCGGTTTATGCTTTAGGACAGGATTTGGTAGCTATGTGCGGATTTGTACTCTGAGGAGTGATTATGATCGAGGATTATGGTCAGGTGTAGGCATGTGGATTACTTGTTGTATCTTTCTTGAGGACAAATGCATGCTTGTATGGACATATAGTTAGGCCCCCTTTTTATTGCTGCACTACTTACTGGAACTTGACTTAGGAGAAACCATGCTTTTCCTTTCTACTTCTTGTTAGTCGGGTGGTCAGTGTTGCTCGGGTTCGAGCAGGAGTCTGGATAGTGTAGTCGGGACTTCGTGTCTGGGACAGGTTGGATTAGTTGCGGGGCTTTGCGGCAACCGCGGATATTGGGCGGTTGACCGGATGTTTCTCTATGCACCAGATTGGGTGTCAGTTTTCTTTAGTGGATGGAGTTTCCCATGTCATGCCCCGGGTGTAAACCGGAACCCGGGCCCGCCAACAGATCCGCCGCGCACACAGAATTTTCTATGTGCACGAAGCTGTGAGGACCCGGAAATTCCCACGTTTGGATTACTGTTGGATCTGCGGCTTCTGGAGACCCATGTTGGGTGTTAGAGGTGTTTGCGCGCATATTGGACCCAAGATTTTGACTCGGCATGAAAAACGGATCAAGTTTGCTTTCCCGGGAATTTTTGAAAAATTTTAGAAGTGGAATTGGCAAATCGGACAGCGGATTTGGATTCAGCGCGCGAAAACGCTCAAAATGGACTATTTATTTGTATTTTTTGGAGCTCGGATGACCCGACACGGATTTCTCGAGGCGTGGGGTTACTGTTCCGGCAGGCCGGACGTTGCGCCGACGGCGGCGGCGGACGGCGGAGCGCAGCGGGCGGGCCAAGGACGAGGCCGGTCGGTACCACCGCGGGAGTCGTGCACCGGGAGCGGGCCACGTGGCGCCTCCCGATTGGCCGGCGCGGCAGGCTGCGGTCCATGGAATATCGCGGGTGCACGGTGGACCGGGAGCGGGACACGTGGCGTGATGGCATTGGCCGGTGCACGAGCGCGCGGCTCACTCAGCTGGCAGCAGGTTGCCTCGGGATGCGGGCCCCGACACGGGCCGTGGGCGGCGCGGCGCGCACGTGGGGTCGCGGCCGGGCGCACCGTGGGCGCGAATCCCGAGGAGTTGACTCCGCGTTTCGGCGGCAGAGCAGGAGGACACGTGGCGCGCACGCGGTTGGCCGCGCTCGCTGTTGCCTGTTCGGGGACACGTGTCACTCCAGGGACGATTCGGGCTAGCAGCTGGTTTGGGGTACAATTCTGGGTCACTGTAGCAGCCGGAAGTTTTGGGCGCCCGAAAGTTGGGACAAAATGGGTATTATTTCTGGATGTGTTGAGTTGGGGCTATAAATAGCCCCCTTTGGGCCTGCGTTTTTGAAGGTTTTGCCGAGGCTTTCTCAGGCAGAGGATTTAAGAGGAAATGTTCCTCACCTTGTGCCCCACTTGTGATGGATTTACAGAATTGTTGGAGGCCTCGAGATCTGCGCTATCTGCGACGCGGCGCAACTGCGACGTTTCTTGGATTTTGGCTTCTACCCGTCGACTTCAGTGTGGGAGACCCCCTGAGCTACCCCGATGGAATTTTGAGACGATTTTTGTTGGCACCGGCGTTCAAGAGAGGAACGCCTTCGATTTCTGTGTTGATCACCTTGATTAATTCTGAGTTCTTGGCACGGTTTACGAGGCATTTCTAAGTCGCTGTTTTCTGGTGGAGGTTTGGACAGCGGCCCCTTGCCGGAATTTTATCTCCGCACTCGAGCGTCGGATTGAGACGAGTCTATACACTTTTTTCATCTACTCGTCGTGAGGATCATCGCCATATTTTCCTTGGATTTTTCCGAGACCTTCCCGGAGGTATACTATTCCCCTTTATCTGTGTTTGGGTTTGCAGTTGTGTGGTTGTGAGTGTTTGCGCGCCTGTACTGGGAATTATAACTTGGCCTACGGGGCTCGGATTTGGGCGTGCAGGTACCCGTTTCGAAGGTCTCGACGAGACGATCGCTGTGAATTTTTATCGAAATTTACAGGGCACTTCCTACAGGTGGAAATTTCAGATCTTCAGGACTGTCTTATGCAGATTTTTGTACTTGGTTATTTTGTGGATAAAGTGTAACCTTGGACCTTTTGTTGTACCCAGGGGATTGCGGATGTTTGTGAACCCGTTGGTGTTGAGGATTAGTGGAGGTGTTGCTTCTGGTGTTTCAGCTGTGGAACTCCGGACAGTTAGCATTTTCAGGTGGGTGGCCTCGTCTTCATGACCTATGGACTGTGCATTAATTCTATCGGTATAGGGACTTGCATGTGTAGATGTATTTTGTATAGCATGCTAGAATTTAGGAATTGATGTTCCTGATGCTGTTAGATGATCATGTATTTATTGTCCTTCCTACAAGCCGTTGATTATTGTTATCTTGGAACTTGACCTAGCACCCCGTCATGGTTGCATGTGTAACCAGACTAGTAGAAAACCCTCACTTGGGCTAGGGTTATTTCTGCTTTAGACATCCACACTTCTACTTTCCTGGACATAGTGTTCTTCCTCGCCCGGGTAGTGGGCCCAGTGGTCAGGTGTTATCTTTTAGTGTGGGATGCATGTTACACTCGTGCTTGGGAGCAGAGTGGAGTCTGGTAGATGTAGTTGGTTGTTCATCTGTAGCGGGAGCTGTTTGGGTAGACGGCGGTCCCGAGATGTTTTATTCTCTTGTTTTATCTGTCGCCGCTGTGTTAGTGGCAGCGGTATATCAGTGTTAGCAGGACCTTAAACCAGAACCTTTTTGGACACATATGATTTTTGTCAACAAATGGTTTCTTCCAAGCATCGTAGGGTCGCCGGAGTCTGTCGTTGTTTGATTGGACGAAGGCATTAGCCCTTCGAGGCTTGGATATAAAACTTGGTTTCAACTGTTTTCCTAAAAGAAACTAAAAATCATAAATATGGATTTCTTACAGATCAGATGGCTTTCAGTAAGAAATGTCACCTTTTTCCTATAAATTAACCACCCGAGATGATTCGAGTGGTCTGGGTTCTAAGGTCTGCCTTCTTCTTGGGACGAGAACAACGGAGGCTGTCTAGAGCCTGTTCTTGTTGGTTTGGATTGTAGGTTCTAGTCTTTCGGGGTTCCCGACCCTTCCTTGTGCAGTGGATGCGATGTTGGCCGTTGAGGCAGTTGTTCGCAGTGGATGCTGTGATGACCTGGATCTCTGCAGAGCTGTGGTGGAGTCATTGGTGACATCTAGGGAGTCTGTACTGTGGTGGAGTTTGTGGGACCAATTGGAGACAAGTGGCGGACTTCGGGCTTAATGGATCCTGTGGGTGATCAATGGACTCCGTCGGATGTTAGAAGTGGTTGCGCGCGAAGCGGATATTAAAAATGGAACTCAGCGCGAAGTTTGGACCAAGGATTATCTTTCGGATGCCTTCGGCCAACTTTTGGAGTGGGAATTTTGGCAAAATGGACGTCAAATCGGATTCAGCGCGCGGGAAAACGGTCAAAAACGGACTACCACTTGTTTTTTTTTGAGCTTCGGTACTGTTCATGCGGAACAGTGTTCCCGGCGGCGGCGGCAGCGGCGGAGCAGCCGCAGGCAGCGCGGCGGACGGGGAGGCGCGGGCCGCCGGTCCACGCGGCAGGCGTTGCACCGGGGGCTGGACGCGTGGCGGCTCGGGTGGGAGTGGGGCGGTCCGCGGGGCGCGGTCTTACAGAGAGAGTGGGGGCGCACGGTGGACCGGGGTGGACGTGGTTTCTTTGGATTGGTCGGTTTTGTGGACTTGGTCTACGGAGCCGGCGCGGCGTGGTGGCCTGGACGGCGGGACACGTGGCGCTTCGTGGTGGTGGGGGGCTCAGCAGCGGGGTCCCGGAGGTGCACGGGTTGCCTCGGCACAGTGCGTGGCAGGCCGGGAAGGGGCGGCGGGCGCAGGCGCACGTGGGCGCGGTTGACGCGGGGGCCCGTCTGCGGTGGCCGCACGTGTCGCTGCTCCTCGTGGGCCCCACGCGGCGGGGGCGTGAGCGCGGGGTTCGCTGTCGCCTGTTGACGGGGCGACGTGGAGGCACGGGAGGATTTCA
The DNA here is from genome assembly GCA_029204045.2 of Tillandsia leiboldiana. Lineage (NCBI taxonomy): Eukaryota > Viridiplantae > Streptophyta > Magnoliopsida > Poales > Bromeliaceae > Tillandsia > Tillandsia leiboldiana. The sequence goes on from CM055064.1 coordinate 21,563,444, forward strand.
GGGCGCGCACAGTGTTGGGCCGGGCCCAACACTGTAGCCGCCCGAGAATCGGGAGCGCCGGAAACGAGGACACATTGGGAAAATTTCAGATTTGTTTCCAGAATGTATTAAAGGGCGAGTTCAAACCGAGGAGAAGTCTTCTCCGCGTGGATTTTCACAGTGCCCCTTCACGAGGTTTTCTTCATCTCCCTGTGGCGATTTTCCATCTGCAGAGGCCAGATTTTTCAGAGCACGCATCCCGAGGTTACCATTTTTACGGCGCGGCGCGACGCTCGTTTCGTTGGTGGTATCTTCGTCGCATTTTGTGTGCGAGGAGTCCCCGGCTTACCCCGAGCACCTTTTTCGTGATTCTGCGCCCGTTGGCTTCACGGACAGGTAGGGCTATGTTTTCCCATGTCTTACTGATATTTTCCCATCGAGCTTTTCATGGGTTTTCGGATCATCTTGTGACTCTCATTTTCTGGGC
>CM055064.1:21564009-21655559 GCA_029204045.2 Tillandsia leiboldiana
AATCAAGTATGCAAGGGAGTTGTGTTGAAGAAATTTGATTTAGAAACTCTAAAGATTTTCCGAGCTCCGAATGGGGAACTAAGCAATAAGGGCTAGGAAGTGAATCTCGTATGAAAGTGAGACGAGAAGCTTTGTACGCGCATGATTGGAAGTTACTCTCCTCACGGCTAGTCGCTGCCGGATATATCGTTTAGTGTTGGGATCTGCGCGAAAAATATCAATCAGCACCAAAGGAGTGTTCATCTGAAAGCGGTGGAAAAGGATCATCGGTACGTCAAAGGAAACTGAACTTCGGAATTGGTATCCTATGGAAAAACTCTTGACCAATAGGATATTCAGATGCCGATTGGGCAGGATCAGTGGATGATCGGAAGAGTACGAGTGTGCATGTTTTTAGTCTTGCCATTGCCTTGTTGCTTGGCATAGTAAATGCAAAACTGCATTGCACTCTCGAGCTGCCGAAGCGGAATATATTTCAGCAGGTAGTTGTTCACCCAACTCATTTGGATGAAAAGTGTGTTGAGCGACTTCCGAATTTCAGCAACTTCGGTAACAATTCTTTGTGACAACACAAGTGCTATAAATAGTTCTAAAACCCTGTGTTGCACTCGAGAACAAAAACCATTGATTTAGATATCACTTTCTAAGAGAGCTAGTTGAATCAAATATTCTTCAAATTTCCTACATTTCACGAAAATTAATTAGCAAATTGTTAACAAAACCCTTGGATCAAAAACGTTTTTATTCATTTGCGTAAAGCAATAGGAATGCTTTCTTTGTAAAACACTTTTTGAAATGCATGCTTAGGTTAGATTTTGTTTTGTGTTTTTATTCCTTATCTATGTTTGTACATAGAACATTAATTGAGCATATGTTATTGACTTTACTTGCATCATTTCATATATTTAGAAATTTATTATGCTTTGGATATCATTAATTAATTCATTTGATGCAATGATCATTTATGTCAATTAAGTCATCTTTAATTGATCAAAGTCAATTTCTCTTCATGTGATCTCTTGGTATAGTTTTTATCATATTTAAAATTGAGTTAAGTATGAAACTCGAGATCAATCTTGGTTGAATACTCATATCTTAGATAATTGATAGCCAATTGAGGGGGAGTTATCAAAATGTTTATGCTCAAAGATGTGGAAAGAGTTACATCCCACTGAGGAGTACGAAAACTACCCACCACATGGAGGAAAGAGCTACCACCTCGGTCGTCCGAGTACTGTGTGCAGCTACCACATGTATACCAAGCATGGTTTTTCAAGTTGATAAGATAAAATTTTTGGAATACTTGACTCTGTCAAATTCCAAGGTTGGTATAAGGTGAGGATTTTATTGAAGATGCTCAAAGAGCCACTCCTTACAATAAATTGATTAGAAATATTATATAACTTACTTGGGATTTCAAACATCTATCGATCTTGTACTTCATTTTTTTTTACCATTTTGATGATTTGATAAACGCACTACTCATAAGATCATGATAGATGTCATTGAACTTGTTCAACTTTAAAGGATTTAATTGTTATAAATTTTCGTTTCATTACTTGGATATTATTGATAGATTTAGCATAATCTATTTCTCTTCATATGAAACGATGACTTTTGTTTTAAAGTTGACATGCAAAAGTGCTTACATACTTTTTCTGAATTTTTTGAAATTTTTCTAAATTTTTCTGAAGAAAAAGTTGGAGCCGATCCGGACTGGAATATCCGTTCCGGATCCGAACGCAGTAATTTTCTGCGGGTAGCCGATCCGGACTGGATTCTTGATCCGTTCCGGACCGCGGCTAGGGTTTTATAAGAAACAAAAGGGATTTGATTTTTTTTTTACTACAATCTTTTGTTTCCAAGTCTCCAGAGCTTCTCTCTCTAGAAATCAACCTATTTGGAGCCTTTCCAACTCGAGTTCTTAGGATCAAAGTAAGTTTCTTTTGATCAAAATTCGTTTTTTCCATGTTTTGCATTGTTCTTCATAAAACGTGAGTGGAAATCATGGGTGAAATTCAATTCTAGATGGTTTTGGTCAAATTTCTTTTGCAATAAGAACTCTGAGTAGATTAGTTTGATCATATGCTAGGTTTCTCCTTGTGGTGACCCTGATCCCCGTGTGGCTTCTCCCATGAACCGTGGTGTAGAACACCTAGTGTGTGGTGTATTTGGTCCATAGTGCATCAAAGGGATGCCACGGATGGACCCTGTGTGATATCCACAGCTGGATTGGCCTTCGGCTGCATTTGCCGAATTTTCGGATTTGATTTGGGCCAAACAGAGGGTGGATTTGGATTCAGCGCGGAAAAAACGCTTGAAAACGGCTATTTGCTTGTTTGATTTGGAGTCCGGATGCCCAAAAACGGACCCCCGGAAGTTTTCGCTGAATTTCGGTGCATGGGAGGGGCCGTGGACCGCCGGCTGCCACGTGGCGGCTTGTGATGGGCCGGTCCGCAGCGCTCGGTCCACAGAGGGGAGGCGCTGGGTGCACGGACCCGGGCGCAGGGACACGTGGCGCCGCCTGATTGGCGGGCTCGTGAGGCGCGGTCCACAGGGTTTGCGCGGCGGTGCATGGACCGGGGCGGGGGGAACACGTGGCATCCCCCGGTTGGTCGGGCACGCAGGCGGCGGTCCACGGAACCTGAAATGGGTGCGGGACCGGGTGCACAGGACACGTGTCGTCATGCCATTCGCGGGCTCACGAGGCGCGGTGCACCGGGTCGCGGTCGGGCGCCTCGGGGCGCCGTGCGTGGCAGGCGGCCAGTGCGGCGCCAGCCCGCACGTGTGACCGCGACAGTGGCAGGGCCACGTGTCGCCCTGCCCACTGGCGGGGCGCCACCTACCGGTTTGACCGGGTAGGTGCCACGCGGCGCAACACACGCGCCCCGCACAGCTGTTTGCTGTGCGGGACACGTGTCGGTCACCGGGAGTGCCACGTGGCCACTCCCGGCGCGCCCCGCACAGCTGTTGCTGTGCGGGTGACGTGGCGGCACCAAATTTTTCCGGCGGCTACAGTAACCCGCCTCTGCGCCCGGATTCGGGCGCCCGAAACTTCGAGTGCGCCCGAAGTGGGGACCTTTTGGGGATTTCTTCATTTGTTTTTCTGCTGCCTATTTAAAGGCCGAGCTCCCTTCCTCTTCGGCTTTTGGCATTTCTGAGCGTCAAACTGAGGAGAGTTCTTCACCAAAGTTGATCCTCTCTCTGTCAAGCTTCCATCTGCAGAGTTTGGGGATTTTGGGGGCATGCTTTTCGAGATTCTCTTTTCTTGGCTCGGCGCGACGTTCTTTCTTCGGTGCTTTTCCGTCGCTCTTCGGTGTACGAGCTCCCCCCGACCTACTCCGATGATCTTTTCGAGCGATTTCTTCGCTGCTCGATTCGTAACAGGTGAGGCTACGATTTTGGGTTTCATGCACATTTTCTGATTTCGCGTTTTCCGAGGTGTTCTCTCGTGCTCATTGGGACCCTTCTTGCTGTGAGTTTGTGGTGAGGACAGCAGCTTCTTTGAGGATATCTTCGCGCACAGATCTCGGTCAGAACGTGCTTATAGACTTTTTTCATCTAAGCGACGCAAGGATCATCATATATTTTTCTGGGAATTTTTGGAGACCATCCCGAAGGTATACACTTTCCTTTTATCTGTACGAGAGTTTACAGTTGAATGGTTTTGGGATTATGCGCAACGATACTGTGGAATTTATAACTTGGCCTACGGTGCTCGGAATTGGACGTGCAGGTATCCGTTTCGAAGCTATCGACGCGAGGATCGCTGTGGTATTTTTCTCAGAATTTTGGAGTTCGTTTTACAGGTGAAAATTTCGCAGCAAGTGGACTGTTTCCAGCAGATTTGTAAAACCTGGATTTTATTGGATTTAAAGTATAACTGTAGCCTTATGTTGTACCCAGGAGGGATTGTGGACTGTGCTGGACCTGTTGGACCTTGAGTTGTTATTTTCTGGTTTTCTCAGCTGCGACTCCGGACAGTTAGCGCCTTCAGGTGGGTGGCTTGCTTTCAAGATCTATGGACTGTACTCTAATTCTATGATATAGAATCATGCATGATAGGGATTGGACTTGGGTAGATGCTAGAAATAGGAATTGTTGTTCCTAGTATTGTCTGTTATCTTGTGATCTTTTACTTTCTTCTATCATGTTAATATTCGTTATCTTGGAACCTGACCTAGCACCCCCGTCATATGTTGCATGTGTAACCAGACCAGTAGAAAACCCTCACTTGGGCTAGGGTTATTTATGCTTAGACATCCACACTTTATGTTTCATTCCTGGACTTAGTGTTATCCTCGCCCGGGTAGTGGGCCGAGCGGTCGGGACATCTTTTTAGTGTGGGATGCATTTGCACTCGTGCTTGGGGCAGAGTGGAGTCTGGTAGATGTAGTGGATCGCTTGTCTGTACCGGGAACCGTTTGAGATAAACGGTGGTCCCGAGAGGTCTTGTTTTCCCCTGTTGGGGTGTCGCCACTGTGTCAGTGATAGTAGTATACTAGTGTTAGCCGAACCTAGAAACCTTTTCGACATACACATGATTTTAGTCTACCAATGTTTTCTTCCAAGCATCGAAGGGCCGCTGAGTCTGTTCTTGTTTGATTGGACAAAGGCATCAGCCCTTCGGGGTTTGGGTAAAACACTTATTTTTCTGACTGGTTTTCTAAAAAGAACTAAATCGTTAAATATGGATTTCTCCAGATCAAAATAATTTCAATAACAAATATCACCTTTTCATATAATTCCTCACTCGAAAAGGATTCGAGTGATCCGGGTTCTAGGGGCCGTTCCTTTGCCGGGACGAAAGCCGCCGGGCCGAGCCTGGAACCTGTTCTTGTTTGAGAAGGGTTGTAGGTGTTAGGTCTCCCGGGACTTTCGGGCCCGGTTGGTGCTTTCTGCCGTGTCGTGCCGAGGTTTTGACTTTCCCGAACTGTAAGAGGATGGGAACTTCGAATAGGCGGAGCATAGAGTCTGTTCTTGTTGATAGGGTTCTTAGCATCGGTCTATCGGGTTTCCGAACCCTTATGGTGTCGGTCTTTCCTGTGAGTTTAGTGTTCTGTTGTGGGAGGTCGTCTGGTGGACGGTGGCCCCAGCTGTGTGGTTTTCCTGCCTGTAGTTGAGAGTTGTTGTTGTTGGTCGATCTTGTTGATCGTGGTTTGGACTATAGCCTGCATGAGCCATATTTGAGCTCGACAGAGTTACGCGGATACTTTCCTCGGTGGGGTCGCTCCCCTCGAGAGCCACTCCGGAGTTGGGCCTGTTACTTGCTATCGCGACTTGTCGACGCCGTTCCTCTGACTGTGCCAGTTAGTGGCAGTCACGGACACCCTACGGTAGACCCGTCCTGTTGAGGATGTGCGGCAGTAGGTGGGCGCAGGTTTGACTGGACCCTTGAGGCAGTCAGTATAGATTTGGTGAGTTTACTGTGTGTGTTAGTAGGTGCATCATGTTCCATCTGTTCCTTTCCTTGAGCATCTAGATAGAGGCATAGTAGCTGTAGAGTTACTTGTTCCAGCACCTTTCATTTCTGTATTATCGGTACTTTATGCCTCTAGTAGACTTAGTGGGCAACGCCGTGGGCTTGTGGCGGCACCCACTGAGAACTACTTGGGACGTAGTTCTCACACCCGTCGTGGTGTTTTCCCCCACAGGGACTTCTACTCCATGGTTTTCCCTGCTGCTCCTGTTGTCTGCTTCTTCTGATCGGAGGTAAGGGAGTCGCGAGATAGTTCCCTACCAGCCATCGTCCAGTGAGTAGATGTACCCTTATACTTTTGAGAGTTCATGTGAGAGAACTTTGTAGTGAGGTATAGAGTTGTACTTATTTTATACTGCTCGAGAGACTTTTGTACTTGTGGTGAGGACTTGTGTTGTATATAGTTTTTAATTCTAGCAGTTTTACTTCAGCTCTAATATCTGGCATAGTATAGATGCTCTTTTGCAGGTAGTCGCTTCGTCTATACGGGGCTTCCCGTATGGGCGGCGGATCTGTTGGCGAGCCCGGGTCGCAGGTTTCGACGCCGGGGCGTGACAGAGTAGGTGGTATCAGAGCCTAGGTGTAGGTCATTGTGGACTTAGAAACCCTAGGCTTGTGGTTGGACATTAGGATGACTACGTGAGAGTCGTGACTATTAGCGAGAGTCCTGATGAGTTTGATACCTCTCCCAAGGTTTGGGATGAGTGACTGGCATGTCATTCTCCTAATCGATTATGGTTGGCTGCAGACACATAATGCTAGGGAATGGATGACTGTCCTAGACTTTCGCTGGATTGGGTCGAGTATTGTTTGGTACTCGTCCTGATGGTGCTTGGTGTGTTGCAGGTAGGCACGATGCCTCCCCGACGCAGGGTGCAGACGCGTTCTCAGCCTTTTCCCCTCCGATAGACCCAGAGCAGGAGGACTCGGGGCAGGGACAGCAGAGGGAGGTTCTGGAGCTCCGTGCCCAGGTGGCACAGTTGTCTGAGGCGGTGCGCTGCCAGGAGGAGACATCTCAGCGCCAGGAGGAGGCCTTTGGTCGGATGATGCTTCTTTTAGAGCAGAGTGACGCAGCCTGTGGTAGCACCGCCTGTGTGTTCGCCTGTGCCTTCTTCGCCAGCTGTGGCGCCCCCTAGTGTTCCGTCAGCGCAGGCTATTCCTATCGAGCCGGTTTCTATCATACACCCCCCTGGGTCGATGGGACCTTTGACTTCAGCTGAGCAGAGTGCGGTGGTGGATCCTGTTGATGATGGTTTCCGCCGGTTTGATCACCACCGTTTTTCCGGTATGAGTACTGAGCCGTGGGAGGCAGAGTCTTGGATCACGGCCATGGAGCGTCATTTTGAGAGTTTGTTCGTTGAGGATCGATTTCGGGTCATTTTGGCTACACACTACTTGGAGGGCAACGCCGAGGCTTGGTGGCGGCGTGTGCGGCCTAGCTGGTCCGCCTGGGACGCAGATTCTTCCCGGGCGGAGTTCCGCAGACTTCTTTTAGGGGCCTTCTTTCCTGAGAGTGTTCGCCAGAGATTGGAGGAGCAGACTGAGAAATCTCCGCCAGGGAGATCGGCCCGTGAATGCATACATAGCCGAATTCAATCAGCTGTTGGCTAGTATGCCTCACGTGGCCAGGGACGAATTCTCACCGGATCTACATGTTCGAGCGGGGGCTGCGCCGGGATAGTTATCAGCTTGTTCGCTCCTGCAGATTACAGACTTTGGAGGCATCGGTGGAGCAGGCGTTATATGTTGAGTCTGGAGAGGCAGTGATGTCAGAGGTGGCTCTAGCCCCCGTAGTGATTCCTGGGGCGAAGCGCCAGCACCGGATGATGAGGGTCAGACGAGCGGGCAGGGACCTCCGAGACCTCCTCGATCTCATCCTGAGGGTCGTGGGTTTTCGTAGGCGCCGGAGATCTGGTGACGCCCCAGCAGCAGCATCAGCGGTATCGGCAGCAGCGGCAGGACCGGTGTGGTCATCTGTGGCGGGCCTCATCCACCGTCCGCAGTGTGATCAGAGACAGGGGCGGTGTTTCCTCTGTGGAGAGTTGGGACATTCCGCGCGGCTTGCCCCCAGGCCATTTGTCAGTGCGGCCGATTGCGACAGCACCCCCCTGCCCATCCATGCAGTGGGAACCCCTTCGGCACACCAGCAGACAGAGTGGGCCACGACGTCAGGACAGACGGGACGACGACCTGCAGCACCCAGTGGACGGGTTTATGCAGCCCTGGTGGAGGACACCCCGGCAGCGGATCATGCCGCGGCAGGTATGATTTTATTTCGGTTAGCTGAGTTAACCATTTCGTTACCGCTGCATTCTTCTGCATTATTAGTTGAGTATCTGCATCAGCATCTTTGCATGGGTATGGGTTAGGAATTTCTGCTACATGTTTAGCGATTGGATTCTCCCTGTATCCTATGGATAGAGGAGATTCGCGGTGTTTGATCAGTGCAGTTGAGACTTAGGACTTCGCCGGCTGATGTGGCGATTCAAGGACAGCACCAGGACTTGGATTAAGCACACATGTTGGACTGTTGGTGCGGTGCAGTGCTACGACTGATAATGGAATGAGAGCAGTTATCCTTCTATGAGTTGGACTGGAGGAGTTCGTTTTCTCGGATTGTCGGCGTATCCTTCCAGCAGCATCAGCTTCAGCGGCTTTGGCAGACGCCACCTCAGGAGCAGATGTGATGTCTAGGACTAGAGGTTATGTCCTTAGGAGTCTCGTTAGTGGTAGCTTCCTTTTTGTGGCCACAACAGGAACGACACCAACACTACTCTCACTCTTCTCGCCTTTGAACTGAAATTTACGAACAGGACGAAAACTTCGAAGGATTGCTCCAGAAATGGAGACAGTGCCCGAACCTGTTCTCGTTTGATTGGGGCGAAGGCACTGATCTTTCAAAGTTCTTGGACTTTTCGTTAATTTCAGCTGTTTTCTAAATTGAGAGTTGGGGTTGATGACTTTCCTGCTGGTAGAGCCGAACCTTTCTTGTTAGTTTTGTGTTGTGTTCTTGATTGTCTTGGTTTTGTGGTTGTGGTGTTTTTGTTTCGGGGACGAAACTTCCTTTTAGTGGGGGAGGATGTGGTGACCCTGATCCCCGTGTGGCTTCTCCCATGAACCGTGGTGTAGAACACCTAGTGTTGGTGTATTTGGTCCATAGTGCATCAAAGGGATGCCACGGATGGACCCTGTGTGATATCCACAGCTGGATTGGCCTTCGGCTGCATTTGCCGAATTTTCGGATTTGATTTGGGCCAAACAGAGGGTGGATTTGGATTCAGCGTGGAAAAACGCTTGAAAACGGCTATTTGCTTGTTTGATTTGGAGTCCGGATGCCCAAAAACGGACCCCCAGAAGTTTTCGCTGAATTTCGGTGCAAGGGAGGGGCCGTGGACCGCCGGCTGCCACGTGGCGGCTTGTGATTGGGCCGGTCCGCAGCGCTCGGTCCACAGAGGGGAGCGGCTGGGTGCACGGACCCGGCGCAGGGACACGTCGCGCCGCCTGATTGGCGGGCTCGTGAGGCGCGGTCCACAGGGTTTGCGCGGCGGTGCATGGACCGGGGCGGGGGGACACGTGGCATCCCCCGGTTGGGTCGGTGCACGCGGCGCGGTCCACGGAACCTGAATTGGGTGCGTGGACCGGGTGCACAGGACACGTGTCGTCATGCATTCGCGGGCTCACGAGGCGCGGTGCACCGGGTCGCGGTCGGGGCGCCTCGGGCGCGTGCGTGGCAGGCGGCCAGTGCGGCGCCTTGCCCGCACGTGTGACCGCGACAGTGGCAGGGGCCACGTGTCGCCCTGCCACTGGCGGGCGCCACCTACCCGGTTTGACCGGGTAGGTGCCACGCGGCGGCACCACACGCGCCCCGCACAGCTGTTTGCTGTGCGGGACACATGTCGGTCACCGGGAGTGCCACGTGGCCACTCCCGGCGCGCCCCGCACAGCTGTTTGCTGTGCGGGTGACGTGGCGACACCAAATTTTCCGGGCGGCTACAGTAACCCGCCTCTGCGCCCGGATTCGGGCGCCCGAAACTTCGGGTGCGCCCGAAAGTGGGGACCTTTTGGGGATTCTTCATTTGTTTTTCTGCTGCCTATTTAAAGGCCGAGCTCCCTTCCTCTTCGGCTTTTTGGCATTCTGAGCGTCAAACCGAGGAGAGTTCTTCACCAAAGTTGATCCTCTCTCTGTCAAGCTTCCATCTGCAGAGTTTGGGGATTTTTGGGGGCACGCTTTTCGAGATTCTCTTTTTCTTGGCTCGGCGTGACGTTCTTTCTTCGGTGCTTCTTCCGTCGCTCTTCGGTGTACGAGCTCCCCCGACCTACTCCGACGATCTTTTCGAGCGATTTCTTTGCTGCTGGATTCGTAACAGGTGAGGCTACGATTTTGGGTTTCACGCACATTTTCTGATTTCGCGTTTTCCGAGGTGTTTTCTCGTGCTCATTGGGACCCTTCTTGCTGTGAGTTTGTGGTGAGGACAGCAGCTTCTTTTGAGGATATCTTCGCGCACAGATCTCGGATCAGAACGTGCTTATAGACTTTTTTCATCTACGCGACGCAAGGATCATCATATATTTTTCTAGGAATTTTTGGAGCCCATCCCGAAGGTATACACTTTTCCTTTTATCTGTACGAGAGTTTACAGTTGAATGGTTTTGGGATTATGCGCACCGATACTGTGGAATTTATAACTTGGCCTACGGTGCTCGGAATTGGACGTGCAGGTACCCGTTTCGAAGCTATCGACGCGAGGATCGCTGTGGTATTTTTCTCAGAATTTTTGGAGTTCGTTTTACAGGTGAAAATTTCGCAGCAAGTGGACTGTTTCCAGCAGATTTGTAAAACCTGGATTTTATTGGATTTAAAGTATAACTGTAGCCTTATGTTGTACCCAGGAGGGATTGTGGACTGTGCTGGACCTGTTGGACCTTGAGTTGTTATTTTTCTGGTTTTCTCAGCTGTGCGACTCCGGACAGTTAGCGCCTTCAGGTGGGTGGCTTGCTTTCAAGATCTATGGACTGTACTCTAATTCTATGGATATAGAATCATGCATGATAGGGATTGGACTTGGGTAGTATGCTAGAAATAGGAATTGTTGTTCCTAGTATTGTCTGTTGATCTTGTGATCTTTTACTTTCTTCTATCATGTTAAATATTCGTTATCTTGGAACCTGACCTAGCACCCCCGTCATATGTTGCATGTGTAACCAGACCAGTAGAAAACCCTCACTTGGGCTAGGGTTATTTATGCTTAGACATCCACACTTTATGTTTCATTCCTGGACTTAGTGTTATCCTCGCCCGGGTAGTGGGCCGAGCGGTCGGGACATCTTTTTAGTGTGGGATGCATTTGCACTCGTGCTTGGGGGCAGAGTGGAGTCTGGTAGATGTAGTGGATCGCTTGTCTGTACCGGGAACCGTTTGAGATAAACGGTGGTCCCGAGAGGTCTTGTTTTCCCCTGTTGGGGTTGTCGCCACTGTGTCAGTGATAGTAGTATACTAGTGTTAGCCGAACCTAGAACCCTTTTCGACATACACATGATTTTAGTCTACCAATGTTTTCTTCCAAGCATCGAAGGGCCGCTAGAGTCTGTTCTTGTTTGATTGGACAAAGGCATCAGCCCTTCGGGGTTTGGGTAAAACACTTATTTTTCTGACTGATTTTCTAAAAAGAACTAAAATCGTTAAATATGGATTTCTTCCAGATCAAAATAATTTTCAATAACAAATGTCACCTTTTCATATAAATCTCCTCACTCGAAAGGATTCGAGTGATCCGGGTTCTAGGGGCCGTTCCTTTGCCGGGACGAAAGCCGCCGGGGCCGAGCCTGGAACCTGTTCTTGTTTGATAAGGTTGTAGGTGTAGGTCTCCCGGGACTTTCGGGCCCTGTTGGTGCTTTCTGCGTGTCGTGCCGAGGTTTTGCTTTCCCGAACTGTAAGGGGATCGGGAACTTCGATAGGCGGAGCCTAGAGTTTGTTCTTGTTTGATAGGGTTCTTAGCATCGGTCTATCGGGTTTCCGAACCCTTATGGTGTCGGTCTTTCCTGTGAGTTTAGTGTTCTGTTGTGGGAGTCGTCTGGTGGACGGTGGCCCCAGCTGTGTGGTTTTCCTGCCTGTAGTTGAGAGTTGTTGTTGTTGGTCGATCTTGTTGATCGTGGTTTGGACTATAGCCTGCATGAGCCATATTTGAGCTCGACAGAGTTACGCGGATACTTTCCTCGGTGGGGTCGCTCCCCTCGAGAGCCACTCCGGAGTTGGGCCTGTTACTTGCTATCGCGACTTGTCGACGCCGTTCCTCTGACTGTGCCAGTTAGTGGCAGTCACGGACACCCTACGGTAGACCCGTCCTGTTGAGGATGTGCGGCAGTAGGTGGGCGCAGGTTTGACTGGACCCTTGAGGCAGTCAGTATAGATTTGGTGAGTTTACTGTGTGTGTTAGTAGGTGCATCATGTTCCATCTGTTCCTTTCCTTGAGCATCTAGATAGAGGCATAGTAGCTGTAGAGTTACTTTTCCAGCCCTTTCATTTCTGTATTATCGTTACTTTATGCCTCTAGTAGACTTAGTGGGCAGACCGTTGGGCTTGTGGGCGGCACCCACTGAGAACTACTTGGGACGTAGTTCTCACACCCGTCGTGGTGTTTTCCCCACAGGGACTTCTACTCCGGTTCCTGCTGCTCCTGTTGCTGCTTCTTCTGATCGAGGTAAGGGAGTCGCGAGATAGTTCCCTACCAGCCATCGTCCAGTGAGTAGATGTACCCTTATTACTTTTGAGAGTTCATGTTGAGAGAACTTTGTAGTGAGGTATAGAGTTGTACTTATTTTACTGCTCGAGAGACTTTTGTACTTGTGGTGAGGACTTGTGTTGTATATAGTTTTTAATTCTAGCAGTTTTACTTTCAGCTCTGATATCTGCATAGTATAGATGCTCTTTTGCAGGTTAGTCGCTTCGTCTATACGGGGCTTCCCGTATGGGCGGCGGATCTGTTGGCGAGCCCGGGTCGCAGTTTCGACGCCGGGGCGTGACACTCCTGATTAACGGATTTTTTGGCTTCGATTTTTGAAAATTCGATTTTAGGGCATATAATGAGAATTTTTGAAAATCATGGGATTGATCTATTTTTAAAATTCTTTTTGCAAAACTAATTTGATTCATAGTTTCTCTACACGATAATGATTGTTTAGGTACAATTTTTAAAATTTTTGAAAATAAACAATTTTTTCGTGTTCTTGAGTTCTTGCTCGCAGGTTGTTCTTAACTATCGCACTAGCAAGGATGGTTTTTGCTTGGATTATTGTGCTCATTGTAGCATTAGTGGGAACTCGAGCATCTGTTAAAAAGGAACAAGATGGAACAAATCACGAAGAGACAAAGACTGTTCCTCAAATTGAGTCAGAATAAGAAGATGAAGAGAATTGGGACACATTTTGTAAAGAAGTACAACAGGCTGTTGATGACGAAGATAGGTTCTATTTAAAGAACAAAAAGATAATGAAATCTTCTTCAACAACCAAGCAGTACACTAGGCGAAAGACTTCGAGGGGTAGTGGAATTCAAATTAATGAATCCCTCGCCAGAGCACGCTCTCTGCCTAGAGAATCTCCATGGAATGAAGGTCAAAATGCACCGTCAGCGTCCACACAACCTCCTTCTACCTCCAGGAGAAACACCACAGAAGCTGATATATTATCTATCCAACGAGAACAGAGGAGAATGTCTGAAGAACAAGAAAGAATGTCCGCTGACATTCACAAGATGAAAAGAAATTGTTCCAAAATATCAAGAATGCTTAAAGGAATTTTGAACAAATTGGACTGTAGCTGTTCAGACCCGTCTGATTTGGAATGATCATTTGCTCCAATGATCTAATTTGGTGTTTCCTTCTTTTTAATCTTTTGTTCTGCAGGTTTTTTAGTCTTAGTTCTTACATTTTCTTTTTGAACTTTTAACTCTCCTTTATTTTGTAATTTTGGCTACTTTTGTGACAAAAAGGGGGAGAGAGATATGAACAATGGTGAACAATGGTTTGACAAATTGTGAGAACTTTTGGATACTGAAACCTGGAAGGTAAGTGTAATGTACCAGATTTATGGTATATAAATAATATAAATAAAAATGGTATGAAATACTATTTTTATTGGATTCGGAGAAAAGTGCTAAATTATGGTTTATTCAAAATAGGGGAGAGTGTAGTACATCGATTTCCGCGAAAAGGGGAAATTCAGCAAAAATACTTGTAACACATTTCAAATGTAATTACAAGTGAGTTGGAAGCATTTCGAATCGATGCAAAAGTTATCGAGTCGAAAAGTGAGTTGGAGTTGAGAATTTGAAGCTTCAATTGTGAAGCTTAGGTCATTGTTTGGCGATTTCCGCAAAAAGTGCGAAATTCAGCAAAAAAAAACTTGTAACACATTTCAAATGTAATTACAAGTGAGTTGGAAGCATTTCGAATCGATACAAAAGCCATCGAGTCGAAAAGTGAGTTGTAGTTGGAAATCGAAACTTCAAGCTTGTAAAAGGTAGAACCACGTTTGCCGAATTCGCAAAATGGCGAAATGCAGCGAGAAGACTTGTAACATGTTTTAAATATGATTATAGTTGAGTTCGGTGCGTTTCGGGATGACGCGAAGGGCATCGGGTCGAAAAGTGACTTGAAGCCCGAGGACTTAGCAAATTCTGGAATTTCTGAAATTTGTGATCATGAAGCCTTTTCGGGGCTCTCTTTCGAGGGCTTAGAGTGGCCCAAAAATTTAAAAGAAATCGTGGGGTGTCTCACAAAAGTTTTCTGATTAAAAGGGGTGAAAAACCTTGGTGAGGAATTAAGGAAAAATTGGAGAACGAAGCGAAGAAAAATGCTTCGTGAATTCTGAAACTGCAGTTTTTGACAGTGAAGTTGATCGCGAAGCTTTTTCGGGGCCCTCTTTCGAGGGCTTAGAGTAGTCCAAAAATTTAAACAAAATCGTGGGAAGTTTAATAAAAATTTGTAGATTAAAGGCGGAAAGAAAAATTACTATTTTGATTTCCCAGTTGGCGGCAAAACGCGGAGAAAGAGGGCTATCCGAATTTCCTTTCTGCAGGAGAAATGCTGCAGAAATTGAGAGCAGTTTTGGAATTTTTTTTTGAAATTGGGGGGCAAATGAGTAAATTCATCCCCCCAACCACCACCTGCAGAGATTGAATGCTCTCTCTCTCTCTCCCACTTGAACCCTCACTCTCTCTCTCTCTCTCCCTCTCTCTGTTTGAGCATGAAACGAAAGAAGAAGGAGAAGAAGAAAAAGAAGAAAGAAGAGAAAGAAGAAAGGAGAAGAAGAGAAGAAGAAGAAGATGGCTAACTCTCTCTCTCCCTCTCCCTCTCAGTTTTTTTTTTTGTTACGGTGCTATTCTCTCTCTCTCTCTCACTCTAACCTCTGCTAGCAGCAGCAGCTTGTGCTACTGCTGCCAGCAGGGCCTGCAGCAGCAGCTCTAGCTGCTGCTGCCAGCAATGCCACCAGCAGCAGCAGCTTGAGCTGCTGCTGCTGGCTGGGCCACCAGCAGCTGCTGCTGCTGGTTGAGCCACCAGCATCAGCAGCTCGAGCTGCTGCTGGTGGGGCTAGCAGCAGCAGCTCTAGCTGCTGCTGCTGCTAGTTCCTGGAGCAGCAGCATTGGCTGCTGCTGCTAGGGCCAGCACCAAGCAGCAAGGGGAATTGACAAAAAAAAAAAAAAGAGAAGAGAAGAAGAAAAAGAGAAGAAATGAGAAGGAAAAGAAAAGAAGAAAAGAAGAAAGAAGAAAATTTCTTCTTCTTTTCTTTGCAAGATCAGTGATTGGGGGAAATTGCCCAAAATCGGTAATTGGGGGAAATTGCCCAAATTGAGTTTCTCTCCAATTTTTTAATGCAAATTCTTGATTTTGCCAATATGCAAAATTGGTAATTGGGGAAATTGCTCAAATTGAGCTTTTCTAAAAATTTTGAGGGCATTTTGACCCCGGATCGAGTTGAGCAAGTTTCTTTTTGGCAACATGCCATGGGATGATCATCTTTCTCCCATTTCTGTAAACCAATCAAAAAGTAGCCTTTTGTGGGGAAAAGTGATCTAATAGGGGTTTTCCCTTTTTTCTTGTCAAAAAGGGGTTAGTTTACCGCCTTATTGAATTTTGTGAATCACGTAAAAGCAATTGCTTTATCTTTTGCCTTCCTTACAATGTAGGGAAGCCTCGCGGATCCAAGGAGCTGAGATTGTCTCCTTCAAGGACCAAAAGAACACACCGAGGTGGGGGATTCTACCGAAAATGGGTGACCTCTCCACTTTTTCCTCTGCTTTTGATTTTGAAGCATTATAGTAAGCATGATAGTGTAGTGTAATTTTAATTGTGATTATGAATGATGAAAAAAGGAAAATAGATGATGTATTTACATGTTTAAATGAATATAGAGGGAAATGAAATTTTGATTTATCTACATAGACGATGAATATTATTCATGATTGAGATGGAAATAATCGCATGCATAAGAAGGGATTTATTATTTCATGATTGTGATCATGTTAGGGTATAGCCCTAGGAATCATGTGAAAGCATAAGGAAAAGGACATGTTGGTAGTAAGACTAGGAGAAAACTTAGACTCAGGGTTAATGAGTGGATCAAACTTAGAAGTTTATCCTAGGATTGAATGAGTGGCATTATCTTAGGAGATAACCTAAGGACTTTGGATGGAGTGATCAACATAGAGTCAAGGACTCTAGGATGAGCATGATATAAGACTTAGGTAAAGGAAACCTAAGGTAAGTTAGTGAGTTGAGAATAGACTAGTCAACATAGAGTCAAGGAACTCTAGGTTAAACGTGATATGAAACTTAGGTAAGAGAACCTAAGGTGAACTAGTAGAATTTATACTCACAGAAAATGGATTAGAGTTAAGTTAACTCTAAATGCAAGGTGCAACAGGTAAATAGAGATAATGTAACTCCAGGTTCGGCAAAGAAAAGAGTATGTGGCCACAAAGTTTAATGAATTAAACTGATAGCAAAGTGATCAAGTTAGAGTCAAACTCTAAGGAAAAGTTTGTGTAATCACAAAGTCAAAAAGCTAAATAATACAACCCTAGAGTGGGTCATAGGGTGCCTGGGCAAATGGACAGCAACTTTAACTTCAATCTGAGTTAAATAAATGAAAGGGAATGATAAGAGTCCAAGAGACCCTCTGGTTATCCTTATGGCGAGACCTAGGATAAGAGGTAATTAATGCAAAAGGCAAAGTTTAAAAGTAAGCTAAAAGAGGCTTAATAACCAAGACAAGCAAATTGCTTAAGATAAAAGGGAACAGAAAGAGAATGTAACAGACGCCTTCGAATTTGAGACTCGTCATGTGGAGCAGGACTCCCTGGGCAGTGACCCGTCGGATGAGATACTTTCGAAAGGCTTAAAGTGAAAGCAAGGAGCTAAATGCTCAAGGGAAAGAGAAAGAGATTTGCCAGTGGCAAAAAGGGAGCTATAAGCTCGAATAAGAAAGGAAAGCAAGTGTTCAAAGGCAAAGAGGCTAAGAACTAAAGCAAAAAGAGAAAGAAAAAGAAAAGAAAAGAAAGAAAATATAAAGATAAAACGAGCGTACCTTCGGGGGTAAAAAGTAGCCTTGTCGAAGCCATGGGCAGTGTCCCTCTCCCGGGCAGTGACCCGTAGGACAAGTTCCCCGTTGGGCGGGGTAGCACTTGCGGGTGTTATCGGCAACCTTAGAAATCTTATCTTATGGTAGCAGGACTACCGGGCTGGGGCCCGTTGGATAAGAATTTCTGAGGGTTAACTTGAACTAAAGCACCAGAATTTAAAGAATAAAGAAAAATAGAGTGGCCAAGGTGGCCGGGTTAGCTTGACCCTATATACAGCGGCATAGTGGCCGAGTTGGTGCTTAGTAGCCTAGCATGGCTAGACAGAGTAGTGCTGGATCGATGAGTATACAGATAGTGATATATATATATTGTGACACCCCCGGAAATTTGGATTAGTCCTCTATATAAATGATATAATAGGACTAAATCTCTAACCCGGCTATAGCATTTTGGATGGTAGCAAGATCCAAGAGGAACATGAGAGTTAAGCATGCTAGAGCTAGAGTAGTTCTAGGATGGGTGACCCCCTGGGAAGTGGGGCGTCATAGTTGGTATCAGAGCCATTCACCAGCCGGAAATGTGAGATGAGTCTCGGCTGAGCCAGGGTTATATAGCGGGTAGAGCGAGGCTCCCCGGCTAATGACCGTTGTGAGTGGAGTGCAGCTCCTCACAAGGTCGGCTAAGGCTAGCGAGACGAGTCTCACATTGCCTGGTGCTTGTGAGTGTGCTTGAGCCTGACGTGGACGTCAGGGCTTAAAGGGGGGAAGAATGTGACACCCCCGGAAATTTGGATTAGTCCTCTATATAAATGATATAATAGGACTAAATCTCTAACCCGGCTATAGCATTTTGGATGGTAGCAAGATCCAAGAGGAACATGAGAGTTAAGCGTGCTAGAGCTAGAGTAGTTCTAGGATGGGTGACCCCCCTGGGAAGTGGGGCGTCATATATATAGCTTAGCCGCATTTTGATATTGAGGATTTTAGATTTCCTAGCATACTATTGTTATTGCTTCCATTGGACCAAGTGGTGTAGGACACTTTTTCTCAGTGGTTGAACCCACTGGGAACTCTGTCGGAGTTCTCACACCCCTTGGGTGACCCCCCCCACAGGTTCAGGTATGGATACAGCGGTCGAGACGGTTCAGATGCAGACGGCGAGGCATACGACAGGGGCAAGAGCCCAGCAGCATAGAGACCTAGAGGGCCTAGCAGAGGTACCCCTTTTTATATATTTCTTGAGTGAACCTTGTATGGTGAGGAAATTTATGTAAAAGAATTGTAATAATTTTATTTGCAAGTTCAGAAATGTAAAGTGTAATAACTTTAAGTTATGGTTCACTCTTGTATGCTTTCATTTCCGCATTAACTATTTGTTATTGAATGAAAGTTTTAAATTTGTAGTGATTTTTAGTACTCTGATATTGAGCTTCCGCATACACTTGTTGTGTTATTATGGATGTTACCTTTCCTTTCGGGTAGGAAAAGGTCTTACCCGATTGGCGGGTCTGTTGGCGTGCCCGAACCGTACAAATTGGCGGACTCGGGGCGTGACAGATTAGAGTGGTATCAGAGCCTAGGAATAGTCCTAGGTGGTTATCAAACCTTAGGGAGACCCTAGGGATTAGCACGAGAGAGTGTGTGGATCATTGGGCGAAAGCACTTGATTGGGTATTGTAGTTCCCAAAAAGAATATTGGGACTGATCGAGGGTGACGAGCTTTCATTCTTCGGATATTACGTTGGCGGCCGACAACGTAATGTTGGAGATGAAAAGGAGTACCCTCTTATACTTTCGCATGATTGGGTCGACGAGCCTTTTTGTCGATATATAGACTGCGCGTTGCTCAAACGGCTAAGTTTGGGCTGGTTGTTTCGTTGTGGTGTGCATATTAGCGATGACACCACATAGGGAGACGCATCTGTATTGACTCGAGTCACGAGAGGGCTCGGGGTCAAACGAGGTACACGAGCTGCGATAGCAGGTGACCGCACTTGTTGGTGTGGTCCAGCAGTAGGTCAAGCTTCTTGCCGTCAGCGGAAATTCCCCGCCGACAGGAAGACAGGTTCCGACGCCTAAGAGTGGCGTCAGGGTGACAGTCGGAGCAGAACAATAGGCTCCAGTGGCTGATAGCGCAGCAAGCTGAGACTGCATAAATGACGCATGAGTATACGGCGTCGCCGCGTTTAGGGGCGACAGTAGAGAGAGTGGCAGTGGCCGTCGAACTTTTGTCGGCGGACCCTGCACCTTCGGCATAGGGTGTTTTGTGCTTGTGTCAGCTGGATTGCTGGCAAAGTGTGGTTAGTAGGGTCCAGTGAGAGACCGACTCATAAGGTAAATGGGGATCTCTATGTTGCGAGAACCAAGTTATTGTGCCCTAAGGATTAGGGCAAGAAAGATTTACGGGCCAGGCGGCGTGAGTTCGCCCCTGATGATGATAGTGACCGTGTGGCGTGTTGATTGTGGCTAGGTTGCCGCATAGTAGTGTTGGTGAGGCCTAGAGTAGGCTTCAAGATGCGGGAACCTCTCGAAAGAGCGAGAGTTTTGTGGCGCCGTTCTGATGGATCGGTGTAATGGCAAGGATTGCCACCGCAGGATTTGCGAGTTAATCACCAGAGTTGGTGGACAGTTATTCGTGGTGCCTCAACCTAGTTGGGGGAGATGTACAGGAGTCATACGCGTGTATAAGCAAGTTGCTTAACACTAGATATTTGCGAGTTAGCATAGGGGCGCTGGATGCCCAACTGTTTGGGTGCTCATGGAGCACAAGCATCATTTAGCCAGAGAGAGCTGATTAGGTGGCGTGTGAGCCTTTGCCCTGTGTGGCCAGAGTGGATACAGAGTTCGGGTCGTAGATTGACGACTAGTTGTTGGTTTTGCTTAGTGAGCGTAGGGGTCGCGTGGCGACGATTAGCGGGTTAGCTTGGGGACAATCCGTGCCTGGACCATGTTTGTGGACTGTGGGCCTGTAGCCCAGTGGGCAGGCGCAGTCGGCTGTGAGAGACAGCGGCCTGAGACCTGAGGGCGGCGCATGATAGAGATTTCGTCGGGGCGGTAGTCCGAGCGATGACCCGGGAACGTGAAATGCCACGTGTGAGCCTTGAGGCTGTTAGTACACTGAGAGTGTGTGATGTGATCAGGCCGTAGTGCTAGTGATGATTGAGGTATTGTAGCTCCTAGTAGGAGTATTGGTGTAGTAATCCTAAGTGTGGATCTACCCGTATGACGATTGGGTCTGCGTGCTAGAGAGAGCCGTTGCACAGGGTTAGGCTAGTATTTCGGCTATAGGACCCTATTGGACCGCGGTCTGTGGACTTATTAGTAGTCCGAAATAGACGGGTTAGCTAGTAACTCGTGGACTCCGAGCGCTAGTAGCGTGTGGGAGATAGCTGAGAACTCGTGGATTGGCCTTTGCCCTCCACATTAGGTAGCGGAGCGACCGAAATATGCGGTAAATGTAATTGGTTGCAGATGCAACCTCATTGTGAAAAGTTGATGGCGGAATTAAAGTGGAAATTTCGCAAGAAAAGACGGGGCAATTCGTGGTAATGGAGAGAGCAAGTGCTCAACTGTGCCTTTCACCTATTTGGTGAAAGTGGCCAGACACCAGATCTGAGTTTGTCCCTGGATTAAGATTGGGATTCATGAATGAGTTGCTCATGTAGTCTCGCCGAGCAGGCAATTTGAAGTCGGTCACGATATACAGTGAGCCCAGTAGTGAGGGCAAAATTCCTCCCTCTCGATCAAGAAGGAGTCGAGATGTGATTCAAGTTTCGAGGACGAAACTTATTTTAAGGGGGGTAGAATGTAATGTACCAGATTTATGGTATATAAATAATATAAACAAAAATGGTATGAAATACTATTTTTATTGGATTCGGAGAAAAGTGCTAAATTATGGTTTATTCAAAATAGGGGAGAGTGTAGTACATCAATTTCCGCGAAAAGGCGAAATTCAGCAAAAATACTTGTAACGCATTTCAAATGTAATTACAAGTGAGTTGGAAGCATTTCGAATCGATGCAAAAGTTATCGAGTCGAAAAGTGAGTTGGAGTTGAGAATTTGAAGCTTCAATTGTGAAGCTTAGGTCATTGTTTGGCGATTTCCGCAAAAAGTGCGAAATTCAGCAAAAAAAAACTTGTAACACATTTCAAATGTAATTACAAGTGAGTTGGAAGCATTTCGAATCGATACAAAAGCCATCGAGTCGAAAAGTGAGTTGTAGTTGGAAATCGAAGCTTCAAGCTTGTAAAAGGTAGACCCACGTTTGCCGAATTCGCAAAATGGCGAAATGCAGCGAGAAGACTTGTAATATGTTTTAAATATGATTACAGTTGAGTTCGGTGCGTTTCGGGCTGACGCGAAGGGCATCGGGTCGAAAAGTGACTTGAACCCCGAGGACTTAGCAAATTCTGGAATTTCTGAAATTTGTGATCATGAAGCCTTTTCGGGGCTCTCTTTCGAGGGCTTAGAGTGGCCCAAAAATTTAAAAGAAATCGTGGGGTGTCTCACAAAAGTTTTCTGATTAAAAGGGGTGAAAAACCTTGGTGAGCAATTAAGGAAAAATTGGAGAACGAAGTGAAGAAAAATGCTTCGTGAATTCTGAAACTGCAGTTTTTGATAGTGCAGTTGATCGCGAAGCTTTTTCGGGGCCCTCTTTCGAGGGCTTAGAGTAGTCCAAAAATTTAAACAAAATCGTGGAAAGTTTAATAAAAATTTGTAGATTAAAGGCGGGAAGAAAAATTACTATTTTGATTTCCCAGTTGGCGGCAAAACGCGGAGAAAGATGGCTATCCGAATTTCCTTTCTGCAGGAGAAATGCTGCAGAAATTTAGGGCAGTTTTGGATTTTTTTTTGAAATTGGGGGGCAAATGAGTAAATTCATCCCCCCAACCACCATCTGCAGAGATTAAATGCTCTCTCTCTCTCTCTCCCACTTGAACCCTCACTCTCTCTCTCTCTCTCCCTCTCTCTGTTTGAGCATGAAACGAAAGAAGAAGGAGAAGAAGAAAAAGAAGAAAGAAGAGAAAGAAGAAAGGAGAAGAAGAGAAGAAGAAGAAGATGGCTAACTCTCTCTCTCCCTCTCCCTCTCAGTTTTTTTTTTTGTTACGGTGCTGTTCTCTCTCTCTCTCTCACTCTAACCTCTGCTAGCAGCAGCAGCTTGTGCTGCTGCTGCCAGCAGGGCCTGCAGCAGCAGCTCTAGTAGCTGCTGCCAGCAATGCCACCAGCAGCAGCAGCTTGAGCTGCTGCTGCTGGCTGGGCCACCAGCAGCAGCAGCTCGAGCTGCTGCTGGTGGGGCTAGCAGCAGCAGCTCTAGCTGCTGCTGCCAGCAATGCCAGCAGCAGCAGCCGCTAGGGCCTGCAGCAGCAGCATTGGCTGCTGCTGCTAGGGCCAGCACCAGGCAGCAAGGGGAATTGACAAAAAAAAAAAAAGAGAAGAGAAGAAGAAAAAGAGAAGAAATGAGAAGGAAAAGAAAAGAAGAAAAGAAGAAAGAAGAAAATTTCTTCTTCTTTTCTTTGCAAGATCAGTGATTGGGGGAAATTGCCCAAAATCGGTAATTGGGGAAAATTGCCCAAATTGAGTTTCTCTCCAATTTTTTAATGCAAATTCTTGATTTTGCCAATATGCAAAATCGGTAATTGGGGAAATTGCTCAAATTGAGCTTTTCTAAAAATTTTGAGGGCATTTTGACCCCGAATCGAGTTGAGCAAGTTTCTTTTTGGCAACATGCCATGGGATGATCATCTTTCTCCCATTTATGTAAACCAATCAAAAAGTAGCCTTTTGTGGGGAAAAGTGATCTAATAGGGGTTTTCCCTTTTTTCTTGTCAAAAAGGGGTTAGTTTACCGCCTTATTGAATTTAGTGAATCACGTAAAAGCAATTGCTTTATCTTTTGCCTTCCTTACAATGTAGGGAAGCCTCGCGAATCCAAGGAGCTGAGATTGTCTCCTTCAAGGACCAAAAGAACACACCGAGGTGGGGGATTCTACCGAAAATGGGTGACCTCTCCACTTTTTCCTCTGCTTTTGATTTTGAAGAATTATAGTAAGCATGCTAGTGTAGTGTAATTTTAATTGTGATTATGAATGATGGAAAAAGGAAAATAGATGATGTATTTACATGTTTAAATGAATATAGAGGGAAATGAAATTTTGATTTATCTACATAGACGATGAATATTATTCATGATTGAGATGGAAATAATCGCATGCATAAGAAGGGATTTATTATTTCATGATTGTGATCATGTTAGGGTATAGCCCTAGGAATCATGTGAAAGCATAAGGAAAATGACATGTTGGTAGTAAGACTAGGAGAAAACTTAGACTTAGGGTTAATGAGTGGATCAAACTTAGAAGTTTATCCTAGGATTGAATGAGTGGCATTATCTTAGGAGATAACCTAAGGACTTTGGATGGAGTGATCAACATAGAGTCAAGGACTCTAGGATGAGCATGATATAAGACTTAGGTAAAGGAAACCTAAGGTAAGTTAGTGAGTTGAGAATAGACTAGTCAACATAGAGTCAAGGAACTCTAGGTTAAACGTGATATGAAACTTAGGTAAGAGAACCTAAGGTGAACTAGTAGAATTTATACTCACAGAAAATGGATTAGAGTTAAGTTAACTCTAAATGCAAGGTGCAACAGGTAAATAGAGATAATGTAACTCCAGGTTCGGCAAAGAAAAGAGTATGTGGCCACAAAGTTTAATGAATTAAACTGATAGCAAAGTGATCAACTTAGAGTCAAACTCTAAGGAAAAGTTTGTGTAATCACAAAGTCAAAAAGCTAAATAATACAACCCTAGAGTGGGTCATAGGGTGCCTGGGCAAATGGACAGCAACTTTAACTTCAATCTGAGTTAAATAAATGAAAGGGAATGATAAGAGTCCAAGAGACCCTCTGGTTATCCTTATGGCGAGACCTAGGATAAGAGGTAATTAATGCAAAAGGCAAAGTTTAAAAGTAAGCTAAAAGAGGCTTAATAACCAAGACAAGCAAATTGCTTAAGATAAAAGGGAACAGAAAGAGAATGTAACAGACGCCTTCGAATTTGAGACTCGTCATGTGGAGCAAGACTCCCTGGGCAGTGACCCGTCGGATGAGATACTTTCGAAAGGCTTAAAGTGAAAGCAAGGAGCTAAATGCTCAAGGAAAAGAGAAAGAGATTTGCCAGTGGCAAAAAGGGAGCTATAAGCTCGAATAAACAAGGAAAGCAAGTGTTCAAAGGCAAAGAGGCTAAGAACTAAAGTAAAAAGAGAAAGAAAAAGAAAAGAAAAGAAAGAAAATATAAAGATAAAACGAGCGTACCTTTGGGGGTAAAAAGCAGCCTTGTCGGAGCCATGGGCAGTGTCCCTCTCCCGGGCAGTGACCCGTAGGACAAGTTCCCCATTGGGCGGGGTAGCACTTGCGGGTGTTATCGGCAACCTTAGAAATCTTATCTTATGGTAGCAGGACTACCGGGCTGGGGCCCGTTGGATAAGAATTTCTGAGGGTTAACTTGAACTAAAGCACCAGAATTTAAAGAAAAAAGAAAAATAGAGTGGCCAAGGTGGCCGGGTTAGCTTGACCCTATATACAGCGGCATAGTGGCCGAGTTGGTGCTTAGTAGCCTAGTATGGCTAGACAGAGTAGTGCTGGATCGATGAGTATACAGATAGTGATATATATATAGCTTAGCCGCATTTTGATATTGAGGATTTTAGATTTCCTAGCATACTATTGTTATTGCTTCCATTGGACCAAGTGGTGTAGGACACTTTTTCTCAGTGGTTGAACCCACTGGGAACTCTGTCGGAGTTCTCACACCCCTTGGGTGACCCCCCCCACAGGTTCAGGTATGGATACAGCGGTCGAGATGGTTCAGATGCAGACGGCGAGGCATACGACAGGGGCAAGAGCCCAGCAGCATAGAGACCTAGAGGGCCTAGCAGAGGTACCCCTTTTTATATATTTCTTGAGTGAACCTTGTATGGTGAGGAAATTTATGTAAAGGAATTGTAATAATTTTATTTGCAAGTTCAGAAATGTAAAGTGTAATAAATTTAAGTTATGGTTCACTCTTGTATGCTTTCATTTCCGCATTAACTATTTGTTATTGAATGAAAGTTTTAAATTTGTAGTGATTTTTAGTACTCTGATATTGAGCTTCCGCATACACTTGTTGTGTTATTATGGATGTTACCGTTCCTTTCGGGTAGGAAAAGGTCTTACCCGATTGGCGGGTCTGTTGGCGTGCCCGAACCGTACAAATTGGCGGACTCGGGGCGTGATAGTAAGTATTAAAACAACTTTTGGTTTTGTATTGTGGTTGAATGCATGCCTCGACTAACTATTCGACTAACTATTTGGGCATGTATTATTACTAACAAGTTGTTTGATTACTAACAAACTTATGACATTTGGATTTTTAATGCTTAGAAGATATGTCTATTTCTGATTGTGATCTTAATACATATCTGAGTTCATGTATGTCATGGTGAGTATAAACTCTATCTCTCTGTTTGGGGTTTAAATGCTAAAAATTCTTGAGGTATCTAACGATTTCTTTTGTCAAGAATTATTTCTTTTGCAGAGAGTACAAACGTCTAAGTCTAGAGTTTGTTTTAGGAGTTTATCTCATGTTTTGAGTTTATTTGGATCTCTATTGTAAATTTTTGTTGTATGGTGATAGCAACAAAAATATCTTTTTGAATTTTCTTAAGTGGATCTTTGTTTTGTCACGAAACCGCCAAAGGGGGAGATTATTAAGGATTTTGTTTTGGCGTATTTCGTGAAAGTGTTTAAGTCTTGAAGATTGAAGATGAAGAAGCTTGGATCATATACCTCAATCTCAAGAAAGAAGAATTCAAAAGGATCAGGTAAGTTTAACTAAACATTTTTTGGTGATCTGAATACTTCTTATAATGTAGAAACACTTGGATGGATTTTTAATCACATAAAAAACAAAAACGGGACATGGTATATGTTCAGGATCCGGAATAGGGAACTACAGTCCAGACCCCGAACGTTGGTTGGTTCATGCACAAATCCAGTCCTGAACATCCCTGTTTTATTCCGGACTCCGAACGTGGAGTTTGCTGAAATCGCATGAACAGTCCGGACCGTAGGATTTCGTTCCGGACCCCGAACCTTGTTTTTTCAGGAATTCTCTGAAAAACAACGACAGTCCTGAACGAGCCTAATCCGGTCCGGACCGTCGTGCGGGAGAAATTCTGTTACGATCAGTTTTTGATTCTTATCCTCTTCCAATGGTTTCTAACCTATAAGTAAACCCTAATTCTATCTTTTAGGGTAATCCACTATAAGTTTTATACTCCGAAAAATGACGAAAATTTATTAATGGAGAAAAACTTATAAGATCCACATATAGAGAAGAAAGGAAATAACTAGATTTAAATCTATGTTTCTTCATCTATATTGATTAATTTGATTCTAGGTTTTCATACTCAGATTTTGAGTTGAATCAAATTAATGAATACTTAGATGGCATTTCCGATCTATCTTTGACCTAAGTATTCGGCGGATCATCACCACCAACAAAACAACGATTTTTCCCCAAAATCGGCGCGTGGATTCGCGTGGCCTTGTGGATTCAAGGTGCTACCGCTCTCGTAGATTCGAAGCGAGGTACGTTCGTGTGATCGAGACGTACTACCTGGTGGAGACCGTGGATTCGGTCAGACATCGTGGACTCGACGTTGGATGCCGTGGATTCGGCGTTGGACGCAAATCGTGGATTCGAGGCGCGTTGCGGAGCAAGCGGAGAAGATCAACTCGTAGCGTATGGAAAAAGGTTGAGTCGTCTGTGAGTGCATTATATCACCTTTGTACGTGTTTAATCTTAGTTGATTTCACCGTGTTATCGGTCCCGTGGTTTTTTACTCCTGTGATGGAGTTTTCCACGTAAAAATCTTGCGTGTTATTTTTCATTTCCGCATTGGGTTTTTATTACGCAAAGATTTTTGAGTGTTTATTGTTTACACCTATTCACCCCCCTCTAGGTATTTTTTTCCCTATTTAGATCCATATATTAAGTATAACCCAACAGTTCAGTGGATTTCTGTAGCTATTAGTTCTATTTCAGCTCTGGTACATGGTTAGCTATAGATTTTTGCAGGGTAGACGCTTCGTCTGTACGGCAGTTTCCGTACAGATGGCGGATCTGTTGGCCAGCCCGGGTCGCAATTTCGACTCCGAGGCGTGACACAAATAGTTAGTCAAATAGTTAGTCGAGACATGCAATTATTCACAATATAAAACCAAAGTTGTTGTATACTTACCTCCAAGTTTTAATCGTTCCAAAGTTCAAAGTTCTCACAGAGACCATTGTCAAAGTAGTTCATAATTCTCTCCACCTTTTTGTCACTAAACATAGCCAAAATTACAAAAATGAAAGGGAGTTAACTGTTCAAAAATTGTAAGAACTAAGATTAAAACCTGCAAAACAAAAAAGAGTTAGAACAACAAAAGGAAGATCATTCTGAATCTTTAGAACTGCTGCAGCCAAGTTTTTGAAATATCTTTTTAAGTATCTTGTTCATAGACAGCTGCTCCTTTAAAACTCCTATGTCGGCCTTCATCGTAACGAATTCGTTAGACATTCATTCTTGTTCTGAAGAAAATCGTTGTTGCTCCCGGTAAATAGATGTATGTGACGCTCCACTTCCCACGGGGTCACCCATCCTAGAACTACTCTAGCTCTAGCACGCTTAACTCTCATAACCTCTTGGATCTTGCTACCATCCAAAATGCTATAGCCTGGTTAAGAGATTTAGTCCTATTATATCATTTATATATAGGACTAATCCAAATTCCGGGGGTGTCACATTCTTCCCCCCTTTAAGCCCTGACGTCCACGTCAGGCTCAAGCACACTCACAAGCACCAGGCGATGTGAGACTCGTCTCGCTAGCCTTAGCCGACCTTGTGGGGAGCTGCACTCCACACACAACGGTCATTAGCCGGGGAGCCTCGCTCTACCCGCTATATAACCCTGGCTCAGCCGAGACTCATCTCACATTTCTGGCTGGTGAATGGCTCCGATACCAACTGTGATGCCCCACTTCCCAGGGAGTCACCCATCCTAGAACTACTCTAGCTCTAGCACGCTTAACTCTCATAACCTCTTGGATCTTGCTACCATCCAAAATGCTATAGCCGGGTTAAGAGATTTAGTCCTATTATATCATTTATATATAGGACTAATCCAAATTCCGGGGGTGTCACAATGTAACAGAGGCATCATCCTCTGATGTTGAAGCTGCTGCTGGTGGTACTGAAGCTGTTGCTGCTGTTGTTGCTGGTGCTGGTCTTTTTCTGCGAGGAGGTGTTGGAGGCTCATCTTGTCTTGTGGAGAGGGACTTCACAATAGTTGTATCATTAATTGTTCCCAAACTATGCATGTATGAGCTCGCACTCGTGTCGATCTTGAACTTGCGAAGAATGCGCATTATGATCATTGGGAATGGAAGTCGCTCAGTAGGATGAGCATTCTCCACATACCGCGCCATCCTCGACCAAATGAGATATGGAATGTTGAAGTTGGATCCCAAAGCCGCTGTGGGGTTTTCAAGAAGATAAAGAAACAACATTCTATCCCATTTCAGAACTTTAGTTTGCATGTTCGGTAGGATGTTGTAGCAAACAATAAAGTTCAAGAAGCGATACTCCGGTCGAAGTTCTTTTAAAAAGATTGAATTTCCCGTCGACTGAGTATCAGGAAGACAAATTCCATTCATGACCACTCTCCATGTGGTGTTGGTGAAAGTATGACCCTTGAGGTAGTGAGCGCCATCAACTTTAGCTTTCATTCCAAGCACCTCACCAATCAACTGAGGTGTAATCCTCAGCTTGACATTCCTGACAGAAGTTTGAAACTCTCTTGGCCCGTCTTCAAGATCTACCAATCTAGATCCATTTTGGTAGAACATCCTGACAAGGTGAAGACAGTAGCCTGTAGATTCTGGGAAGTTGCAAATCGGTGCAAGTCCCGCTTGTTCAAAAAGTGTTCCAAATAATGCAGAGTGCTCCTTCAGAGCTTTGACATTTACTTGTCGTTCACCAATGCATTCTCTTTTCTCAAAATCTTTAATCCTCTCAGAGCTTACAAAGTCTTGTGGAGGAGGCTTGCTTGCGAGTGGCTCTTCAATAGATATACCTCGAGGACTCCCTCTTTTGCGTGCAACGCTCTTTTTCTTCATTTTTATGTGTATTGACTCCATGGGGTTTTTCCTTTTTCTGCGGCTGAAGGCGGTGTCTTTGCCCTCGAAGTTGCTGCAGGGGCTTTCCCCTTTGAGGCAGTAGCTGCAGCACGTGCTACGCCTTCTTCCAAGAGCTCATCCCAGTCAATGGAATCCGTCTCGGATCCTGAATCCGAGTTCTCCTTAGTCTTCTTAGTCCTCTTAGGCTTGTTCGTTGCTCTTGTGTGCACCATGGCAACCAGAAGCGCAATGATCCATGTAAACACCATTGTTGCTAGTGCTTAAGAAAATGAGAAACCTGCGAGCAAAAACTCAGGAACACGAAAAAATTGTTTATTTTCAAAAATTTAAAAGATTGTACCAAAACAATCATTATCGTGTAGAGAGACTAGGAATCAAATTAGTTTTGCAAAAAGAATTTTAAAAATAGATCAATTCCATTAATTTCAAAAATTCTCATTATATGCCCTAAAACCGAATTTTCAGAAATCAAAGCCTAAAAATCCGTTAATCAGGAGAATACCAAGCATATAAACAAAACTAATCTACTCAGAGTTCTTATTTCAAAAGAAATTTGACCAAAAACCATCTAGAAATGAATTCCACCCATGATTTTCACTCACGTTTTGAACAATAATGTAAAAACAGTGGAAAATTTGAATTTTGATCAAGGAAACTTACTTGAATCCGAAGAACTCGAGTTATAAGGGCTCCAAATTGGTTGTTTTCTAGTGAGAGAAACTCTGGAGACTTGGAAACAAAAGTTTGTTGTAAAAAGAAATCAAAACCCTTTCGTTTCTTATAAAACCCTAGCCGCGGTCCGGAACGGCTTATGAATCCAGTCCGTATCGGCTACCCGCAGACAATTCCTGCGTTCGGAATCCGGAACAGGAATTCCAGTCTGGATCAGCTCTAACTTTTTCTTCAGAAAAATTTAGAAAAATTCCAGAAAATCCAGAAAAAGTATGTAAACACTTTTGCATGTCAACTTTAAACAAAATTCATCGTTTCATAAAAGAAATAGACTATGCTAAATCTATCAATAATATCCAAGTAGTGAAACGAAAATTTATAAAAATTAAATCCCTTAAAGTTGAACAAGGTCAATGACATCTATCACGATCTTATGAGTAATGCGTTTATCAAATCATTAATATGGTAAAGAAAATGAAACACCAAGATCGATAGATATTTGAAATCCCGAATAAGTTAGATAATATATCTAGTCAAATTTTTGAAGGGAGTGGCTCTTTGAGTATCTTTCAATAAAATTCCCACCTTATACCAACCTTGAAATTTGACAGAGTCAAGTATTCCAAAAAGTATTTTATCTATTCAACACGAAAAACCATGCTTGGTATACATGTGGTAGCTGCACACAGTACTCGGACGACCTAGGTGGTAGCTCTTTCCTCCATGTGGTGGTAGTTTTCACACTCCTCATTGGGATGTAACTCCTTCCACATCTTTTGAGCATAAACATTTTAATAAACTCCCCTTCAATTGGCTATCAATTATTTAAGATATAAGGTATTCAACCAAAAATTGATCTCGAGTTCATACTTGACAGAATTGTCAAATAAGATAAAGACTATACCAAGAGATCACATGAGAGAGAAATTGACTTTGATCAATTAAAGATGACTTAATTGACATAAATGATCATTGCATCAAATGAATTATTATGATATCCAAAGCATAATAAATTTCTAAATATATGAAAGGATGCAGTTAAAGTCAATTAAACTAATGCTCAATTAATGTTCTATGTACAAACATAGATAAGGAATAGAAACACAAAACAAAACCTAACCTAAGCAATGGTTTCAAAAAGAGTCATATCAAAGAAAGCATTCCTATTGCTTTACGCAAATGAATAAACCGTTTTTGATCCAAAGGTTTTGTCAAAATGTCAGCTAATTGATCTTCAGTTGAAATATAAGAAATTTGAAGAATACTCGATTCAACTAGCTCTCTTAGAAAATGATATCTAAGTTCAATGTGTTTTGTTCTTGAGTGCAACACAGGATTTTTAGAAATATTTGTAGCACTAGTGTTGTCACAGAGAATAGTTACCGAAGTTGCTGAAATTCGGAAGTCGCTCAACACGTTTTTCATCCAAATGAGTTGGGTTGAACAACTACCCGCTGAAATATATTCAGCTTCGGCAGTCGAGAGTGCAATGTAGTTTTGCTTTTTACTATGCCATGCAACAAGGCAATGGCCAAGATAAAAATATGCACCACTCGTACATTTCCGATCATCCACCGATCCTGCCCAATCGGCATCTGAATATCCTATTATGTCAAGAGTTGTTCCCATAGGATACCAAATTCCGAAATTCACGGTTCCTTTGACGTACCGGATGATCATTTTCACCGCTTTCAGATGAACCTCTTTTGGTGCTGACTGATATCTCGCGCAGATCCCAACACTAAAGGATATGTCCGGGCGACTAGCCGTGAGGTAGAGTAGACTTCCAATCATGCTGCGATAAAGCTTCTCGTCTACACTTTCACTAAGAGATTCACTTCCTAATCCCTTGTTGCTAGTTCCCATCGGAGTCGAAAAGTCTTTAGAATTTTCTAATCCAAACTTCTTGACCAACTCCTTTGCATACTTGGATTGGCACAGATGGATGCCTTCTTCATTTTGTTTCACTTGCAATCCAAGAAAGTATGTTAGTTCGCCCATCATAGACATCTCAAATTCGCTTTTCATGGTTTCAGCGAATTTTGTCACGCCCCGGAGTCAAAACTGCGACCCGGGCTCGCCAACAGATCCGCCACCTATTCAAAATCCCGCATAGGCGAAGCGTCTAACCTGCAAAAGATAGTACTATAGCTACACAAATATCAGAGCGGAAAATAAGTTACTGTTCCGGCCAGTGAACAGTACCCGAGCACCAAAAATACAAGTGGGTAGCCCGTTTTGACCGTTTTCGCGCGCTGAATCCGAATTTGACGTCCGTTTCGGCAAATTCCCATCCGATAAATCGCCGGAGGCTCCCGGAAAGGTATTTTTAATCCGAATTTCGCGCTGAGTCCAATTTTAATATCCGTTTTGCGCGAAAATACCTCTAAACATCCGATGGGGTCAACCAATCACCCATGTGATCCATTTAAGCTCGAAGTCCAACACTTGTGTCCAATTATGCCCCAACACCTCCAACACACCACGTAGGCCTCCAGTAGCCACCCCCACACACTACAACAGCTCTGCGGAGATCCAGGTCATCACATCCTCCCCCACTAAAAGAAAGTTTTGTCCTCGAAACTAAAGTCATTCCTCAACACGGAATCACAACCAAAATGAGGGGGTAAATATCCGATCATCCGTCACTCAAGCTCCCAAGGCTGTCTAATATCTCCTCCAGAGACACGATGCAATCCTCGGGTCTCTAACTAGAGCAAAACAAAGGCGGGCACTCCAGAAAACCACGCCACCTCAACCAAGTACAGCTGGGCTAACCGCTCGAGCTATCAAGTAGTCTGCATCGGTACAAGCATCTGCCCCTCCCAGGGCCTCAGATAATCCAACCACAAGTCCATCGGCACAAAAGCTCGATCCAAGTACCTATATACTCCCGAGGCATCCAATATAAGTCCCCCAACTGATCACATAGACTCTGATCTCTAATCCAAAAACCATCGGGGCGTAGAAGCCATTCCCCAACTCTCCGGCATCAGCACACAGCCATAAGCAGTCGAGAGAACCAGATTGCAAATCAATCTTCGAGAAGATCCAGTACCCTGGCAGCTGGTAAATCCAATCCTCCAGACTCGACCAAAGGGTACTAGCTCCAGATGATCACTTCGCCAAATTTTCGGGGATCCACACAAAGCCGAAGTGAACCAACCTTCCACATCTCGAATAGCACCAGCACACCCAGAGGTGACACACTTGGCCTGCCAAAAATTCCCAAAACACCGCATCCGGGAGTTGTGTGCTCAACTCCCAAACTAGTGACATGCTGGACAACTCCAAAAGGAAAAGAGCCCTAACAAGGAGGGGTCCTCACCCGTCACTCTCGAATCTTGGCCATCCGAGTAAACCACTCAGCCGCGGTCTATCGTCCAAAGAATCCTCAGTGACATCACCGTAAGCCATGTTTGCCTCAACAGTCCACACAGCGCCAGCCGTGGCATCATCAACTCAACCCCAGAAAGCTTTCCTGCTCCAGGTATCCGCCATCACTGTGGCCCTGTCGGGGTAATCCAGAATGCTCAACAATAACCCAACGGTAAATCCACAGTCGCTAAGGAAGGCATCACTAAAAACTCGCAGATCTCTCCCAGCACTGGAAATACTAGTATTGGCGCTGGTATCAATTCTCATCATTCGATTGCCAAGCTCTCCTGACACTGCCCAGTCCAAGAGGCTCCTTACCTTGACCATAAATACTGATCTCGGCCAATTCCTAAATAATATCCAATTTGGCCGGATTCTCCACCGCCGCCTCCGCGGCTAACACCATGTGACCCAAGAGTTAAGCTTCTGAAGCTAAAACTTATGTCTCAATAACTTGGCATATAGCTTCACCCACATAGGTATGGTAGCATGTCCGCGAATGCTCCTCGTGCTACAAGTCGCTTTGGAAGTAAATCAAAATATCCTCGGGGATCACCACTCCCAATCCGTCCAAGTACAATAGGGACACTCAATTCCTCAAATCTTGAGGACAACAGGGCATTATTTATTCCATTTGGCCTCACTATGAGCTCATAATGCCCTTACCGAATACGGAATGCCATCTAGGCAAAGTCCCTGGCTGTTTGATTCCAAGTAGATACTCGCATCATACAAGAACTGCCGGAGTGTAACTCCACCAAAAAGGTCCTAAATAATGTCTGAACCTGCCTGTGCTCAAGTCACAATGAACCCTCATCATCGTCTATCCAAGATGTGGCATCACCACCATATATCGACGGCGTGGCACTGGGTCCAACAGGACTCTCGATCCATCCGATCCCTGCGACTGTGCCATCAGCTCTCTCAGCTCTACAGGCGGTATCCTATGAGGTGCTGTTGAGGGGGCGCGATTCCTCGAACCACGCCAAACACAATCTCTATCTCCCTAATTGGCGGCATCATCAACATCTCAGGTGGAATCACGCCTGGGATCTCACGGGCAACAGGAATATCCTTGAGTCCCGGCGCCGCCGTAGGCACCCCCCCTGCACTGCACTGTCGCTGTGACCTGTGTGCTCTAACGGTCTCAACAAACAAGCCTCCCTTGCCTGCCTCGCGAAGGCCATAGCCTTCTCTCTCCGCAGTCAAACATCGTGTGGCGCTGTGCCAACCAATCCCAAGCACTGGGTCAAAACACCGAGCTGACACAAGTACCAATAAGTCTGCCGATATAACTCGAGGTCTCAACTGCACTAGACATGATCCACAAGCCTCTTCCACATGCACCACACTAACAGGAACCTGTACCTCTAGAGCACATGGTAACAAATCTGCCTCCAGTCCATCCCAGACCGCAACATGCTCTAACTCTGACTGCCATGATGAAATCACACCTGCGACACTCGATCCACTATCATGGCGCCCTCCAACCGGGCGACACCGACTAATCCGCTTGACGCAAGTGGTCGCCGCATAGTTTGCCTAAAACTCAAGACTATCCATAAAGAGAGCACGATCTCTGCCTTTGCTCACACTGGGCGACGAAAAGGTCCTCCGCAGATAACAAAGTCATGCTACCGCTGCGCTACTCTGATAAAGATGCCGATGGTGCCATCGGGGTCCACCCGACCCCTGACATCTCAGGAAATCCATTATTGCAACCATCATAAGACAAAGCACAATTAATCGATGCAATTCCTTATACAATTATCCTTACTAAGCTCACCCCTCAACCGCATATATCGTACCCCAAACATGTAGGTTATCAATCACAAAGGGTAACATTCCCATGGGTAAGCTTTACATAATCCGTCCGCAAGGGTATCCACCATTCGGGAAAGGAGAACGAAAATGCCTCTACCGGCCGATCAGTCCTCCAACATCTAGCGCCAAGCACCTCTATCCAGAACTCGCCTCTGGCGGCAGATCCCTATCCAAAGGAACTGCAACGCCACACTCCACACTAAATGCCTACTCCATCAAGGCATCCAAAATCCAAAATGGAGGAATCAAATAAACTGAAAGATACCCGAGCACAATCCACTCCCAGCCACACATATCCTATGCGCCCCATCCCTCGAAACCTAGAGCGCGTAGTCCAACAACTGCACTAACCCTTAACCCCTCACCGAACAAGACCCTGCCTCCAAAGGCCCTATACTCAATCCCACAAATCGGGGTGACTCATCAGCCAAAATCGGCTCACTCTATCAATGCAATCCCACAGCTTATCAACTGTCAGCTATCCACTCCGCCTCGGTGCCTCACCCATTGGCACGGAGGGGCCACTCACTAGTCCGACAACGGTGCCACTGCGTTGATCCGACGACTGTGTCACCGCGCTGCTCCGACAACTGTGCCACTGCGCTGCTCCGACAACTGTGTCACTGCTCCGACAACTGTGTCACTGCGCTGCTCCGACAACTGTGTCACTGCTCCGACAATTGTGTCACTGCGCTGCTCTGACAACTGTGCCAGCCAGACCAGCGGCTCACTCTGCCGCTGATATACCTCAAACAATCCTGCCATCGGGACCTGGAGCTCTTTAACCTCAATCTGGGTATCCGGCCCTAAAACAATCCGCTCAAGCTCCACTGCTACGACGAGTGCCCAACAATCCGCACAAGGCGTCGGGGAGACACCGCTCACGCCGACCAATTGCACCACAGCACAAAACAAAGCTCGACCCAATCCGGCGAGAGTCTAAAGCATGTCAACCGTTCCACCGCATTATGTTGTCTGCAGCCAACATAATTTCTTAGGAGAATAAACATGCCAATCACCCATCCCATCATTTGGGAGAGGTATAAAACTCAATCAGGACTCTCGCTAAAAGTCACGACTCTCACGAAGTCATCCTAGGGTCCAACCACAAGCCTAGGGTTTCTACGGTCCCAATCCCTAAGCTCTGATACCAACCTAATCTGTCACGCCCCGGAGTCGAAACTACGACCCGGGCTCGCCAACAGATCCGCCACCTATGCAAAATCCCGCATAGGCGAAGCGTCTAACCTGCAAAAGATAGTACTATAGCTACACAAATATCAGAGCGGAAAATAAGATGCTGTAGAATAAAAAAAATCCAATCACTGTATAACATGAAATGAAGTACAATATCCCTCTCCTCAAATACAGATAATCACCATACAATGCCCTCAGTACATCATCTCTCAACTATGAAAGGGAGATAAACAAAACTATAGTACATCAGTCTCTCCAAATACAAAAGATCTCTCCCAAAGTAAATAGTAAAATCCAGCTGACAGCTATAAGGAACCTCTACCAGGGGATACAGCTACACACCTCGGGCGGTAAGGATCTAGCTCGTGACTCCCTCGCCTCGAACAACGACCGAACGATCAGCAACCCCCACAGAAGACTCTGCAAAACAGGAGGAAGAAAAGAGGGAAACAACAATGGGGGTGAGAACCACTAGTAAACCAGTAGCCTCCCCCTGTGGGTAAAGCCTCAGACTCCGGCGTACCACCCACTAAGTCTACCAGAGGCAAGAAAAGGGGTAAGTGATAAAGCTGTAAACAGAGCTGCTGAAGAAAGGAAACTACCACCACTATGCCTCTAATATGCCAAGCTAAAAGAATAGCTAAATTTATGCATCAAATATATAAGCATATATATATATATATATATATATATATATATATATATATATATATTATATATATATATATATATATATATATATATATATATATATATATATATATATATATATATATATATATATATATATATATATATATATATATATATATATATATATATATATATTCCTGCCTGGGTAACCCAATCAAGACACCGGTGAACACCGCTACTGCCAACTATGCCGGCTAACTCACAACTCAACTGCGGGATACAGACCGGCTCCTGACCGGCACGGTCCCATCCCAAGGGCAACAGACCGGCTCCTGACCGGCACGGTCCTAGCCTAAGGGTAACAGACCGGCTCCTGACCGGCACGGTCATACATGCACACACTGCGGAGTGGCACTCGAGGGGAGCGACCCACACGAGTATAATGCCTCAGTAACAAGTATCATAGATCAGCAGGACTGGATCATGACTCTGATCAAAGTGGGAAAACCCATCCACTAAAGGGAGACCCGATCTCAACCTGATGCAAGATAAACAATTAGTGGGAAACTCTATCCACTAGAGACCTGATACCCAATCTGATGCATAAGCAACCTCCGGTCAACCGCCCAATGTCCGCGGTTGCCGCAATACCCTGCCATCAAGCCTGCCTGTCCCAAAACCCGAGATCCACAATCGGGTAGAATAATCAATATCCGGTCAACCGCCTACTGTCCGCAGTTGCCGCAATAACCCCCAAGTCCGACATCAAGTACACCCTGTCTCCGACCCCAAGGTCCCGGCTACACTATCCCAAACCCCCGCTCGAACCCGAGCAACATGACTCGAAAGTCTAAATAAGAAGGAGAAAGAAAGCAATCATGGTTTCTCCTAAGTCAGATCCCAATATGATAGTGTAGCAATAAAATAGTGGCCTATCTAGATGTCCATACAAGCATGCAAAGGTCCTCATGCAAGAATAAAAGAGAGAATATCAAATAACAGTTCCACATGTGTAATGAATAACAAATCCACATAAACATAACCATCATGCTAAAGTCATCAGTCAACTACACATGTATATAACCCCTGATCCATAATAAATCCCAAAGTGATACCCGCACATAGATGTGTCATCATGTCCCACTAATTCGTCCATTTAACCAACTTTTATGAGATCTATGTGCTAACGTGGCATGTTAACTTTCACAATGAAGCATGTCCTCGCAATCACGTTTCCACAATAATATTATCCCAATCAGATTCCCAACATGCTATGTCCACAGATTATTCTCAAATGATGGGCTCACATTTATATTAATCAAACATGCATGGCAATCAATCAATATGTCCAAAAGAGGGGTTCTCTAATAAACTTTGTGAGTAAGTCAGAAGTAGAGGCAAGCTACAACCACCCACCTGAACTCGCGAAATCCTCAGCTGTAACACCTTCTCGCTGTCCAGAATACCTTTTCACGCCAAAAGCCCAAACAGATGAACCGCCGCGATCACTGTGCACAAATACCCCAAAAGATACAATTAAACATACAGTTACACACAAAATCTATCCCCAAACACATCAGTCCACAGTTTTGCCTTTTTCACCTTCGAGATCTGCTCGAAAAATTCTAGTAAAAATACTGTCACGATCCTCGCGACGAACCGGTCGAAACGAGTATGTGCACATTCAAATCCGAGTTTCCTACGTTGAGATATAAATTCTGCAAGGGAACCACCCCGGAATCAACCAATCACAAAAACTGAAACATAAAGTTCTGTAAACAGGGACTTTTCACCTTCGGAGAAAATTTAGGAAATTCCAAGAAAATTTGGTAATATTCCTCTTGATGTGCAGATGCAAAACGCCTTTTGAATCACCCCAATCCGATGCCTGTGCACGAAGATATCGCCAAAAGATCGAACCGCTGTCCAAATCTCAATCACAGCAAATGGTGTCACAGTAAACTCAGAAAAGCTCCTCGAAAAACGTGAAACAAGGGGAAACAGTAAATACCAAGATTGAAGTTCTGTCAGTGGCCGTTCCAATGGCGCGAGAATCGCCGGAAAATGTGATCAGGGTAGGCCGAGAGAGCTCTCGCATCGAAACGCGACGAAAGGGGTACACCGATGAAGGAACGTCGCGCCGTGCCGGAGAAATGGAAATCTCGTAATCCGTGAGGCCAAAAACTCCGAAACTTCACAGCAACATTATTCTCTTCTTGGAGAAGATTTCATCTTCTCATCCCTCAGGGAGAAGAAGCCTCGAAGGTGGTGAAAACACCCCTTGAATGCCTCTCGGATGCAACACGGGAGCCAAAACCAGAAAAACAATTCGGGAAATTACCTCTGTGTCCCGCCGAACAGGAAACACCGAAATCCACCAATCACAGACTGCCACGTTACCACATAACAGCAAACAGCAATTTTACCCAATGAGAAAGCGCCACGTGGCACCGACCGTGCCTGACCGCGCGCCCAGACGCGCCAGCTGCCCCCTGCCCGCACAGTTGACCAACCAATAGGGAGGCGCCACGTGTCAAGCCATCTGCCTAGTGCACCCGGTGCACGAAATCCTGTGGACCGATCCAATAGTAACCTGCCACGTGTCCACTCCCGGTGCACCGTAGACCCTAAATTCTCCGTAGACCGCATGCTGTGAGCCAGCCATTAAGAAGCTGCCACGTGTCACCCTTCCTGGCGCACGCCTGCCGTGTGGACCGCGCCCCTGCCCGCGCGCTGCGCGGCTGCCCGCGCCCTGCCCGCGCCCACGCCGCCTGCCCGCCGCCGCTGTGCCGCCTGCCCGAGGCCCCGCCGCCGCCCGCCGCCGCTGCCCGCTGCCGGCGCCGGCGCCGGCGATCGCCGGAGTTACTGTTCCGGCCAGTGAACAGTACCCGAGCACCAAAAATACAAGTGGGTAGCCCGTTTTGACCGCCCCGGGGTCGAAACTGCGACCCGGGCCCGCCAAACAGATCCGCCACCTATGCCAACCTGCATAGGCGAAGCGTCCTACCTGCAAGAAAAGTACTATAACTAAACAGATATCAGAGCTATAAATAAAAAAATCTGCTGTAACTAAAATCACTGTACAACTGGAAATAAACTACACTGTCTGCCTCCCAAAATAATAATAATACAAATCCTCGAGTACAAGCTCCAAACCCAACCGGGAGGTAACTCCAATATATATACAACAGTGTACAGTCTCTCAATACAAAATATCCTCACTACAAGTCTCTCAAAAGAGGAAAAGAAACCGCTAATCTACTGATGATCTCCTCAGAAGGGTACCGCTACTCTCCAACGCCGGGTAGGGATCTAGCTCGCGACTCCCTCGCCACGATCAACAACCGCAGAGTCGGCAACACCTGCTAAGACTCTGCAAAACAAAGAAGAGGAGAGAAAAAGGGGGGAAAACCCCCAAAGGGTGTGAGAACTACTCCAAAAAGGGAGTTCTCAGTGGGTATCACCACCAGACCCGACGGTCTGCCCACCAAGTCCTCAAGAGACAAAAACTAACCCAAGTCATAAGATTGAAATGAGTAAGCTGGAAACTCTCAACAGCTACCCTGCCCCTAACTAAAGGCTAAAAGGGGGAGAACCAAACAGTGGTATGCGACCCCTAGCACATGAAGTGCACCACCGACCCAATCGAACTGACTGCCATATCTGGTCCAGTCAAACCTGCGCCCACCTACAACCACCTCCCGCTGACGGGCAGGAATTACGTAGGGCGTCCAAACGGACAAGCTCGCTATCGAGGAGAGAAACATGCAGGCTATGGTCAAAATCCATGCTCTCTCTCAGAACGGATAGAATCAAGATGCTCAACCTCTCACACAGCGGTCAAAGTATTCGCAACAACACGGGACCACCGTCAACCAGACAGCTCTCAACAATACTAGCACTGATCTAAACTCAACTACCAGTCTGCACTCGGCCCCCAGGCACGAGTGTAACAATAAAAGTATCTGACCGAAATAAACCCAATCAAATGAACCGGTATGACACCCGGTATTGCCTGCTCTGCTGTCGAACTCAGTAACTGATCGGCACACGGCTCGATCTCAAGATAGGTAACGGACCGGCACACGGCTCGGTCAAAAATATAAGTAACAGACCGGCACACGGCTCGGTCAACCCTACCTCCGGAGTGGCACTCGAGGGGAGCGACCCACACGAGTAAAGTACATCTCAGTAACAAGTATCTCTGTCAAGTGTCTCAATGTAGCAGGACTGGATCACGACTCTGATCAAAGTGGGAAAGCTCAACCACTAAGGAAAGACCCGACCTCAATCGGATGCACTAAACGATAAGTGGGAAACTCCATTCACTAAAGAAACTGATACCCAATCAGGTGCATAGAGAAACACCCGGTCAACCGCCCAATATCCGCGGTTGCCGCAAAGCCCCACAACTAAACCAACCTGCCCAGACACGATGTCCCGACTATACACTACCCAGACCCCCTGCTCGAACCCGAGCAACACTGACCACCTGACTAACAAGAAGGAGAAAAGAAAAGCATGGTTTCTCTTAAGTCAAGTTCCAATAAGTAGTGCAGCAGTAAAAGATGGCCTAACTACATGACCATACAAGCATGCAATTGTCCTCAAGGAAATAAAAGGGGGCTAAAGCATAATAATAGTTCCTTAGGAATAAGCAACATGCCGGAATCCCAAAACTAGACCTGTCCACAATTCAGGGTTCATCAATGGAATGATCATAATAACTCCTCAGAGTACAAATCCGCACATAGCTACGAAATCCTGTCCCAAAGCATAATCCAACCACATGAAAGGCTATGTGCTAACATAGTATGTTACATAATCTCATAGGGTAACATTATCCTAGGTAAGCTTACACTAGTCATCACATAGATGTCCAAGTCATGCAAGTCCTCAGTATATCTCATAAATACTATTCTTGCAATCATTTATACAATTATCATTAACCAGCTTACCTACTTACCAACATGAACCATGTACCCTAAACATGCATGCATCAGTCATAGAGGGGTGACATCCCCACAAGTGGACTTATATTTGCCACAGCATAACCATTGCTTTAAACAATTACTGATAATAAGCTTACCCACCTGAAGCGCTTAAACCAAGGCAAACCTGAAGTCGGTGAAGGGGGTAGACGCCCACGGTCCAAAATCTGCCAACATAACACCCTCGGTACAAGTCGCGCAAGCCTCGGCCTCAAACAGCTGAAAACACCCCTGAGTACAACAATAAGGCTTAACATTACACTTTTATTCCAAAATCAACCAAACATACACAATCTGAAAATCAGTCCCAAAGCCGTGCATATTTCACCTGCTGCAAGTGCCCAGAAAAATCCAATAAAAATACCACAGTAATCCTCGCGTCGATACCTTCGAAACGAGTACCTGCACGTCCAATTCCGAGCTCCGTACACCGAGAAACAATTCCGACAAGGGAATCACCCCGAATTGAACAACTCTCAAAAACTGTAGCAACAATTACTGTTCACAGATAAACTTCACCTTCGAGAAATATTCAGAAAATTCCAAGAAAATTTGGGCATATTCCTCGTGATGTGTAGATGCAAATCGCCTCTTGAATCGCCCCAATCCGTTGACTGTGCGCAAAGATATCACCAAAACACTGCTCCGCTGTCCCAGAACTCCGCCCCAG
Source organism: Tillandsia leiboldiana (assembly GCA_029204045.2). Classification (NCBI taxonomy): domain Eukaryota; kingdom Viridiplantae; phylum Streptophyta; class Magnoliopsida; order Poales; family Bromeliaceae; genus Tillandsia; species Tillandsia leiboldiana. The sequence continues at coordinate 21,606,659 of CM055064.1, forward strand.
AAAAGAGGTTACAAGATGATCCGAAAAACCCATGAAAAGCTCGGAATGGGAAAGACCAGTAAACATGGGAAACATAGCCCTACCTGTCGTGAAGCCAACGGCGCAAGAATCACAGAAAAAGGTGCTCGGGGTAGGCCGGGGGAGTCCTCGCACCAAAACGCGACGAAGAAGACCACAAACGAACGAGCGTCGCGCCGCGCCGTAAAAATAGAAACCTCGATAAGCGTGCCACCAAAAATCCCAAAACTTTGCAGAAAGATGCAGCCAAACTAGGGGATCAACTTTGCTGAAGGCACCCCGGCGAGAAGAGGCTCGGAAATGGCGGAAAAGGGAGAAGAAGAGGGCTCGGATCGCCTTTTATAGGCTGCAGAAACAAATGGGAAAATACCAGATAAGTCCCGATTTCCGGGCGCTGGGAGTTTTCGGGCGCGCACTGTAGCAACCCGAAATCCCCGCGCCCGAACACTGTAGCCGCCCGAAATCGTCCTGGGCCTCCACGTCGCCCGCCAAACAGGCGACAGCCGAACCCGCCGCACGCGTCGCGCCACGTGGCCACCCGCGGACGGCGACACGTGGCACGCACCCCGGTCAACGCCCGCCTGCCGCGCCCACGTGCCCGCCTGACGCCGCCGCCTGCCACCCTGCCGCGCACAGTAGACCCACCAATAGGAGAATGCCACGTGTCAAGCCTCTGCCTAGTGAACCCGGTGCACGAAATCGCGTGGACCGAACCAATAGAAACCTGCCACGTGTCCAAGCCCGGTGCACCATAAACCATGAGCCATCCCGAATACTGCGTAGACCAACCGCCGTGAACCCTCCTCTAGGATGATGCCACGTGTCCTCCCCCCGGTGCACCATGCGCCCCGCACTCTCCGTAGACCGCGCCCCGCGGACCGGCCCACTCCTGAGCCGCCACGCGTCCAGCCCCCGGTGCACGCCTGCCGCGTGGACCGGGCGGCCCGCGCCTCCGTCCGCCGCGCTGCCTGCGGCCGCTCCGCCGCTGCCGCCGCCGCCGGAAACACTGTTCCGGCGTGAACAGTGTTCGGTGCTCAAAAATGACAAGTGGGTAGTCCGTTTTAACCGTTTTCGCGCGCTGAATCCGAATTTGATGTCCATTTCGCCAAATTCCAACTCCAAAATTTGCCGAAGGCATCCGGAAAGGTAATCCTTGGTCCAAACTTCGCGCTGAGTCCAAATTTAATATCCACTTCGCGCGAAACCACTTCTAACGATCCGACGGAGTCCAATGATCACCCACGTGATCCATTAAACACACTGAGCCCAACACTAATGTCCAATTGGGGCACAAATCCCACCAACACGCCACATAGGCCTCCGGGAGCTGTAGATGATCCAGTAATCTCGACGTGGGGATCCAGGTCCTCACATCCTCCCCCACTAAGAAAAGTTTCGTCCTCGAAACTAACTCAAATCCCCCAAGGGTCCCACATACCACGGGTAGGTATCCATCAATAACGCCTCCAGCTCCCGAAACATCGCTCACTCCCCGTGATTACTTCCCAACAACAACAACAACAAGTACGGCATGGCCCGACATGCGATTTCCTCATCTCTCGAGCCAGAAATCGCAACGGGCATCCCTCGTACTCCAACAATCACAGATCTCAGAAGGGGCAAGTCAATCACGGGCGAGGGATCCAAAAGCAAAACAATCCTGAGCTGAGACGTGAAACAACACAGAGGCCCCATCAAGAGCCGGGGGAAACAGAATAACCATCCGCGCAACACGCACTAAACCACCTCCTGGTGTCTACTCAACCAGGACCACCCGAAGTATACCCACAGATTCATCCCATGAGGAAAAAGATCCAATAAGCTGGGGTCTTCACTCGGTTACTTCCGATCCAAAATCACCCGAGTGGCCTACTCAACCACGAGCTACCCTCAAAAGGGATCCTCAAGAGGCACAATCTCAAGCCACGGTTGGACACTCAACAAGCCAACATAACTCCAACAGATCCACGGGTCGAAAAGATGCCCTGACGGGGACCAAACCGTCAGTGAACGGGAGGGAAAACTGGCTCGAAAGGCGATCAAAATGCGGAGGCTCAAACTCGCGGTCAAAAATCCCAAATCAGCAACAACAATCCGCGAAAATCCCACTCAAGATGCTGAGTAATCAAAACTGATAGCCAAGCAGGCATGGCCTACGCCCAGGTATAACAATCCAAGCTGGGAATAAAGGACGTACTGAAGGCTCAACCGTGGAATCCAAGCTGCCTGCAAAACAGCGGTTCATCCTGCCACAACACTCATAGGGTTGGACTAATAAAGTGTGGACCGAAGATCCACCCACGGTAACTCCACCGCCACAATGGGAGGCATCACTAAATCACACAATTCCATCTCCCAACACAGGAACACTAGCATTGGCGCTAATATCAGACACATTATCCATTGGCCATGCTCTCTCGGCACCGCCAAGTCTAGAAGCTTCTCACCTCAAGAATGAAAGTCGGTCTCAGTCAACTTGAATAACATCAACTTGGTCGGGTTCCACCGCCGTCCCTACGGCTCGAACAAAGCGACCCAAGAAGGTATGCTTCTGCAGCTACAACTTGTACCTCAATAACTTGGCATACCACTTCATCCACACGGGCATGGTAGCACATCCACAAAGTGCTCCTCGTGCTCCAAGTCACTCTGGGAGTAAATCAAAATATCCTCGGAAAACACCACTCCCAGTTCGCCCAAGTACAACTGGGACATACAATCCCTCAGATCTTGAAGTCCACAGGGCATTCGTCATTCCATTGGGCCTCGCTAACAACTCATAATGCCACCACCGTGTCCAAAACGCCATCTAGGCGAAGTCCTCGGCTGTCTAACTCCAAGTGGGTGCTCGCATCATCCACCAACTGCCGGAGTATAATTCCATCATAAGGTCCTGGATACCATAAAAGGACCCTCACATTCGTGTATCAATGATGTGGCATCACCACAGTATACCAACGACGTGGCACTAGGTCAAACAGACCCCTCGATCCATCGGACCCTGCAACAGTGCCAAGTCTCTCTCTCAGCTCTACCGGCGATATCCAATGAGGTGCCGTCCCGGGTGGCGCGGTTCCTCGAACCACGTCAAACGCAATCTCTATCTCCCTAACCGGCGGCATTACCAACAACTAAGGTGAAATCACACACGGGATCTCGCAGGCAACAGAGATATCTCTGAGTCCCGGTGCCGCCGTAAGCACCTCTCACCCTGTCGCTAAAACCAGAGTGCTCTAACAACCTCAACGAGCAAGCCTCCAATTGCCTGTCCTGCCGAAGATCAAGTCCTCTTTTGCCGCAGTCGAACATCCTGTGGCATAGTGCCCAACAATCTCAAGCATAAGGTCAAAACACCTAATTGCTATAATTTCCAATAACTCTGCCGGTGTCTCGCGGTCTCGGCCGCACTGGACATGATCCAAAAGCCTCCTCCACGTGCACAACAACAACAGGAACCTGTACCTCTGGTGCACGTGGTAACAAATCTGCCTCTAACCCATGTAAGAGTGGAGCATGCTCTAACTCCGACTACCGTGGTGAAATCCCACCTGCGACACTCAATCCACTACCGTGGCGCCCTCCAACCGGGCGGCACAGATTCATCCGCTCAAAGCAAGTGGTTGTCGCTCAATCTGCCTGAAAATCAGGGCTATCACTAGGAAGCACGACCTCTGTCTCTGATCACAATGAGGCGACGAATAAGGTCCTCCGCAGATAACAAATCCACGCTATCGCTGCGCCACTCTGATAAAATACTGATGTCGCCTTCGTGGTCCACTCGACCTCTGACATCTCGGGAATTCGTCATCCAAGAAAAGAAAATTAGTCATGCCCCTGCCGGCCGATCTGTCCCCCATCATCCGGCGCCAAGCGCCAAAATCCAGAACTCACCTCTGGCGGCAGATCCCTATCCAAAGGAACTGCAATGCCGCGCTCCATACACTGTGCCTGCTCCATCGAGGCGTCTAAATCCACAATGGAGGGACTGAATAACAGAAAGGTGCCCTGGCGCAATCCACTCCCAGTCTCATATATCCTATGCGCCTCGTCCCTCGAATCTGGAGCGCGCAGTTCAACAACTGCATACACTCACAAGCACAGGGAGGCTCTCAATTAATCACTCCATCACCACCAGCCGCGACTCTGCCTCCAAGGGCTCTAAACTCAATCTTACGAGTCGGGGTGGTTCATCTGCCAAATATGGCTCAATAGGTCGATCATGTCCCACAGCTCACCAGCTGTCAACCATCCACCCTGCCTCGGTGCCTCGACACTAAACCTTGGCACAGAGGGGGCTACTCAGTGCTCCGGCAACTGTGTCACCAAGACCAGCTGCTCCCTCAGCCGCTGACAAGCCTCAGACAATCCTGTCATCTGGGTCCGGGGTTCTCTGACCTCAATCCGGGTATCCGGCCCAAAACCAACTGCTCAAGCTCAACTGCTATAACAGGATGCACACGGGTCAAAACCCAGCGTCGGGGAGACACCGCTCGCCACGACGAAACAACAAAACAGTACACAACAACACTCGACCCAATCCAGCGAAAGTCTAAAGCATGTCACCCGTTCCACAGCATTATGTTGTCTGCAGCCAACATAATCACTTAGGAGAATAAACATGCCAATCACTCCTCCCGTCCCTCGGGAGAGGTATAAAACTCAATCAGGACTCTCGCAAAAATCACGACTCTCACAAAGTCAACCAAGGGTCAAACCAAAAGCCTAGGGTTTCTAAGTCCACCATGACCTACAACCTAGGCTCTGATACCACTCTAATCTGTCACGCCCCGGGGTCGAAACTGCGACCCGGGCCCGCCAAACAGATCCGCCACCTATGCCAACCTGCATAGGCGAAGCGTCCTACCTGCAAGAAAAGTACTATAACTAAACAGATATCAGAGCTATAAATAAAAAAATCTGCTGTAACTAAAATCACTGTACAACTGGAAATAAACTACACTGTCTGCCTCCCAAAATAATAATAATACAAATCCTCGAGTACAAGCTCCAAACCCAACCGGGAGGTAACTCCAATATATATACAACAGTGTACAGTCTCTCAATACAAAATATCCTCACTACAAGTCTCTCAAAAGAGGAAAAGAAACCGCTAATCTACTGATGATCTCCTCAGAAGGGTACCGCTACTCTCCAACGCCGGGTAGGGATCTAGCTCGCGACTCCCTCGCCACGATCAACAACCGCAGAGTCGGCAACACCTGCTAAGACTCTGCAAAACAAAGAAGAGGAGAGAAAAAGGGGGGAAAACCCCCAAAGGGTGTGAGAACTACTCCAAAAAGGGAGTTCTCAGTGGGTATCACCGCCAGACCCGACGGTCTGCCCACCAAGTCCTCAAGAGACAAAAACTAACCCAAGTCATAAGACTGAAATGAGTAAGCTGGAAACTCTCAACAGCTACCCTGCCCCTAACTAAAGGCTAAAAGGGGGAGAACCAAACAGTGGTATGCGACCCCTAGCACATGAAGTGCACCACCGAACCAATCGAACTGACTGCCATATCTGGTCCAGTCAAACCTGCGCCCACCTACAACCACCTCCCGCTGACGGGCAGGAATTACGTAGGGCGTCCAAACGGACAAGCTCGCTATCGAGGAGAGAAACATGCAGGCTATGGTCAAAATCCACGCTCTCTCTCAGAACGGATAGAATCAAGATGCTCAACCTCTCACACAGCGGTCAAAGTATTCGCAACAACACGGGACCACCGTCAACCAGACAGCTCTCAACAATACTAGCACTGATCTAAACTCAACTACCAGTCTGCACTCGGCCCCCAGGCACGAGTGTAACAATAAAAGTATCTGACCGAAATAAACCCAATCAAATGAACCGGTATGACACCCGGTACTGCCTGCTCTGCTGTCGAACTCAGTAACTGATCGGCACACGGCTCGATCTCAAGATAGGTAACGGACCGGCACACGGCTCGGTCAAAAATATAAGTAACAGACCGGCACACGGCTCGGTCAAGCCTACCTCCGGAGTGGCACTCGAGGGGAGCGACCCACACGAGTAAAGTACATCTCAGTAACAAGTATCTCTGTCAAGTGTCTCAATGTAGCAGGACTGGATCACGACTCTGATCAAAGTGGGAAAGCTCAACCACTAAGGAAGGACCTGACTTCAATCGGATGCACTAAACGATAAGTGGGAAACTCCATCCACTAAAGAAACTGATACCCAATCAGGTGCATAGAGAAACACCCGGTCAACCGCCCAATATCCGCGGTTGCCGCAAAGCCCCACAACTAAACCAACCTGCCCAGACACGATGTCCCGACTATACACTACCCAGACCCCCTGCTCGAACCCGAGCAACACTGACCACCTGACTAACAAGAAGGAGAAAAGAAAAGCATGGTTTCTCCTAAGTCAAGTTCCAATAAGTAGTGCAGCAGTAAAAGATGGCCTAACTACATGACCATACAAGCATGCAATTGTCCTCAAGGAAATAAAAGGGGGCTAAAGCATAATAATAGTTCCTTAGGAATAAGCAACATGCCGGAATCCCAAAACTAGACCTGTCCACAATTCAGGGTTCATCAATGGAATGATCATAATAACTCCTCAGAGTACAAATCCGCACATAGCTACGAAATCCTGTCCCAAAGCATAATCCAACCACATGAAAGGCTATGTGCTAACATGGTATGTTACATAATCTCATAGGGTAACATTATCCTAGGTAAGCTTACACTAGTCATCACATAGATGTCCAAGTCATGCAAGCCCTCAGTATATCTCATAAATACTATTCTTGCAATCATTTATACAATTATCATTAACCAGCTTACCTACTTACCAACATGAACCATGTACCCTAAACATGCATGCATCAGTCATAGAGGGGTGACATCCCCACAAGTGGACTTATATTTGCCACAGCATAACCATTGCTTTAAACAATTACTGATAATAAGCTTACCCACCTGAAGCGCTTAAACCAAGGCAAACCTGAAGTCGGTGAAGGGGGTAGACGCCCACGGTCCAAAATCTGCCAACATAACACCCTCGGTACAAGTCGCGCAAGCCTCGGCCTCAAACAGCTGAAAACACCCCTGAGTACAACAATAAGGCTTAACATTACACTTTTATTCCAAAATCAACCAAACATACACAATCTGAAAATCAGTCCCAAAGCCGTGCATATTTCACCTGCTGCAAGTGCCCAGAAAAATCCAATAAAAATACCACAGTAATCCTCGCGTCGATACCTTCGAAACGAGTACCTGCACGTCCAATTCCGAGCTCCGTACACCGAGAAACAATTCCGACAAGGGAATCACCCCGAATTGAACAACTCTCAAAAACTGTAGCAACAATTACTGTTCACAGATAAACTTCACCTTCGAGAAATATTCAGAAAATTCCAAGAAAATTTGGGCATATTCCTCGTGATGTGTAGATGCAAATCGCCTCTTGAATCGCCCCAATCCGTTGCCTGTGCGCAAAGATATCACCAAAACACTGCTCCGCTGTCCCAGAACTCCGCCCCAGAAAAGAGGTTACAAGATGATCCGAAAAACCCATGAAAAGCTCGGAATGGGAAAGACCAGTAAACATGGGAAACATAGCCCTACCTGTCGTGAAGCCAACGGCGCAAGAATCACAGAAAAAGGTGCTCGGGGTAGGCCGGGGGAGTCCTCGCACCAAAACGCGACGAAGAAGACCACAAACGAACGAGCGTCGCGCCGCGCCGTAAAAATAGAAACCTCAATAAGCGTGCCACCAAAAATCCCAAAACTTTGCAGAAAGATGCAGCCAAACTAGGGGATCAACTTTGCTGAAGGCACCCCGGCGAGAAGAGGCTCGGAAATGGCGGAAAAGGGAGAAGAAGAGGGCTCGGATCACCTTTTATAGGCTGCAGAAACAAATGGGAAAATACCGGATAAGTCCCGATTTCCGGGCGCTGGGAGTTTTCGGGCGCGCACTGTAGCAACCCGAAATCCCCGCGCCCGAACACTGTAGCCGCCCGAAATCGTCCTGGGCCTCCACGTCGCCCGCCAAACAGGCGACAGCCGAACCCGCCGCACGCGTCGCGCCACGTGGCCACCCCGCGGACGGCGACACGTGGCACGCACCCCGGTCAACGCCCGCCTGCCGCGCCCACGTGCCCGCCTGACGCCGCCGCCTGCCACCCTGCCGCGCACAGTAGACCCACCAATAGGAGAATGCCACGTGTCAAGCCTCTGCCTAGTGAACCCGGTGCACGAAATCGCGTGGACCGAACCAATAGAAACCTGCCACGTGTCCAAGCCCGGTGCACCATAAACCATGAGCCATCCCGAATACTGCGTAGACCAACCGCCGTGAACCCTCCTCTAGGATGATGCCACGTGTCCTCCCCCCGGTGCACCATGCGCCCCGTACTCTCCGTAGACCGCGCCCCGCGGACCGGCCCACTCCTGAGCCGCCACGCGTCCAGCCCCCGGTGCACGCCTGGCGCGTGGACCGGGCGGCCCGCGCCTCCGTCCGCCGCGCTGCCTGCGGCCGCTCCGCCGCTGCCGCCGCCGCCGGAAACACTGTTCCGGCGTGAACAGTGTTCGGTGCTCAAAAATGACAAGTGGGTAGTCCGTTTTAACCGTTTTCGCGCGCTGAATCCGAATTTGATGTCCATTTCGCCAAATTCCAACTCCAAAATTTGCCGAAGGCATCCGGAAAGGTAATCCTTGGTCCAAACTTCGCGCTGAGTCCAAATTTAATATCCACTTCGCGCGAAACCACTTCTAACGATCCGACGGAGTCCAATGATCACCCACGTGATCCATTAAACACACTGAGCCCAACACTAATGTCCAATTGGGGCACAAATCCCACCAACACGCCACATAGGCCTCCGGGAGCTGTAGATGATCCAGTAATCTCGACGTGGGGATCCAGGTCCTCACAGTTTTCGCGCGCTGAATCCGAATTTGACGTTCGTTTCGCCAAATTCCCATCCGATAAATCGCCGGAGGCTCCCGGAAAGGTATTTTTAATTTGAATTTCGCGCTCAGTCCAATTTTAATATCCGTTTTGCGCGAAAATACCTCTAAACATCCGATGGGGTCAACCGATCACCCATGTGATCCATTTAAGCTCGAAGTCCAACACTTGTGTCCAATTATGCCCCAACACCTCCAACACACCACGTAGGCCTCCAGTAGCCACCCCCACACACTGCAACAGCTCTGCGGAGATCCAGGTCATCACAAATTTAGAAGCATCATTGTCTCTTGTTGCACCAAATACAATGTCATCGACATAGATTTGTGCCACAACGAAGTTATCCTGATAATGCTTCACAAAGAGAGTCCGATCTGCTCCCCCTCGAGTATAGCCCTTCTCCAAAAGGTGCTTTGTCAACCTTTCGTACCACGCTCGCGGTGCTTGTTTTAGACCATAAAGAGCCTTTTTCAAACAAAAAATATGGTTAGGTTGCTTATGGTCTACAAAACCTTTCGGTTGAGCCATATAAACTTCCTCGTTCAAAAACCCATTTAAAAACGCGCTCTTAACGTCCATTTGATAGAGTTTGATTTTAAAATGACAAGCAATTGTGAACAAAATACGAATCGACTCGAGTCGAGCTACCGAGGCGAACGTCTCATCAAAGTCTATTCCTTCAATTTGCGAGTAGCCCTGAGCAACTAGACGTGCTTTGTTCCTGATAATGGTACCATCCTCATTTTTCTTGTTCTTGAAAATCCATTTAGTACCAATTACATTGTGTTGCGTCGGTGGCTTCGTTAGTTCCCAGAATTTGTTTCTTTCGAACTGATGGAGCTCTTCTTGCATTGCTTCAATCCAGTAGTCATCCTGAAGAGCTTCATCGACGTTCTTTGGTTCTATCATGGAGACGTAACATGCGACTCCACAAACCAACTGTCTCCGAGTCCTGACTCCTTCTTGTGGGTCTCAAATATTGTTCGATTCTGGATGATCCTTGGAGATACGTAGCATTTGAGGTAACGGAGTACTCGGAGGTACATGTGATGATTCCTGCATATTAGATAAACTAGAAGAACCATTAGATGCATCAACTTTATCGAAGGAATTATTATGAGAAGATGCATTTACAGGAGTATCATCATGTAGAAACATATCAGGGGTAGATTTATCAGATGCAAAGTGAAAAGCTTCATCTACTTTAACATTAATAGATTCTACCATCGTTTTAGATTCCAGGTTAAATACCCGATATGCTCTACTGTTTGTAGAAGAACCCATGAAAATCCTTTCGTCACTTCGAGAGTCGAATTTATCAAGATTTTCGCGATCACGTAAAATGTAACAGCGACTCCCAAAGATACGAAAATATTTGATATTCGGTTTTCTACAAAACCATAGTTCATATGGTGTATTTAAAGTGTTAAGGATTTTGTTTTGGCTTATTTCGTGAAAGTGTTTAAGTCTTTAAGATTGAAGATGAAGAATCTTGGATCATATACCTCAATCTCAAGAAAGAAGAATTCAAAAGGATCAGGTAAGTTTAACCAAACATTTTTGGTGATTTGAATACTTCTTATAATGTAGAAACACTTGGATGGATTTTTAATCGCATAAAAATTAAAAACTGGACAAGTTACATGTTCAGGATCCGGAACAGGGGACTACAGTCCGGACACCGAACGTTGGTAGTTCATGCACAATTCCAGTCCTGAACATCCCCGTTTCGTTCCGGACCCCGAATGTGGATTTTGCTGAAACTGCATGAACAGTCCGGACCGTGGCATTTCATTCCGGACCCCGAACCTTGATTTTTCAGGAATTCTCTGAAAAACAACGATAGTCCTGAACGTGCCTAATCCGGTCCGGACCGTCGTGCGGGAAAAATTATGTTACAATCAGTTTTTGATTCTTATCCTCTTCCAATGGTTTCTAACCTATAAGTAAACCCTAATTCTATCTTTTAGGGTAATCCACCATAAGTTTTATACTCCGAAAAATGACGAAAAAATATTAACGGAGAAAAACTTATAAGATCCACATATAGAGAAGAAAAGAAATTACTAGATTTAAATCTATGTTTCTTCATCTATATTGATTAATTTGATTCTAGGTTTTCTTACTCAAATTTTGAGTAGAATCAAATTAATGAATACTTAGATGGCATTTCCGATCTATCTTTGATCTAAGTATTCGGCGGATCATCACCACCAACAAAACAACGATTTTTCCCCAAAATCGGCGCGTGGATTCGCATGGACTTGTGGATTCAAGGTGCTACCGCTCTCGTGGATTCGGAGCGAGGTACGTTCGTGTGATCGAGACGTACTACCTGGTGGAGACCGTGGATTCGGTCAGACGTCGTGGACTCGACGTTGGACGCCGTGGATTCGGCGTTGGACGCCGTGGATTCGGCGTTGGACGCCGTGGATTCGGCGTTGGACGCAAATCGTGGATTCGAGGGGCATTGCGGAGCGAGCGAAGAAGATCAACTCGGAGCGTATGGAAAAAGGTTGAGTCGTCTGTGTCGGGTTATGTAAATAATGATCTAAATAGGGGAAAAAACACCTAGAGGGGGGTGAATAGGTGTAAACAATAAACACTCAAAAATCTTTGCGCAATAAAACCCAATGCGGAAATGAAAAATAACACGCAAGATTTTTACGTGGAAAACTCCAAAACCAGGAGTAAAAAACCACGGGACCGATAACACGGTGAAATCAACTAAGATTATAACACGTACAAAGGTGATATAACGCACTCACAGACGACTCAACCTTTTTCCATACGCTCCGAGTTGATCTTCTCCGCTCGCTCCGCAACGGTTCTCGAATCCACGATCTGCGTCCAACGCCGAATCCACGGCGTCCAACGTCGAATCCACGACGTCGACCGAATCCACGGTCTTCACCCAGTAACACGTCTCGAATCCACGAACGTACCTCGCTCCGAATCCACGAGAGCGGTTGCACCTTGAATCCACAAGGCCACGCGAGTCCACGTGCCGATTTTGGGGAAATCGTTGTTTTTGGGTGGTGATGATCCGCCGAATACTTAGATTAGAAATAGATCAGAAATACCATCTAAGTATTCATTAATTTGATTCTACTCAAAATCCGAGTATGAAAACCTAGAATCAAATCAATCAATATAGATGAAGAAACATAGGATTAAATCTATTGATTTCCTTTCTTCTCTATAGGTGGATTTTTCTTTTTATGGCCGTATTCTGATTTATTCGGCTTACCCTAGAAAATGAATCATAGGGTTTATTTATAGGTTAGAAACCGTTGGAAGAGGATAAGAATCAAAAACTAACATTTTCTGGAATTTTACAGGACGACGGTCCGGACTGGAATTATGGCGGTCCGGACTGTCGTAACGAGACAGACTATTTCCAGAAAAACAGACGTTCGGGGTCCGGACTGAAATGCATGATCCGGACTGTTCATACATCTCAGCAAAACCCATGTTCGGGGTCCGGATCAGAAATGGCTTGGATCCGGACTGTTCATACATTTCAGCAAAACCCATGTTCGGGGTTCGGATCAGAAATGGCTTGGATCTGGACTGGATTTGCGCATGAACAAACAACGTTCGGGGTCCGGACTGCCGTGCCTGATCTGGATCCTGAACATGTCCCATGTCCAGTTTTTGATTTTTATGCAATTAAAAATTCATCCAAGTGTTTCTACACTATACGAAGTATTCGGATCAACAAAAATAATTAGTTAAACGTACCTGATCCTTTTGAATTCTTCTTTCTTGAGATTGAGGTATATGGTCCAAACTTCTTTATCTTCAATCTTCAAGACTTAAAATTTTCACGAAATACGCCAAAACAAATTCCTTAACAATCTCCCCCTTTGGCGGTTTCGTGACAAAACAAAAATCCACTCAAGAAAATTCAAAAAGATATTTTTGTTGATATCACCATACAACAAAAATTTACATTGGAGAACCAATAAATAAACACATGAGATAAACTCCTCAAACAGACTCTAGACTTAGAAATCTGTACTCTCTGCAAAAAGAAATCATTCTTGACAAACAAAAGATCGTTAGATACCTCAAGAATATTTAGCATTCAAAACCTAACAGAGATAGAGTTTATACTCACCATGACATTCACGAATTCAGATATGTAATAAGATCACAATCAAACATCGGCATATCTTCTAAGCAATAAAATTCCAAATGTCATAACTTTGTTAGTAATCAAACAACTTGTTAGTAATATTACATGCCCAAATAGTTAGTCGAATAGTTAGTCGAGACATGCATTCAATCACAATACAAAACCAAAAGTTGTGATACTTACCTTTCAAGATTCAAAGTTGTTCAAAGTTTAACGTTCTTCTCACAAACCATTGTTCATCTCTCTCTCCCCCTTTTTGTCACAAAAGAAGCCAAAATCGCAAAAATTGGAGAGTTAAGAGTTCAGAAAATGTGAAAACTAAATCTAAAACCTGCATGAGAAGAGATTAGAAGAAAAACGATTACTCAGAATCGTCCGAACTGATGCATCCGAGTTTTTGAAAAATTTTCTTTAATCGCTTATTCATGGACGACTGCGTCTTTTTAACCTCTTTTATTTCTTCCTTTATTTCAATGAACTCATTGGACATGCATTCTTGTTCGGAAGAGAGTCGTTGTTGTTCCCTATAAATAGATGTAACGGAAGCATCATCCTCTGAAGGGGAAGCTGTTGGAGATGGAGCTGAAGCTGTTGCTTGTGGTTGTCAAGCTGTTGCTTGTGGTTGTGATTTCCGTCGGCGAGGAGGTGATGGAGGTTCATCTTGTTTAGTGGAGAGAGACTTCACAATAGTCGTTTCATTGATTGTACCTAGAATGTGCATGTAGGAGCTCGCACTTGTGTCGACCTTAAATTTCCGAAAGATGCGCATAATGATCATAGGATAGGGGAGTCTCTCTGTAGGGTGAGCATGTTCCACATAGCGTGCCATTCTTGACCAAATGAGATAAGGAATGTTTAAATTTGATCCCAAAGCTACTGCGGGATTTCCAAGAAGATAAAGAAATAACATCCTATCCCATCGCAGAACCTTTGTTTGCATGTTTGGAAGAATGTTATAGCAAACAATAAAGTTCACGTAGCGATATTCTGGTCGAAGTTCTTTTGAGAAAACGGAATTTCCTGTTGACAGAGTATCTGGAAGACAAATTCCATCAACGACCACTCTCCAGGAGTTGGTAGAGAAGATTTGACTTTTCAGATAATTAGGTCCATCAACTCTGGCTTTCATCCCTAACACCTCTCCAATCAATTAAGGTGTGACTTTAATCTTAATATTTCTAACCTTTGTTAGAAATTCTCGATGTCCGTCCTCCTGATCAACTAGACTTGAAGCATTTTGATAAAACATTCTTACCGAATGAAGACAATACCTAGTGGACTCAGGGAAATTGCAAATGGGGCCAAGACCCGCCTGGTCAAACAGAGTCCCAAAGAGTGCAGATCGTTCCTTCAGTGCTTTGACATTGACATGTCTTTCGCCAATGCATTCCCGATTTTCAAAATCCTTGATCCTTGCAGAGCTGATAAAATCTTGTGGAGGAGGCTGGCTAGCAAGTGGCTCCTCAATGGATATTCCTCGAGCACTCCCTCTCTTTCTGGCAACATTCTTCCTCTTTGGCTTGATCGGGCTTGTTTCCATGGGGGCTTTCCCTTTTTCAGCGGCAGTAGGCGGAGCCTTTGCCTTTGACGTTTCTGCAGGGGCTTTCCCTTTCAAAGCAGTGGGAGCAGTTGCTTCAACCTGAAGCTCATCCCAATCTATAGATTCAGTTTCCGATTCTGTCTCGGAATCATCTCTCATTTTCTTGCTTTTCCTGGTTCTCTTAGGCTTGTCAGTTGGTTTTGCATGGACCATAGCAACCAACAAAACTATTATCAGTGAGAACACCATTGTCGCTATTCAAACTCAAGAACCTGCGAGCAATAACTCAAGAACACGACAAAAATTGTTTATTTTCAAAAATTTGAAAAATTGTACCTAAACAATCATTATCATGTAGAGAGACTAGGTATCAAATTAGTTTTGCCAAAAGAATTTTAAAAATAAATCAAACCCATGATTTTCAAAAATTCCTATTATATGTCCTAAAACCGAAATTTTAGAAATTGAAGCCTAAAAATTCGTTAATCAGGAGAATACCTAGCATATAATCAAAACTAGTCTACCCAGAGTTCTTATTTCAAAAGAAATTTGATCAAAAACCAATCCAAAACGAAAAAGATACAAAATTTTCATCACGTTTTGAGGAAAAACATGAAAAACTGTGAAAAACCGAGATTTTGATCAAGAAAACTTACTTAGAATCGAAGAATTTGAGTTTGGAAGCCTCCAAAAAGGATGAATTCTAGAGAGAGAAGCTTTGGAGACTTAGGAACAAAAGATTGAAGTAAAAAGAAATCAAAACCCTTTTGTTCTATATAAAACCCTAGCCGCGGTCCGGATCGGACCGAGGTGGTAGCTCTTTCCTCCATGTGGCGGTAGTTTTCACACTCCTCATTGGGATGTAACTCTTTCCACATCTTTTGAGCATAACAATTTTCATTAACTCCCCCTCAAATGGCTATCAATTATTTAAAATATAAAGTATTCAACCAAAAATTGATCTCAATTTCATACTCGACTCAATTGTCAAATAAGATAAAAACTAAACCAAGAGATCATTTGAGAGAGAAATTGACTTTGATCAAAACAAAGATGATTTAATTGACATAAATGATCATTGCATCAAATGAATTATTATGATATCCAAAGCATAATAAATTTCTAAATAAACGAAAAGATGCTATTAAAGTCAATAATACACATGCTCAATGAATGTTCTATGTCTAAGCATAGATAATGAACAAAAACACAAAACCAAAACCTAACCTAAGCAATGATTTCAAAAGGAATTATTTCAAGGAAAGCATTTCAATTGCCTTACGCAAATGAATAAATCGTTTTTGATCCAAAGGTTTTGTTAAGATGTTAGCTAATTGATCCTCAGTTGAAATGTAGGAAATTTGAAGAATATTTGATTCAACTAGCTCTCTTAGAAAATGATATCTAAGTTCAATGTGTTTTGTTCTCGAGTGCAACACAGGGTTTTTAGAAATGTTTATAGCACTTGTGTTGTCACAAAGAATTGTTACCGAAGTTGCTGAAATTCGGAAGTCGCTCAACACACTTTTCATCCAAATGAGTTGGGTTGAACAACTACCTGCTGAAATATATTCCGCTTCGGCAGTCGAGAGTGCAATGCAGTTTTGCTTTTTACTATGCCAAGCAACAAGGCAATGGCCAAGATAAAAACATGCACCACTCGTGCTCTTCCGATCATCCACAGATCCTGCCCAATCGGCATCTGAATATCCTATAATGCCAAGCGTTGTTCCCATAGGATACCAAATTCCGAAATTCAAAGTTCCTTTGATGTACCAGATAATCCTTTTCACCGCTTTCAGGTGAACCTCCTTTGGTGCTGATTGATATCTCGCGCAAATCCCAACACTAAAGGATATATCCGGGCGACTAGCTGTAAGATAGAGTAGACTTCCTATCATGCTGCGATAAAGCTTCTCATCTACACTCTCACTAAGAGATTCACTTTCTAATCCCTTATTGCTAGTTCCCATAGGAGTCGGAAAATCTTTAGAGTTTTCTAAATCGAATTTCTTCACCAACTCCCTTGCATACTTGGATTGACACAAATGGATGCCATCATCATTTTGTTTCACTTGCAATCCAAGAAAGTATGTCAGTTCGCCCATCAACGACATCTCAAATTTGCTTTCCATGGTTTCAGCGAATTTAGAAGCATCATTGTCTCTAGTTGCCCCAAATACAATGTCATCGACATAGATTTGTGCCACAATGAAATTATTCTGATAATGCTTCACAAAGAGAGTCCGGTCAGCTCCCCCTCGAGTATAGCCCTTTTCTAATAGGTGCTTTGTCAACCTTTCGTACCACGTTCGCGGTTCTTGTTTTAGACCGTAAAGAGCCTTTTTCAAACGAAAAACATGATTAGGTTGTTTACAGTCTACAAAACCTTTCGGTTGAGCCACATAAACTTCCTTATTTAAAAACCCATTTAAAAATGCGCTCTTGACGTCCATTTAAAAGAGTTTGATTTTAAAATGACAAGCAATAGCAAATAAAATACGAATTGACTCGAGTCTAGCTACCGGGGCGAATGTTTCATCAAAATATATACCTTCTATTTGAGAGTAGCCTTGAGCAACTAAGCGTACTTTATTCCTGATGATGGTACCATCCTCGTTCTTCTTATTCATGAAAATCCATTTAGTACCAATCACGTTGTGTTGCTTCGGAGGCTTTGTTAATTCCCAGACTTTGTTTCGTTCGAACTGATGGAGCTCTTCCTGCATAGCTTCAATCCAGTAGTCATCCTGAAGAGTTTCATCGATGTTCTTTGGTTAAATCATGGAGACATAGCATGCGACTCCACAAACCAACTGTCTCCGAGTTCTAACTCCTTCTTGTGGGTCTCCAATAATGTTAGATTCCGGATGATCCTTGGAGATGCGTAACGTTTGCGGTAACGGAGTAGTCGGAGGTACATGTGATAATTCCTGCACATTAGATAAACTTGAAGAACTATTAGATGCATCAACTTTATTGAAAGAGTTATTACGAGAAGATGCATTTACAGGAGTATCATCATCTAGAGACATATCAAGGGTAGATTTATCAGATGCAAAGTGGAAAGCTTCATCTACTTTAACATTTATAGATTCTATCATCGTTTTAGATTCCAAGTTAAATACCCGATATGCTCTACTGTTAGTAGAATAACCCATGAAAATCCCTTCGTCGCTTCGAGAGTCGAACTTACCAAGGTTTTTGCGATCACGCAGAATAAAACATCGACTCCCAAAGATACGACAATATTTGATATTCGGTTTTCTACTAAACCACAGCTCATATGGTGTATTTAAAGTTCCAGGGCGCAAATACACTCGATTAATTACATAGACAGCGGTGTTCACAGCTTCAGCCCAAAAATATAACGGTAAATTCCGGCTATGAAGCATCACACGCGCCATCTCTTGAACAACCCTGTTTTTGCGCTCAACAACACCATTCTGCTGAGGTGTATAGGGTGCTGAGAATTCATGTTTTATCCCATTGGAAGTGCAAAAATCAAAGAATTTAGAATTAATGAATTCTCCACCTCTATCACTTCGAACACGAACGATCTTTTCATTTCTTTCATTCATAATACGATGACAAACCTCATGAAAAGAGTCGAAAGTATCCGCTTTCTCTTTTAAAAAAGTTACCCATGAATACCTAGAGAAATCATCAACCAAAAAAAAAATATACCATTTACCTCCCAAAGATGGTTGACGAGTCGGCCCCATTAAATCCATATGCAGTAATTCCAAGGGCCGTTTGGTACCGACGTGGTTTAAGTTCTTGTGTGCAACTCTTGATTCTTTTCCCTTTTGACAACCACCACACACAATGTTTTCTTTAAATAAAAGTTTAGGAACCCCCTTAACCACGTCCTTATTTGAAATCCTTGCTAAGTTCTTTAAAATTCATGTGACCTAGTCTTTCATGCCAAACAATTTCATTATCCAAAGAAACTAGGTTACATTTTTCAGAAACTTTGTTTGAAACAACTTAGCAATTATTTTCCGATCTAACCCCTTTTAAAAAGAATACCTGGTCCTTATCAGTTACAACACATTCTACAGAAGAAAAATTAACTGAGAACCCATTGTCACAAAGTTGACATATACTAATGAGGTTAGTCTTTTGGCCTTCAACAAATAAAACATTGTTCAAAACCGGGCCTTTAGGAATAGCGATTGTTCCCTTTCCAACAATTTTGGAAGAACGACCGTCTCCGAAAACAACATGTCCTCCGGAGATTTTCTCTAAAGTTTGAAAACTGTTTTTGTCACCGGTCATGTGATGAGAACAACCACTATCCAAATACCAAGACGAATTATCATAAGCGTGTAAAGAAGTATGAACAACAAGACAAGGGAAGATTTCACCTTTGCGTACCCAAACCTTTTGAGTTTTGGAGTACGTCGGAAATGATTGTGAAGTTGATACCTTTGGTGAAAGCGTCTTGATTGATCCATCGCTTTTCCTTGACATCGTCGTCTTGTTTGATGTACTACCAATGTTCTTTCCTTTTGAAAGATCCTTCTTTGATTTGCGGGAAATGAACTCATTGGTAGTAGTTGCAAGATGTGCTTGATTTGATCTTAGCGCTCCATTCTTGCAATTTCTTCTTATGTGCCCTGTATAACCACAACGAAAACATACCTTTGTTCTTGACGATCCCGAAGAGGGTGAGGTAGGGTTGTTGTCGTTGTATGCTGAGAATTCCGTCGTCGGAGGAGGAGTTACCGACTGGGGCACAAAAACTGTTCCACTCGAACTAGGAATGTCTCCAGTTTGAGTGTATCCGAGGCCGAATCGGTTTGTTTGACCAAGACCAAGTAATTTATCCAACTTGCTCCTTCCAGAAGAGAATCTCTTTAAATCATCCTTGAGTTGGAAAATGGTCTTCGTCATTTCCATTTTTTCCTGTCGAACCTCGCCATAGAGCTTCAAGAAGTAATTCGCTTTATTCACCATATCTATATAATTCTTCTCGAAATGCTCATTGGACTCTTGAAGGGAAACATTTACTTTAATCAGATTATCCCTTTCCGCTTCAAGAGCGTTTGAGAGAGAAGTTGTCATTTTTGCTTCTTCTTCGAGATCCTGCAATCTCCCTTTCAAACTGTTGTATTGCTTAGCCAGTTTCTTTGAATCCCTCAAAAGTCTGTGGTAGGCTAGAGCAAAATCTTCACCTTCAGAGTTACTCGATTCGTCGTCCGTTGCAGTTTTTTTAACCTGGGAGAAGTTGGACAATGAATCGGATGTACTTGCCATTAAGCATATGAAGGGTGAAGATGTGGACGCGTGGAATGCCGTTGCGTTGTTCTCTTCATCACTTGAAGATGACTCATTTGTCATTGAGGTGTCATCCCAAGTGACGGCTTGCATCGCCTTCTTCTTGGACGGATTCTTATTTGGACACTCCGTCGAGATATGGCCGTATCCTCGGCACTTGAAGCATTGGACTTGTCCTTCTGAGCTTTTCTTATCCTTTGAAAAACTTTCTTGCTTTCTTGACTTTTGGCTTGAAAAACCTTTGCCTTTCTTCCACTTTCCGGAGGATGAAGTTTTACTTGAATTACCCCTTCGAAAGTTTCGGCAAAAATTTCTTGTCAAGAGAGCAAGCAGCTTCTCAAAGTCCTCCATAGATAGGTTCTCGTCATCGCCTGAGGAGGATGAATCCGTGTCTTCTTCTTTTGTAGTTTTCAACGCAAAACCTGAAGATTTAGAAGTAGATACTTTTCTAGAAGAATAGTTAGTAGGAAATGTCATTTCATATGTTTGTAATGAACCAACTAATTCTTCTACATGGATTTCGTCCGGGTGTTTAATAGTTTCAATGGCCGTAACCTTGGAACGAAATCTTTCAGGAAGAGTTCTTAAGATCTTTCTTACAATTTTAAATTCTGGAATTTTCTCTCCCAAGTTAGCACATGTGTTTACGATGTCTTGGAATCGTGTATAGTAGTCTGTGAATGATTCATTTTCTGCCATGAAAATAGAGTCAAATCTGTTCGTAAGCATTTGCAGCTTTTGAATCTTCACAAGGTTAGTGCCCTCATGTGTAACTTGAAGAACATCCCAGATTTCTTTCGCAGTCTCACATGCTGAGACGCGAGAGAATTCAGTTTGAGACAAGGCATTAAATAAAGCATTGATTCCTTTGCCATTGTAAGAAGATAAGTCTATCTCTTCCTTGGTCCATTTCGACCTAGGTTTGATGGTGTGAACATCAACAATAACTTCAGTTGGATTTGACCATCCTAACTCGATAGATCGCCACACCCGTTCGTCGATGGAAATAAGAAATGCTTTCATCCGTACTTTCCAGTAGGCATAATTTGTTCCATCGAAAAACGGGAGTCTGTTGATGTTTCCACCTTCAGCCATTGTTTACAACCCTATTCCCGCTCTGATACCACTTGTCGGGTTATGTAAATAATGATCTAAATAGGGGAAAAAACACCTAGAGGGGGGTGAATAGGTGTAAACAATAAACACTCAAAAATCTTTGCGCAATAAAACCCAATGCGGAAATGAAAAATAACACGCAAGATTTTTACGTGGAAAACTCCAAAACCAGGAGTAAAAAACCACGGGACCGATAACACGGTGAAATCAACAAAGATTATAACACGTACAAAGGTGGTATAACGCACTCACAGACGACTCAACCTTTTTCCATACGCTCCGAGTTGATCTTCTCCGCTCGCTCCGCAACACTTCTCGAATCCACGATCTGCGTCCAACGCCGAATCCACGGCGTCCAACGTCGAATCCATGACGTCGACCGAATCCACGGTCTTCACCCAGTAGCACGTCTCGAATCCACGAACGTACCTCGCTCCGAATCCACGAGAGCGGTTGCACCTTGAATCCACAAGGCCACGCGAGTCCACGCGCCGATTTTGGGGAAATCGTTGTTTTTGGGTGGTGATGATCCGCCGAATACTTAGATTAGAAATAGATCGGAAATACCATCTAAGTATTCATTAATTTGATTCTACTCAAAATCTGAGTATGAAAACCTAGAATCAAATCAATCAATATAGATGAAGAAACATAGGATTAAGTCTATTGATTTTCTTTCTTCTCTATAGGTGGATTTTTCTTTTTATGGCCGTATTTTGATTTATTCGGCTTACCCTAGAAAATGAATAATAGGGTTTATTTATAGGTTAGAAACCGTTGGAAGAGGATAAGAATCAAAAACTAACCTTTTCTGGAATTTTACAAGACGATGGTCCGGACTGGAATTATGGCGGTCCGGACTGTCGTAACGAGACAGACTATTTCCAGAAAAATAGACGTTCGGGGTCCGGACTGAAATGCCTGATCCGGACTGTTCATACATCTCAGCAAAACCCATGTTCGGGGTCCGGATCAGAAATGGCTTGGATCCGGACTGTTCATACATTTCAGCAAAAACCCATGTTCGGGGTCCGGATCAGAAATGGCTTGGATCCGGACTGGATTTGCGCATGAACAAACAACGTTCGGGGTCCGGACTGCCGTGCCTGATCCGGATCCTGAACATGTCCCATGTCCAGTTTTTTATTTGTATGCAATTAAAAATTCATCCAAGTGTTTCTACACTATACGAAGTATTCGGATCAACAAAAATAATTAGTTAAACGTACCTGATCCTTTTGAATTCTTCGTTCTTGAGATTGAGGTATATGATCCAAACTTCTTTATCTTCAATCTTCAAGACTTAAAACTTTCACGAAATATGCCAAAACAAATTCCTTAACAGTCTGTGAGTGCGTTATATCACCTTTGTACGTGTTATAATCTTAGTTGATTTCATCGTGTTATCGGTCCCGTGGTTTTTTACTCCTGGTTTTGGAGTTTTCCACGTAAAAATCTTGCGTGTTATTTTCATTTCCGCATTGGGTTTTTTATTGCGCAAAGATTTTTGAGTGTTTATTGTTTACACCTATTCACCCCCCTCTAGGTGTTTTTTTCCCTATTTTGATCCATATTAAGTATAACCCAACAATTGGTATCAGAGAGGGAATAGGGTTATAAACAATGGTTGAAGGTGGAAACATCAACAGACCCCCGTTCTTCGATGGAACAAACTATGCCTACTGGAAAGTACGGATGAAAGCATTTTTAATTTCCATCGACGAACGGGTGTGGCAATCAATCGAGTTAGGATGGTCAAATCCAACTGAAATTATTTTTCATGTTCACACCATCAAACCTAGGTCGAAATGGACCAAGGAAGAGATTGACTCATCTTCTTACAATGGCAAAGGAATTAACGCCTTATTTAATGCTTTGTCGCAAACTGAGTTCTCTCGCGTCTCGGCATGTGAGACTGCGAAAGAAATCTGGGATGTTCTACAAGTTACACATGAGGGAACAAACCTTGTGAAGATTCAAAAACTGCAAATGCTTACGAGCAAGTTTGACTCTATTTTCATGGCAGAAAATGAATCGTTCACAGATTATTATACGCGATTGCAAGACATCGTGAATACATGTGCTAACTTGGGAGAGAAAATTCCAGAATTTAAAGTTGTAAGAAAATTTTAAGGACTCTTCCTGAAAGATTTCGTTCCAAGGTTACGGCCATTGAAACTATTAAACACCCGGACGAAATCCGTGTAGAAGAATTAGTTGGTGCACTTCAAACATATGAAATGACATTTCCTACTAACTATTCTTCTAGAAAGGCATCTACTTCTGAGTCTTCAAGTTTTGCGTTGAAAACAACAAAAGAAGAAGACGCGGATTCATCCTCCTCAGACGATGACGAGAACCTATCTATGGAGGATTTTGACAAGTAGCTTGCTCTATTGACAAGGAAATTTCGCCGAAACTTTCAAAGGGGTAATTCAAGTATAACTTCGTCCTTCTTAAAGTCGAATAAAGGCAAAGGTTCTTCAAGCTACAAGTCAAGAAAGCAAGAGAGTTTTTCAAAGGATAAGAAAAGCTCAGAGGGACAAGTCCAATGCTTCAAGTGCCGAGGATATGGCCATATCTCAACGGAGTGTCCCAATAAGAATCCGTCAAAGAAAAAAGCGATGCAAGCTGTCACTTGGGATGACACCTCAATGTCAAATGAGTCATCTTCCAGTGATGAAGAAAATAACGCAACGGCATTCCACGCGTCCACAACTTCACCCTTCGTGTGCTTTATGGCAAGTACATCCGATTCCTTGTCCAACTCCTCTCAAGTTGAAA
Source organism: Tillandsia leiboldiana (assembly GCA_029204045.2). Lineage (NCBI taxonomy): Eukaryota > Viridiplantae > Streptophyta > Magnoliopsida > Poales > Bromeliaceae > Tillandsia > Tillandsia leiboldiana. Next base: position 21,630,487 of record CM055064.1, read on the forward strand.
AGAATGCAACGGACAACGAACCGAGCAATTCCGAAGGTGAAGACTTTGCTTTTGCCTACCATAAACTTTTAAAGGATTCAAAGAAACTGGCAAAGCAAAACAAGGGTTTGAGAGGGAGATTGCAGGATCTTGAAGAGGAAGTAAAAAGGGCAACTTCTCTCTCAACTTGTCTTGAAGTGGAAAGGGATAACCTGATAAAAGCAAATGCTTCACTTCAAGAGAAAAATGAGCATTTCGAGAAGGAACACGTAAAAATGGTTGATAAAGCAAGTTACTTCTTGAAGCACTACTCCGAGGCTCGACAGAAAAAATGGAAATGAAGATGTAGTGTTCTGGTTTTTCCCATGCAATTTCCCGATGAATTCACTGTGTATAACACCTAGTGATGGTGTCTGGCCCATGGTGCATCTAAGGAGTGCCACAGATGGGCCCTGCGAGATTTTTGTAGCAGATTTGGCCTTCGGCTGTATTTTTCGAATTTTAGAAAATGATTCGGGCCGAACGGAGGTTGGATTTGGATTCAGCGCGGAAAAACGCTTGAAAACGGCTATTTCTGGTTAAATTTGGAGTCCGGATGACCAAAAACGGGTTTTCGAAAGTTTTCGGGGCTTTTCGGTGCATGGGAAGTGTCGGTGGACCGCCGGCTGCCACGTGGCTGCCTGTAATTGGCCGGTTCGCGACGTTCGGTCCACGGAGCGGCGCGGCTGGGTGCATGAGCCCGGCGCAGGACACGTGGCAGGCAAGGATAGGCTGGCCTTTGGTGCGCGGTCCACGAGATTTTGACCGGCAGGTGCACAGTTTGAACGCCGGTGCAGGGATCTGAGCGGGAACCACGTTTCGATCCCTGATTGGCGGGCGCTAGGGTGCGCGGTCCACGGAGTTCCCCGCGCGGGTGCATGGACCCGGCGCAGGGACACATGGCGGCAGGCTATTGGCGGGCTCAGTTTGTGCGGCGCACGGAGTGTGTGAGGGCCCGCCTCGGGATGGAGCGTGCACAGGGGCGCCTGACGCGGTGGTCGGCCGCACTCGAGTACGCCACGCGTTGCGACGCGAGAGGGCGGCCGTACTCGAGTGCGCCACGTGTCGCGACGCGAGTGGCGGGCCGTACCCACCCCGCTGACCGCGGCGGGACACGTGGCGCACAGCGGGGGGCTTTGCACCGCTGCCCCGTGTTATGGGGACACGTGTCGTCGCCAGAATCTTTCGGGCGCGTTGGACGGGGAGGCGTCCGACCGTTCTTCCGGATTCGGGCGCCCGAAAGTTGCGCCCGAATCCGGCCCACTAACAGCTAGTGGGATGAGCCTATAAATAGGCTTCTTTGTGTCTTCTTTGGGCTTTTTAGACACCTTTTCACTGTGGAGTCTTTAGAAGAGTTTTCCCTCTCACAGAGCACTATCCATTGGAGGACTTGGAGGATTTTTGGAGGCACGCATCCCGAGGTTCGCTATTTTACGGCGCGGCGCGACGCTCGTTCTCCGGCGACTCTCTTCGCCCCTTCTCAGTTTTTGGGCTCCCCCGACTCACCCCGACCTCCTTTTCCGGCGATTCTTGCACTGTTGGACTCACGACAGGTAGGACTTCAACTCCTGTGTTTTGAGGTTCCTCGATTTCCGTGCTGACCTTGGAGTTTTCTGAGCACCCATTTGACCCATTTTTCTTCGCGGATTCTTGGACAGCACTGCGGTGTTCTAGCCGTATCTTTTCGCACAGGTGTCGGAACGGGGCGATTCAAAAGGCATTTTTCATCTTCACTTCGCAGGGAATCTCCTGTATTTTTCCCTGAATTTTTGGAATATTTTCCGAAGGTGAAAGTCTCCTTTTACTGTGGTTCTTTGTTACAGATTTTCTGGACAGTTTGTTTTGGGGTGTTCCCCTTGCCGGATTTTTATCTCAGCGTAGGAAACTCAGAATTGAACGTGCAGGTACTCGTTTCGACGGGTTCGTCGCGAGGATCGCGACAGTATTTTTCGTGGATTTTTCCGGGTATTTTTCGCAGGTGAAAACAGTGGAACTTTGGACTATGTATTTTGGGACAGATTTTGTGAGGCAAGGTGTGATTAAAATATGTTTATTCTTCTGGGGAATTTTGTGCAGTGTTGTAGAGTTGGTTTTGGCCGAGCGTGGACTGCACCTTTGGGGACCAGGATTTAGCGCTCGAGGTGGGTACCGTTGTCAACCTCCTACTTGTGATAACCCACTAGGCATATTGGAGCTAGTCTTATGTAATGTTGCTAGTATACTAGTGGAATGATTATGGCATGCTTAAATAGGAAGAATTGGACTTATGGTTGATACTTGCACCTTTAGAGGACTAAGTGCTAATAATGGTAATTCTTACAAGTATTAAGTTGATTAAAATCCCTGGGAACAATTGCTTAAACCTTTTTGGTAATAATCGGCTAAACCATATCATGTTTTATGTATAATTGGGAAACCTATGCATGTGTATAAATTTGCTTATGGCACGTTAGTACTTCTGATATGTAAAAAAAGGCATACTGTAATTCTTGTGAGAATTGGAACACTGAAATTATATTGTTAAGAAAAAGGACTTTTGCATGCTTGAATGGTCACCTAGTTAGGCTACATTTTTCTGCTGCACTATCATGCTGGAATTGACGTAGGAGAAACCATGATTTTATTTTCTCCAGTTATCTAGACATAGGGGATATCATGCTCGGGTTAGAGCAGGGGCTGGGATAGTGTAGTCAGATACCTAGGTTTCGGGACGGACAGGCTGTGATGGCAGGGATTTGCGGCAACTGCGGATTTCGGGCGGTTGACCGAACAGTTGTTATTGCATCAGATCGGGGAGAGGATTTCGGGTTCTTTTAGTGGATGGTACTTTTCCCTTCAGATCAGTGTCATGATCCAGTCCTGCGGACTTATTCTCCTTGGATACTTATTACTCAGGCTTTTTCCTCGTGTGGGTCGCTCCCCTCGAGGGCCACTCCGAAGTGCGCGATATACAGACTTGAGTCCTTGAGACTCCTATCCCCTATCGGTGTTATGCGTAGGCTGGCATACCCGATTTGGCAGGCACCGCAGGCAGTACCAGCGTTTACTGGGGCATAGATTGGATTTTGTCAAACAGGCTTTGATATTCTGATGCATACATTTAGCTATCCTTTAGCTAGGCATGTAGAGGCATATTAGTGGTAGCTTTCATCAGTAGTCATACTTATAGTTTACCACCTTTATTCTTTTAGCCTCTGGTAGTCCTAGTGGGCATGTTTGAGTTGAGGTTTACCCACTAGGGGAGGCTACTGTCTTTATAGTAGTTCTCACCCCCACCCCTTTTTCCTCTTCTTTTCCCCCTTTGTTTTGCAGAGTCCTCTGCGGGAGTTGCGGGACCCTCTTCCCAGGACCGAGGTAAGAGGATCGTTGATTAGCTAGCTGCTTCCCTGATCCTGAGTTCGGTAGATTTTGATGTATCCCCTGTACACTCAGACGGTTGTATTTTCTTTTATTTTGGGTCTGGCTGCGGCCAGCTGGTTGTATTTATCTCGTGAGCTGGGAGAGACACATGTATATTTGAGAGTTATGTTGTACTTTTATTTCCAGCATTTGTCTGAGATGTACTAGTTTTAGTTTAGTTCTGCTTTCATGCTCCTTTATTATTTCATTTATATGTATCTGAGCAGGTTACCAGCGCTTCGTGTACACGGGAAATACCGTGTGCACGGCGGATCTGTGGACAAGCCCGGGTTCTGGTTTACACCCGGGGCGTGACAGACGAAGACCATTTTTCAACTTAAAGATGATTTAAAGAGATTTTCTTCTGGAATGAGCAAGTTGGATAAGATGCTTGGTCTTGGTCAAACAAACTGTTTCGGCCTTGGATACAATCGAACTGAAGACAATCCTAGTTCGGTTGGGACAGTTTTTGTGCCCCAGTCGGTATCTCCTCCTCCGACGACGGAAATCACTACATACAACGACAACAAGCCTACCTCACCTATTGCGGGTTCTTCAAGTTCAAAGGTATGTTTTCGTTGTGGTTATGCAGGGCACATAAGAAGAAATTGCAAGATTGGAGCAAAACAAGCAAATCAAGCACCTCTTGCAACAACTACCAATGAGTTCACTCCCCGGAAATCAAAGAAGGATTTTTCAAAAGAAAAGAGCATTGGTAGTTCACCCCACAAGACGACGTCATCAATGAAAAGCATTCAATCATACAAGACATTTTCACCAAGGAAAATATCTTCTCAATCATTGCCAACGCACTCCAAAACTCAAAAGGTTTGGGTACGCAAAGGTGAATTCTTTCCTTGTCTTTAACTTTTCAAAGCGATTGAATGCCCTGTAACTTATGTAAATTTGTTCTTTTTGAAAGGGGTTAGATCAGTAAATAATTGCTATGTTGTTTCAAACAAAATTTCTGAAAAGTATAGCCAAGTTTCTTTCGATAATGAAACTCTTTGGCATGAAAGATTAGGTCACATAAATTTTAAAGAACTAGTAAGGATTTCAAATAAAGACGTGGTTAAGGGGGTTCCTAAACTTTCTTTTAAAGGGAAAACAATCAAGGGTTGCACACAAGAACTTGAACCACGTTTGTACCAATCGGCCCTTGGAATTACTGCACATGGACTTAATGGGGCCGACTCGTCAACCATCTTTGGGAGGTAAATGGTATATTTTTCTTTTGGTTGATGACTTCTCTAGATATTCATGGGTAACATTTTTAAAAGAGAAAGCGGATACTTTCGACTCTTTTCATGAGGTTTGTCATCGTATTATGATTGAGAGAAATGAAAAGATCGTTCGTGTTCGAAGTGATAGAGGTGGAGAATTCATCAATTCTAAATTTATTGATTTTTGCACTTCCAACGGCATAAAACATGAATTCTCAGCACCCTATACACCTCAGCAGAATGGTGTAGTCGAGCGCAAAAACAGGGTTGTTCAAGAGATGGCGCGTGTGATGCTTCATAGCCGGAAACTCCCGTTACATTTTTGGGCTGAAACTGTGAACACTGCCGTCTATGTAATTAATCGAGTGTATTTGCGCCCTACAACTTTAAATACACCATATGAGCTATGGTTCTGTAGAAAACCGAATATCAAATATTTTCGAATCTTTGGGAGTCATTGTTATATTTTGCGTGATCGTGAAAATCTTGGTAAATTCGACTCTCGAAGTGACGAAGGGATTTTCATGGGTTATTCTACAAACAGTAGAGCATATCGGGTATTTAACTTGGAATCTAAAACGATGGTAGAATCTATTAATGTTAAAGTAGATGAAGCTTTTCATTTTGCATCTGATAAATCTACCCCTGATATGTCTCTAGATGATGATACTCCTGTAAATGCATCTTCTCATTATAATTCTTACGATGAAGTTGATGCATCTAATGGTTCTTCTAGTTTATCTGAAATGCAGGAATCATCACAGATACCTCCGAGTACTCCGTTACCTCAAACGCTACGTATCTCCAAGGATCATCCGGAATCAAACATTATTGGAGACCCACAAGAAGGAGTCAGGACTCGGAGACAGTTGGTTTGTGGAGTCACATGTTACGTCTCCATGGTAGAACCAAAGAACGTCGATGAAGCACTTCAGGATGACTACTGGATTGAAGCAATGCAGGAAGAGCTCCATCAATTCGAAAGAAACAAAGTTTGGGAACTAACGAAGCCACCGAAGCAACACAACGTGATTGGTACTAAATGGATTTTTAAGAACAAGAAAAACGAGGATGGTACCATTATCAGGAACAAAGCACGCCTAGTTGCTCAGGGCTATTCACAAATTGAAGGTATAGACTTTGATGAGACGTTCGCCCTGGTTGCTCGACTCGAGTCGATTCGTATTTTGTTCGCGATTGCTTGTCATTTTAAAATCAAACTCTTTCAAATGGATGTTAAGAGCGCGTTTTTAAATGGGTTTTTGAACGAGGAAGTTTATGTGGCTCAACCGAAAGGTTTTGTAGACCATAAGCAACATAACCATGTTTTTCATTTGAAAAAGGCTCTTTACGGTCTAAAACAAGCACCGCGAGCGTGGTACGAAAGGTTGACAAAGCACCTATTGGAAAAGGGCTATGCTCGAGGGGGAGCAGATCGGACTCTCTTTGTGAAGCATTATCAGAATAACTTCATTGTGGCACAAATCTATGTCGATGACATTGTATTTGGTGCAACAAGGGACAATGATGCTTCTAAATTCGCAGAAACCATGGAAAGCGAATTTGAGATGTCTATGATGGGCGAACTGACATACTTTCTTGGATTGCAAGTGAAACAAAATGAAGAAGGCATCCATTTGTGGCAATCCAAGTATGCAAGGGAGTTGGTAAAGAAATTCGATTTAGAAAACTCTAAAGATTTTCTGACTCCAATGGGAACTAGCAATAAGGGATTAGGAAGTGAATCTCTTAGTGAAAGTGTAGACGAGAAGCTTTATCGCAGCATGATTGAAAGTCTACTCTACCTCACGGCTAGTCGTCCGGATATATCATTTAGTGTTGGGATCTGCGCGAGATATCAATCAGCACCAAAGGAGGTTCACCTAAAAGCGGTGAAAAGGATCATCCGGTATGTCAAAGGAACACTGAACAACGGAATTTGGTATCCTATGGGAACAACGCTTGACATAATAGGAAATTCAGATGCCGATTGGGCAGGATCAGTGGTGCATGTTTTTATCTTGGCCATTGCCTTGTTGCTTGGCATAGTAAAAAGCAAAACTGCATTGCACTCTCGACTGTCGAAGCGGAATATATTTCAGCAGGTAGTTGTTCAACCCAACTCATTTGGATGAAAAGCGTGTTGAGCGACTTCCGAATTTTAGCAACTTCGGTAACAATTCTTTGTGACAACACAAGTGTTATAAATATTTCTAAAAATCCTGTGTTGCACTCGGGAACAAAACACATTGAACTTAGATATCATTTTCTAAGAGAGCTAGTTGAATCAAATATTCTTCAAATTTCCTATATTTCAACTGAGGATCAATTAGCTGACATTTTAACAAAACCTTTGGATCAAAAACGGTTTATTCATTTATGTAAAGCAATTGGAATGCTTTCCTTGAAATAACACTTTTTAAAATCATTGCTTAGGTTAGGTTTTGTTTTGTGTTTTTGTTCCTTATCTATGTTTGTACATAGAACATTAATTGAGCATATGTAATTGACTTTACTTGCATCCTTTCATATATTTAGAAATTTATTATGCTTTGGATATCATAATAATTCATTTGATGCAATGATCATCTATGTCAATTAAGTCATGTTTAATTGATCAAAGTCAATTTCTCTCTCATGTGATCTCTTGTTATAGTTTTTATCATATTTGAAAATTGAGTTAAGTATGAAACTCGAGATCAATTTTTGGTTGAATACCTTATATCTTAGATAATTGATAACCAATTGAGGGGGAGTCTATCAAATGTTTATGCTCAAAAGATGTGGAAAGAGTTACATCCCAATGAGGAGTGTGAAAACTACCACCACATGGAGGAAAGAGCTACCACCTCGGTCGTCCGAGTACTGTGTGCAGCTACCACATGTATACCAAGCATGGTTTTTTCGTGATTGAATAGATAAAATGCTTTTTGGAATACTTGACTCTGTCAAATTCCAAGGTTGGTATAAGGTGGGGATTTTATTGAAAGATGCTCAAAGAGCCACTCTTTACAATAAATTGATTAGATATATTATTTAACTTATTTGGGATTTCAAACATCTATCGATCTTGGTATCTCATTTTCTTTACCATATTGATAATTTGATAAATGCATTACTCATAAGATCATGATAGATGTCATTGAACTTGTTCAACTTTAAAGGATTTAATTTTTGTAATTTTTCGTTTCATTACTTGGATATTATTGATAGATTTAGCATAATCTATTTTTTTCATATGAAACGATGACTTTTGTTTAAAGTTGACATGCAAAAGTGCTTACATACTTTTTCTGGATTTTCTGGAATTTTCCTAAATTTTTCTGATGAAAAAGTTTGGAGCCGATCCGGACCGGAATGTCCGTTCCGGATTCCGAACGCAGGAATTTCCTGTGGGTAGCCGATCCGGACTGGATTCTTGCTCCGTTCCGGACCGCGGCTAGGGTTTTATAAGAAACAAAAGGGTTTTGATTTCTTTTTATTACAATCTTTCGTTTCCAAGTCTCCAGAGCTTCTCTCTCTAGAAATCAACCGATTTGGAGACTTTCTAACAAAAGTTCTTCGGATCAAAGTGAGTTTTCATGATCAAAACTTCGGTTTTTCATAATTTTTCTCTATTTTCTCAAAACGTGCATGAAAATCTTGTATCTTTTTCGTTTGAGATTAGTTTTTGGTCAAATTTCTTTTGAAATAAGAACTTTGAGTAGATTAGTTTTGATTATATGCTTGGTATTCTCCTGATTAACGGATTTTTGGGCTTCGACTTCTGAAAATTCGGTTTTAGGGCATATAATAGGAATTTTTGAAAATCATGTGATTGATCTATTTTTAAAATTATTTTTGTAAAACTAATTTGATTCCTAGTCTCTCTACATGATAATGATTGTTTAGGTATAATTTTTCAAATTTTTGAAAATAAATAATTTTTTCATGTTCTTGAGTTTTTGCTCGCAGGTTTCTCTCGTTCACAGGCAATAGCAAAAATGGTGTTCTCATTGATCATTGTGCTTCTAGTTGCCATGGTTCATACAAGAGTAACAAACAAGCCTAAGAAGGCTAAGAAGACCAAGAAAACTCAGGATGATTCCGAGACGGAATCTGAGACTGAATCCATTGACTGGGATGAGCTGTTGGTAGGAGCGACTGCTCCTACTGCTTCAAAAGGGAAAGCCCCTACTGCATCCTCAAAGGCAAAGACTCCGCCAACTGCTGCAGAAAAGGGCAAAGCTCCAATGGAAGAAACTCCTCTTAAATCAAAAAGAAAGAGCGTTGCACGCAAAAGAGGGAGTGCTCGAGGAATATCAATTGAAGAGCCACTAGCAAGCCAGCCTCTTCCACAAGACTTTATAAGCTCGGAAAGAATCAAGGATTTCGAAAAGAGGGAATGCATTGGTGAAAGACATGTCAATGTCAAAGCTCTGAAGGAGAGATTTACACTTTTTGGCACTGTTTTTGACCATGCAGGTCTTGCCCCCATTTGTCATTTCCCTGAGTCTACTGGATATTATCTTCACTCGGTGAGGATGTTTTATCAGAATGCATCAAGGTTGGTTGATCTAGAGGACGGAAATCGAGAGTTTTTAACAATGGTTAGAAATGTTAAGATTAAGGTCACACCTCAATTGATTGGAGAGGTGTTAGGGATGAAGGCCCGGGTTGAAGGAGCACATTACTTGAAAGGTCATATCTTCTCCACCACCTCAAGGAGAGTGGTCGTGGATGGAATTTGTCTTCCAGATACTCAGTCGTCGGGGAACTCAGTCTTTTCAAAAGAACTTCGACAGGAGTATCACTACTTGAATTTTATTCTTTGCTATAACATTCTTCCTAACATGCAAACTAAAATTCTCAGATGGGATAGGATGTTATTTCTTTATCTTATTGGAAACCCCACAGCGGCTTTGGGATCAAACTTAAACATTCCTTATCTCATCTGGTCAAGGATGGCGCGGTATGTGGAGCATGCCCATCCTACAGAGCGACTTCCCTTCCCAATAATAATTATGCGAAATTTGAAGAAATTCAAAGTCGATATTTCATCATCGGCTTACATGCATAGCTTGGGAACTATCAACGATACAACTATTGTAAAGTCCCTCTCAACAAGACAAGATGAGCCTCCTTCAACTCCTCGCAGATGCCGACCCTCAACATCAACAGCAACAGCAAAAACAGCAGATACAGCTTCAGTACCACCAGCACCAGCAGCACAACCTGCACCTCCTTCAACTTCAGAGGATGATGCCTCAGTTACCTCTATTTATAGAGAGCAACAACGACTTTCCTCTGAACAGGAACGAATATCGAATGAATTCATTGAGATGAAGGAAGAAATACGAGAAGTAAAAAAGGAACAGGTTTCTATGAACAAGCTAATAAAGAAAATCTTTCAAAAACTCGGTTGTACCAGTTCTGAGGATTCTGAATAATCCTTATTTTGTTGTTCTAACTTTTAATCTATTTTGCAGGTTTTTAGTCTTAGTTCTTACATTTTCTCTTTGAACTTTTACCTCTCCTTTATTTTGTAATTTTGGCTATTTTAGTGACAAAAAGGGGGAGAGAGATCTGAACAATGAGATCTGAACAATGAGATCTGAACAATGGAACAATGGTTACAATGGTTTGTGAGAACTGTGAACTTTGAACTATGGAGGTAAGTACAACTCAACTTTGGTTTTATATTGTGATTGAATGCATGCCTCGACTAACTATTCGACTAACTATTTGGGCATGTAATATAACTAACAAGTTGTTGTTGACTAACAAACTTATGACATTTGGATTTTAATGCTTAGAAGATATGTCTATCTCCAATTGTTATTTTAACACATATCTGGTTTTATAAATGTCATGGTGAGTATAAACTCTATCTCTGTTTGGTTTTTGAATGCAAAAATTCTTGAGGTATCTAACGATCTTTCTTGTCAAGAATTATTTCTTTTGCAGAGAGTACAAACGTCTAAGTCTAGAGTTTGTTTTAGGAGTTTATCTCATGTATTTAGTTTATTTGAATCTCAATTGTAAATTTTTGTTGTATGGTGATAGCAACAAAAATATTTTTTTGAATTTTCTTAAGGGGATCTTTGTTTTGTCACGAAACCGCCAAAGGGGGAGATTGTTAGGGATTTTGTTTTGCCGTATTTCGTGAAAGTGTTTAACTCTTGAAGATTGAAGATGAAGAAGCTTGGATCATATACCTCAATCTCAAGAAAGAAGAATTCAAAAGGATCAGGTAAGTTTAACTAAACATTTTTGGTGATCTGAATACTTCTTACAATGTAGAAACACTTGGATGGATTTTTAATCGCATAAAAATCAAAAACTGGACAAGTTACATGTTCAGGATCCGGAACAGGGGACTACAGTCCGGACCCCGAACGTTGGTAGTTCATGCACAATTCCAGTCCTGAACATCCCTGTTTCGTTCCGGACCCCGAATGTGGATTTTGCTGAAACTGCATGAACAGTCCGGACCGTGGCATTTCGTTCCGGACCCCGAACCTTGATTTTTTAGGAATTCTCTGAAAAACAACGACAGTCCTGAACGTGCCTAATCCGGTCCGGACCGTCGTGCGGGAAAAATTCTGTTACAATCAGTTTTTGATTCTTATCCTCTTCCAATGGTTTCTAACCTATAAGTAAACTCTAATTCTATCTTTTAGGGTAATCCACCATAAGTTTTATACTCCGGGAAATGACGGAAAAATATTAATGGAGAAAAACTTATAAGATCCACCTATAGAGAAGAAAGGAAATAACTATATTTAAATCTATGTTTCTTCATCTATATTGATTAATTTGATTCTAGGTTTTCTTACTCAGATTTTGAGTAGAATCAAATTAATGAAAACTTAGATGGCATTTCCGATCTATGTTTGATCTAAGTATTCAGCGGATCATCACCACCAACAAAACAACGATTTTTCCCCAAAATCGGCGCGTGGATTCGCGTGGCCTTGTGGATTCAAGGTGCTGCCGCTCTCTTGGATTCGGAGCGAGGTACGTTCGTGTGATCGAGATGTACTACCTGGTGGAGATCGTGCATTCGGCCAGACGTCGTGGACTCGACGTTGGACGCCGTGGATTTGGCGTTGGACGCAAATCGTGGATTCGAGGCGCGTTGCGGAGCCAGCGGAGAAGATCAACTCGGAGCGTATGGAAAAAGGTTGAGTCATCTGTGAGTGCGTTATATCACCTTTGTACGTGTTATAATCTTAGTTGATTTCTCCATGTTATCGATTCCATGGTTTTTCACTCCTGGTTTTGAAGTTTTCCACGTAAAAATCTTGCATGTTATTTTCATTTCCGCATTGGGTTTTTTATTGCGCATAGACTTTTGAGTGTTTATTGTTTACACCTATTCACCCCTCTCTAGGTGTTTTTTCCCCTATTTAGATCCATATTAAGTATAACCCAACATAAAGTTCCCGGGCGCAAATACACTCGATTAATTACGTAGACGGCGGTGTTCACAGCTTAAGCCCAAAAATGTAACGGTAAATTCCGGCTATGAAGCATAACACGCGCCATCTCTTGTACAACCCTGTTTTTGCGCTCGACTACACCATTCTGTTGAGGTGTATAGGGTGCTGAGAATTCATGTTTTATGCCGTTGGAAGTGCAAAAATCAATGAATTTAGAATTTATGAATTCTCCACCTCTATCACTTCGAACACGAACGTTCTTTTCAATTCTTTCAATCATAATACGATGACAAACCTCATGAAAAGGGTCAAAAGTATCCGCTTTCTCTTTTAAAAATGTTACCCAAGTATATCTAGAGAAATCATCAACCAAAAGAAAAATATACCATTTACCTCCCAAACTTAGTTGACGAGTCGGCCCCATTAAGTCCATATGCAGTAATTCTAAAGGCCGTTTGGTACCAACGTGGTTCAAGTTCTTGTGTGCAGCCCTTGATTGCTTTCCCTTTTGACAACCTCCACACACAATGTTTTCTTTGAAAGAAAGTTTAGGAACCCCCTTAACCACGTCTTTATTTGAAATCCTTGCTAGTTCCTTAAAATTTATGTGACCTAGTCTTTCATGCCAAAGAGTTTCATTATCCAAAGAAACTATGTAACGACCCGGCCCACTAGCAATAATAACTCGTTGGGCCCAAACCACCTCCCAAAATGCTTAAGCCCAGTTATTATTACTACTGTCCATGTCTTATGTAAACCCAATCACAATTCCATCCACATCCGATGTGGGACTATTGGGGGCGTCACAGACTCCCCCCGTTTAGGCCTAACGTCCTCGTCAGCCCAAACACACACACAGCAGCCCAAGATCACCAGGCGATGTGAGACTCGTCTCGCTAGTCCTGTCATCTAGACCCAGACTCAGCCGAGACTCGTCGCACACTTCCGGCTGGTTATTGGCTCCGATACCAAATGTAACGACCCATCTTAATCTGTCACGCCCCGGGGGTTTCATTCGGCGGAAACAATCATCAAAAAGTGGTTCGTTTTGTATGTAAATTTTTTTTGAAAATCCTTTCTTCCCCAGAGCGTACCCAGATCCACCGCATACACAGATTTACTCTACAAACGGGCAGAGTCTCCTCTGTATATGCACGGTGTCGCGGCTAATACAACATCATACACCATAATTCATTCAATCACAACAATTCCCAGACATACACAACAAACAGAACTGAACAATTTTCAAGGCCGATCGGTTTGAAAGGATAAATCCACAATTTTCAAAGCGGTACCCACCCGGCATCCAGATTTCTAAAACATTTTCGAAAGACCATAAATCCACAGGGTTTTTAAAACAGTGCCCACACGACACATAGGTTTTGAAATCCATTTTCGAAATCCATAAATCCACAAGGTTTTGAAAACGGTGCCCACACGACACCTAGGTTTTTTAAAACGGTTTTCGCAACCCTTTTTGTTTTGCTTTCTTTTTCTTTTCTCAAAGCGGCCAACAGAGAGAGGAAAAGAAACTCAATAAGTAAATAGTAACATGCCGACATCCACACCGACCCTATGTGGGTATCGAGAACCACACAGTAGGCTACAAATAATAAATGAAATGCGAAAGGAAAGGGAAAATACTGTCCGGGATCCTCCTGGACCCGAAAACTCCCGTCTTGGCCTCACCGTCGCCTAACTCTCCCCCCTGAAGGAACCTGTCACGGAGTGGGAAGTCAGCGACACAATAATAATAATAAGGAAAGCAGGGTAAAGAAAATACATCCAACCGTAAACTATCCGGAGCAACCACCCTCCCTAAAAGGGAAATAATCACGCACACCTGCATAACCTAATCCGGGCACCTGCCCCGGCACCCCCAACCGAGCACCTACCTCGGTAAACCACGTCCAGCACCTACCCCGACGGGTCGCACCTCTCGCACCTCGACGCCTCAAAATGCCCCACCTGCGGGGGCCCCCACTATGTCACCTCATGGGTTTACACGGGTCATAGACCACTTTTCCGAAAAAGCGCACCCTTTGCGGTGGCCAAACCGCAGGTGCGCGTGTCGCAGCCTCGAGCATAGTAACCATAAGTATCAAGTATACCCAACAGTAAGGACCTTAAGGACTATCATGTTAGCACCATTAGACATACAATCAAAAATAGATACAACTGTCGGAAACCCGACGCTAAGTCCCAAAATAAAACCCACCTCAAACACGAAGGAGAAGACGTGCGGAAGCTCCAACTAAAATACCCTCGCCATGTGCCCGAATAGCTACAATAAGAATTATTTGTTAAAAAACATCGTCGTGGTTAAAAACACTCAAAAACGGGGCGAAACGGGCTAAAAACGGAGCTTCTGGACCCTTTTCTGAAGACAGGTGCACGGATCCAAGCGTGGACCAGGTCCACGACAGCAGGCGGCAACGGCGCTGTCACGCCCCGGAGGTCTAAGGTTAAGCGGAAAACACATGATTATTTTTTTTTTCTTAAAAGACTGACCTCTCTACCGGTGGGTGTCAGACCGCCACATATACAAATTCACTCCTCAATCGGACGGAGTCTCCTTTTTATATGTACGGCGTCCCATTTACAACATCACTCCTCAACCATACAGTCATCAATTACAAGCAAGGAAATAATTAACTACGGATTTTACAAACGGTGTCCACCCGACACCCACCTTTTTTAAAACACTTACATCTTTATACTAATGCGGCTACAGCTTTTTGGAAAGGATAAATCCAGAGGTTTACAAAGTCTGTGCCCACTCGGCACTCTAATTTGGAAAGCATTTTCACAACCATTTCATTTGATCTTAAAACATGCCGCACTCATATCCACAGAAATATGTCCAATCCACAGTGCTAGCTATTTAACTACTCAGCATTCAACATGATCCACAGTCTTGCAAATTAAACCAACAGTTAAACTGTAAAAGTAATGACATAAACCAAACGAACTAAAGTAGAAAGCCACCTACGGCTAAGGTCCTCTCGACGCAGTCTCACCGCCATCCCGGCTACTACACCTAGTTAGACCTGTCACGAAGTGGGTAACGTCAGTGACAAATAAAGTAGATGATTCAACAATAAACAATAACTTTAGAATAAATATTCTGCACCGGAACCTTTCGCTCTCCCTCATCCTGAGTCCACTTTACTTGATTTAATGTCACCGTCACGTCGGGGTAGTCGACGATCTCCCCACGTGACATTCACCTTACTTACGTGATGCTTTTAACCCCGTTCACGGTGCCAGTGCGGCACCATTAGCTAGCGTGACGGGGTCCCCACCCTACACACGTGGGGCACACGGGTCATTCAGACCATTTATCCGAAAAAGTACACCCATGCGGAGGTCAATCCGCCTGTGTACGTGCAGCATCCAAAACTGGGTTGCCGGAATCGGCGTGTATGAAGCACCGCGACCTCGGTCGCCACAGTTACTTATGGAGAGGAATCATATCACATTAGGCACCGCGACACTAGGTCGCGACAGTTAATTCGTAAAAAGATTACACATGTTAATGCGAAAGGTTTAACAACTCATCTACTTTATTGAACAGATTAACACACTTTATACGATGACACGGTGCACTTACTGCACTTGTTGCACTTAATGTAAGAGTACCCACCTGGTTACGGAAAGATCGGAGCACCTGGATCTTTCGCACACTCCCGCTGCGCACCTGGACCTAAGAAAAGTCCGCAAGGTTAACTATAGTCAAAACCACGCACTAACATCGCAAAAAGGAAGTCCGAATTTAACTTTACGACGAAAACCCAGCAAAACCGTCAAACGCACCAATCGACGGATCCCTGCGCGGCCGTCGCCGCCCGCCGGAGCCCCACGCGGCCCAAAACCGCGCGGCGCGTCTCCGCGGGCGGCGCCCGTGCGGTTGCGGCGCGCGCGGCGCCCGCGCGGCGCCCGCGCGGGTGTAGCCAGCGCGGCGCCCGTAGTCGCCGCCCGCGGGCGGCGTCCGCCCGCGCGCGGTGTCCTCCCGCGCCGTGCCCTAACGGCACCGCGCGTCTCCGCCGCCCGCCTCGTGCCCTAATTTACGCGGCGGCGGCGGCGACGGCGGAGACGATGGAGATAGGGAGAGGAAGACAACCGAAAACCCAAACTAGAAATCAAAAGAAAACCCCGAAACGCTACAACGAGATTTTACCCACTGGATTGATCGACGGGAGAGTTGTCCGATCGTGTCCTTGCCTCCGGTTCGTTGTTCGGGGTGATCTGACACCTTCGTTTCCTTCCTCTTTTTTCTTTCTTTCCTCCGGTTAGGGTTCCGCCTTTCCCTTTTCTTTTTCTCTCACGCTCTCTTTCCGGTTAGGGTTTCTCTTTTTGTGGGATTTTCTCCCCGTACGTATTATTAAATCCCTATTATAATTTCCATCACCGACTAATTAATTTTCTAATTAATTAATCATATAAGATAAATCCCTATTTTAATTTCTATCACCGACTAATTAATTTTCTAATTAATTAATCATATAAGATAAATCCCTATTTTAATTTCCATCACCGACTAATTAATTTTCTGTCACCGATTAATTAATTCCTTAATTAATTAATCACACGGAATATCCATAATTCCCCACCAAGCGTGCTGGATATTTTACACGAATTCCGAAGCGCGCTTAAGTCACCGCGGTCTTAGAAACCCTATTCCTGGAGATCCGTACATCGGATTTCCGATCCGATCGCACCGTCGGTCCTCATTTTTCGAGCCCTTTCACAGAAAAATACTCATATCCCGCACCGACCGACTTACCGAAACTAGATAATTTTATTCCACTAAAAGGAATATTTAATTAACATGTGAGTCACAAATACATGTAAAAGCCGGATCACTACACCACTCACACTTTAAAACAAGTTTCGTCCTCGAAACTTAAATACAGCTCCCACTAAACAACTCGGGAAAGCATTCTCTCATTTTTGACTCCAATTCCCACGTCGCTTCGCGTTCCTCGTGATTGCTCCACTGGACCTTTACGTAGGGGATGGTTCGATTACACAACTTCTTATCCTCTCGTGCCAAAATCCGCACCGGCGTCTCCTCGAAGCTCAAATCCTCCCGCAACTCAATGGTGGAGGCATCCAAGGCGTGAGAGGGGTCGGGAAGGTACTTCCGGAGCATTGAAATGTGGAACACGTTGTGGACTCGCTCGAGGTTGGGCGGCAAGGCTAACCGGTACGCCACTGGGCCTACGCGTTCTAGGATTTCGAACGGTCCCACATACCTTGGGCTTAACTTCCCCTTCAGGCCGAAATGTCGAGTCCCCTTTGAAGGCGAGTCTCGGAGCAACACGTGTTCACCCACCATGAATTCCAAGTCCCGTCGTCTGTGGTCCGCATAGCTTTTCTGTCTGCTCTGGGCGGTCAGCAGCCGTTGCCTAATCAAACGCACCTTTGCCTCGGTCTCCTCCACCAAATCCGGGCCCAAGAACTTGCGCTCTCCCAAGTCGTCCCAGCATATTGGAGACCGACAGCGGTGCCCATACAGAGCCTCGTATGGCACCATCTGAATACTGTCTTGATAACTGTTGTTGTAGGCGAATTCCACCAGGGGTAGGTACCGGGACCACCCTTCGCCTAGGTCAAGTACACATGCCCGGAGCATGTCTTCGAGGGTTTGGATCACCCATTCCGATTGTCCGTCAGTTTGCGGATGAAAAGCCGTGCTGAAGTGCAACTTGGTTCCCATTGCTCGTTGCAGGCTCTGCCAAAAGTTCGACACAAATCGCGTGTACCTGTCCGACGTAATGGACGCCGGTACTCCATGCAACCTCACTATCTCATTGATGTACGTTTGTGCGAGTTGTTCCCGAGTCCACGTCATATGTATTGGCAGAAAGTGGGCCGATATCGTCAAACGATCCACTATGACCCATATCGCATCATGTCCTTGTGGCGACCTCGAGAAGCCGGTCACAAAATCTATGGTAATCCTCTCCCATTTCCATTCGGGCACCGGTAGCGGTTGTAATTTTCCCGCCGGGCGTTGATGCTCGGCCTTCACTTGTTGGCACACCAGGCAATGTGTCATGAATCGGGTCACATCTCCCTTTAACTTGGGCCACTAGAAGGTTTGCTTTACACCTTTATACATCTTTGTTCCCCCAGGATGCGCCGCATAGGGGGCCATATGCGCTTCCCACAGAATCTCCTCCTTGAGTTCTGGTAGGTCCGGTACGCAGATTCGCCCTCGAAATCGTATCGTGCCGTCAGGGCTCACCGTGAAATCACCCCCTTGGTCGGCGGGTATCCTGTCTCGCACGAGTTGTAATTGATCATCGGTCGATTACCCTTTCAGAATCCTGTCCAGCAGGATGGGCTTTACCACTAGGGTTAAGAGTTGTGCGACCGTGCCCGCTGGCACCACTTCCGGTCTTAATTGCGAAAATTCAGCAATTAGATGGTCCTGCCGGGTGATAGCACCCACACCTGCTCCCTCTGTCTGTCCCTTGCGGCTCAAGGTGTAGTAGCCGCTGGTTTTAAAATGCTTAGGATCTTTTAATCTTGGGTTCTCTTGATTTTGTGCGCCGTTTTTCGCTTCGGGGGTCCGGAGGGTGAACTAATTTTTCCTTATTTCCGGGCAGACCGTCAGGGCTCGTGGGTATTTTTAGACAATAAAGCTCACGAAACGGAGAACGGCGGCGCGATCGGTTTTGGATTCCGACTCCGGAATCTCCCAGAATAAATTCCGGAAGGCTGCTAGCGGTTTAGGCGATCGACCAGGTTTTCAAGGCGAACCGGACCCTGGTTCACACCCGACTTGTTAAGTCCTTTCGTTTGGTGTTGGGTTCATCCCCAGTTCTCTTTTGGACCGCTGGGTTTAATTAGCGTTTTGGGGAACAGGGTTCGACTTATTTTTCTCAACACCCCTCACCCTAGGCGTACGCGACCCCAAGCGCAACGAGGAACCGACCTCCCCAACCCTACTCCTTTCCACCGATCACGTAGAGAACCAAGGTGGAGCGACCGAGGAGAGGGAAGATCACCGGCACGCCCTTCGATACCGGGCACGCAAGAACGGGACGATCCACCCCTCGACCAACCTAAGCCGCCGAAACCGAGGTGAGCATAGCTTAGGGTTCTTGTTTTTCTTGGCCTCTTGTTTCTGTTTTTAGCAAACGGAGGGGTGGGAGAGGCAACGTCGTCGCCGGATTCCGGCACGCGCGGAGCCACGCATGCGGGCAGCACCGCATGCCGGCGGCGCGGCCGCACGGGCCGCGCGGGGCCGCGGGCGCGCAACCCGCATGTGGGCAGCACCCGCATGCGGGCGGCGCGGCCGCACAGCCCGCGCGGGGCCGGGCGAACGCTGTGATGACCTGGATCTCTGCAGAGCTGTGGTAGAGTCATTGGTGACATCTGGGGAGCATGTACTGTGTGTTGGAGGTGTTAGTGCACCAATTGGACACAAGTGGCGGACTTCGTGCTTAATGGATCATGTGGGTGATCAGTGGACTCCGTCGGATCTTCGGAAGTGGTTTCCTGCAAAATGGATATTAAAATTGGACTCAGCGCGAAGTTTGGACCAAGGAACACCTTTCCGGATGCCTTCGGCAATTTTTAGAGTTAGAATTTGGCAAAATGGACATCAAATTCGGATTCAGCACGTGAAAACGGTCAAAACGGACTACCCACTTGTTATTTTTGAGCACCGGTTACTGTTTACGCCGTAACAGTAACTCCGGCCGGCGGCGGGCAGCGGCGGCGGCGGCGGGCAGCGCGTGGGCGGGCTCGGGCAGGCGGCGGAGCGGCCGCGGGCAGCGCGTGGGCGCGGGCAGCGCGTGGGCAGGCGCGCGGGTGCGCGGGCAGGCGCGCGGTCCACGGGCCGTCGTGCACCTGGGGTTGGACACGTGGCATCGCATGGTTGGGTGGCGCTGTGGGCGCGGTGCACGGGTGACGCGGGGTGTACGGTGGACCGGGCGGGGCCATGTGGCGACCGGTGGTTGGCCGGTCCAAGTGTGCCTGGTCAACGGAGCTGGAGTGGCAGCCTCGGGATTCGCGCCTGGCAGGGGGGGCAGGCGGCGCGCGCAGGCGGCGTGCGCAGGCGCGACTGTCGGGTTGACTGGTGCCACGTGTCGATCCCCGGGGGTGGCCACGCGGCGTAGCGGGAGTGGTGGCTCCCGTTGTTGCCTGTTTTGTGGGCAACGTGGAGGCCCAGGAAGAATCCGGGCATGAACAGTGTTGGGCCGGGCCCAACACTTTAGCAGCCCGGAAACTCCCGGCGCCCGAAACTTGGGACAGGTTGGGTATTACTTGGATTGTTTCTTCCAGCATATAAATAAGCCGAGTTCAGCTGCTGAGAACTCTTTCCCTGTTCCTCCTCTCACAGCGCCACCTTCACAAGAAATCTTCATCTCCCAGAGCCGGATCCATCTGCAGATTCCAGGATTTTTCTGCGGCACGTATCCCGAGGTTACCATTTTTACGGCGCGGCACGACGCTCGTTCGTTTATGATCTTCTTCGTCGCATTTTGGTGCGAGGACTCCCCCGGCTTACTCCGACCTCCGATTGAGGCGATTCTTGCGCCGTTGGACTCATGACAGGTAGGGCTTCGATATTCGTGTTTTGAGCTCCCCCTCTTTTCGAGGTTATCTTTATGTTTCCCGAGCTTTCTTTTGACCCATTTTCGCGGGCGGAGTTTTGGACAGCACCACAGTGTTTCGGTGATATCTTCGCGCACAGGCATCGTATTGGGGTGATTCAAGAGGCGTTTTGCATCTACACATCACGACGAATATCCCCAAATTTTCTTGGAATTTTCTAAATTTTCTCCAAAGGTGAGAAGTTCCTGTTTACAGAACCTTGTGGTTCAGTTTTTGAGAGCAGTTTATTTCGGGGTGGTTTCCTTGTCGGATTTGTTTCTCAGTGTAGGAAACTCGGATTTGAGCGTGCAGGTACTTGTTTCGACGGGTTCGTCGCGAGGATCGTGAGAGTATTTTTCTTGGAATTTTCCGAGCATTTTTTGTAGGTGAAAACAGGGAAACATTGGACTGTGTATTTGGGCAAATTTTATTGCAGCATTGTAAGATTAATTATGTATGTTCTTTTGGGAAATTTGTACAGTGATCGCGGCGGTTTATTGGTTTGGGTGAGAGCACTATTTGGACTTGGAATTAGCGATCGAGGTGGGTGGTTGTTGTTTACCTCTATTTTGACATGCTCACTAGGAATATTAGAGTGATCCCTTTACTTGGTCACGCATGCTTAGAGTAATATAAAATTGTGAGCCTATCATATGGAAATTACTATTGTGGATACCTGATAGTGGTTGGGACTTATACATGTTGGTATGGATGGAATGTTAGCGTTTAACCTTGCATGTGGATTGGAATATTTATTTTGGACTATATGATTATCCTGTTAGTGGTTGGTACTATTTGAGGATTTTATGACATGCATAGGTGGATAGTGATGCTTTATTATGGAACATGGATTATAGACATGTGTGGTTGGATAATGTTTTAGCATGATGGTTATATCTATGCGGAGCTATTAATTGTTACACATGTGGAACCACTATTGGACACATTTTCCTTTATTTCCTTGAGAACACTTGCATGCTTGTATGGACATCTAGATAGGCCATCTTTTATCGCTACACTTTCATGCTGGAACTTGACTTAGGAGAAACCTTGTTTGCTTCTTTTCTCCTTTTCGTTAGTCAGGTGGTATTTGTTGCTCGGGTCTGAGCAGGGGTTTGGGATAGTGTAGCCGGGGCCTGGATTGTGGATTATGGGTTTTGGCGGCGACCGCGGATATTGGGCGGTTGACCGGTTGTCGGTTATAGGACATCGGTGATAGGGCATGATTATGGACTAGAGGGTTTTGTGGCAACCGCGGATAGTAGGCGGTTGACCAGATGTCGGATGTGCGACATGATTGTGATTGTGGGTTATTCCGGCGACCGCGGATATTGGGCGGTTGACCGGAGGTCGGTTGTTAGACCTGGTCGTGGATTGTGGGGTATTGCGGCAATCGCGGATATTGGGCGATTGACCGGATGGTTACTTTTGGATATGTTTGGGAATCAGTTTTCTTTTAGTGGAGGGTTGTGTTCCACTGGGGCTTTATAGTTGTGATCCAATCCTGCTTTTGTTACTTATCACACCAGCGCGGTTATTGCCCGGTGATGCTTTACTCGTGTGGGTCACTCCCCTCGAGATCCCGTCCGGAGGCCGGGGCCAGACAGTTATCATCGCCGCGGCTTATTTGACCGATGATGAGGGCGGCAGCAGGAACTTTGCTATCACATCGGCGCGGCTTACTTGCCCGATGAAGAGGGCGGTACAGATTGGGTTCATCTGGGACGGTTGGTTATTGTTGCATACGGTTATTCTAGTCTAGGACTGTATTTTAGAGGCATAGTAGTGGTAGATTTCCCTTTTGCAGCGGTTTCATTTCTTACCACTCTTATTTCCTTTTTGCCTCTGGTAGACCTAGTGGGTGTGTCAGAGTTTGAGGTTTACCCACTAGGGGAGGCTACTGGTTTACTAGTAGTTCTCACCCCCATTCTTCTTTCCTCTTTTTCTTCTTCCTTGTTTTGCAGTGTCTTCTGCGGGTGCTGCTGGGCTTTCAGCGGCGGGTCGAGGAGAGAGAACGGCTGAGTAGGTAGATCTCGAGGCAGGATGAGCGAGTTAGCTGGACTGTTGGTGTACCCAGGTTTCCTCAGACGGTTGTACTTATTCATTTGGGACTGGCTTTTGCCAGCAGGTTGTATTTATTTTTGGTGAGCTGGAAGAGACTGATGTATCATTTATACAGATGTATTGTATTTTATTTCCAACTTCAGTCTGAGATGTATTAGTTTTTTAGTTCAACTCTGTTTTTATTGCTCTTTTATTATTATCTCTTATATCTGAGCAGGTTTGGCGCTTCGTGTACACGGGAAATACCGTGTGCACGGCGGATTTGTAGACGGGCCCGGGTTCTGGTTTACACCTGGGGCATGACAGATTAGGTGGTATCAGAGCTTAGGGATAGGTCATTTGGGACTTAGGAAACCCTAGGCTTTTCGGCGGACCCTAGGATGTTAGTGCGTGAGAGACGCGACATTTTGCGAAAGTCGGTGATTTATTTGTTTGACTCTTCCTGTGAGTGAAGAGGGATCGACATATCCTATTTTTGTGGGACAGTTATGTTGGCTGCAGACAACATAAAGTTACAAAAATAGAGTGATGTCTTTGACTTTCGCTAGATTGGGTCGAGTGTTTGGGGTGTGCTGATTCGCGGTTTTGTCGTGGTGAGCGGTGTCTCCCCGACGTTGGGCCCTGACCCGGGTGCACCTTGGTGCGGCAGTTGGGTCTGAGCTGGTTGTTTCGGGCCGGATACCCAGATTGGAGTCTGAGAGCTTCGGACCCGAAGGCTAGGTGTGTTGGAGGCAGATCGGCGGAGCGGTGGCATAGTTGTCGGACGAGTGACACAGTTGTTGGATCAGCGCAGTGGCACAGTTGTCGGACGGGTGACACAGTTGTCGGATCAGCGCAATGGCACAGTTGGCGGACGAGTGACACAGTTGTCGGATCAGCGCAGTGGCACAGTTGTCGGACGAGTGACACAGTTGTCGGATCAGCGCAGTGGCACAGTTGTCGGAGTAGCGAGTAGCCCCCTCCGTGCCGACGTTTAGTGTTGGGGCACCGAGGCAGGGTGGATAGTTGACAGCGGGTAAGCTGTGGGATTGCGACGATCGAGTGAGCCAGATTTGGCGGATGAGTCATTCCGATTAGTGGGATTGAGTATGGGGCCCTTGGAGGCAGGGGCTGGTTCGGTGGGGGATAGAGAGTACTTGGAGGCCTTTTATAACAAGAGTTAACGCAGTTACTGAACTGCACGCTCCATGTGTAGAGGGATGGGGCGCATGGGATTTGAGTGTTTGAGAGTGGATTGCCCCAGGATACCTTTTAACTCATTGGGTCCCTCCAGTACGGATTAGGGATGCCTCATTAGAGTAGGCGCCGGGTATGGAGCGTGGCATTGTAGTTCCTTCGGATTGGGATCTACTGCCTGAGGCGAGTTCTGATTGAGGCGCTTGGCGCCGGGTGATGGAGGACAAATCAGTCGGTGGAGGCATTCCAGATTTCTTTTTCCAGGATAGTGGATTTCTGAGACTGTCGGAGCACATATGTTACAGCGGTCGGTGTGGTGGTACTTGTTGGGCTGGCGGGTTCAGTTTTCTTTCGCGTCGGTTGATTATGCCGCAAGGACAGTTTTCTTGGGGAGCCAGGCCCGGAGGTGTTGGTGCACTTGGGTTGCTTGAGGATTATCTTCGCCTCTATAGTTTTGACTTCGGGAGCGAGGCGGGTGTTTCGCAGTGGATGAGTAGACTTTTGGCTGGTGTGGTTGAGGGACCTACGGCGGCGCTGGGACTCGGGGATACCCCCTTTGGTTGCGAGTTCCCAGCTGTTCTCCTATCGGAGTGGTCTTGCATGTCACTAGTTTGGGAGTTGAGGACACAACTCCAGGATTCGATGTTTTGGAAAGTTTCTCAGACCAAGTGTGTCGCCTTTGGGGGTGCCTGTGCTATTCGAGTTGTGGAAGGTTGGTTCACTTCGGCCTTGTGTGGATCCCCGAAAATTAGATGAAGTGACCATCCGGAGCTAGCACCATTGTCGAGCATGGAGGATTTGATTTACCAGCTGTAAGGGTCCCGGGTCTTCCTGAAGGTAGATTTGTAATCTGGTTTTCTCGACTGCATATGGCTGTGTGTTGATGCCGGAGAGTCGGAGAATTGCTTCTACATCCCGACGGTTTAGAGATTAGAGATCAGAGTCTACGTGATCAGTTGGGGGACTTCTATTGGATACCTTGGGAGTACAGAGGCATTGGGATCGAGCATTTGTGCCGATGGACTTGTGGTTGGATTATCTGAGACCCTGGGAGGAGCAGATGCCTGTACCGATGCAGGCTACTTGGTAGCTCGAGCGGTTAGCCCAGCTGTACTGGATGAGGTGGTGCGGTTTTCTGGAATGCCCGCCTCTACTT
>CM055064.1:21655659-21715007 GCA_029204045.2 Tillandsia leiboldiana
GCGCCCGCGCGGGCCCGGCCGCGCGGGCCGCCCGCAGGAGGGGGCGCCCGCGCGGGCCGGTGCCGCGCGGGGTCGCCCTGCACCGCGAAGCGCGCCCGCGCGGCGCCCGGCCGCGCGGGGCCGCCCGCAGGTGGGGGCGCCCGCGCGGGCTGGTGCCGTGCGGGTGTCGCCCCACACCGCGGGCGCACACCGCGCGGCGCTCGGCGCGCGTGGGCCGCCCGCAGTAGGGGCGCCCCGCGCAGGCCGGTGCCGCGCGGGGGTGGCCCCGCACCGCGGGCAGCGCGCCCGCGCGGCACTCGGCCGCGCGGCGGGGCCGCCCCAGGAGGGGCGCCCCGCGCGTGCTGGTGCCGCGCGGGGGTCGCCCGCACCGCGGCAGCGCGCCCGCGCGGCGCCTGGCCGCGCGGGGCCGCCCCAGGAGGGCCGCCCGCGCGGGCTGGTGCGCGCGGGGTCGCCCCGCACTGCGGGCAGCGCGCCCGCGCGGCGCCCGGCCGCGCGGGGCCGCCCCCAGCTGGGCGCCCGCGCGGGCTGGTGCCGCGCGGTCGCCCCGCACCGCGGGCAGCGCGCCCGCGCGGCGTTCGGCCGCGCGGGGCGCCCGCAGGAGGGGCGCCCGCGCGGGCTGGTGCCGCGCGGGGTCGCCCTGCAACGCGGGCAGCGCGCTCGTGCGGCGCTCGGCCGCGCGGGGCCGCCGCAGGAGGGGCGCCCGCGCGGGCTGGTGCCGCGCGGGGTCGCCCCGCCACCACGGGCAGCGCGCCCCGCGGGGCCGGCCCGCGAGGCGCCCCGCGCGGGCTGGTGCCGGGGGGGCTCGGGGCTGTGCCCAGGCGGAGTGTGCGCCGCACGGGCCGGTGCCGGTGCGGGGAACTCCGCCGCACGTGTTGGGAGTCGATGTGAGTTTCGGACCTCTAAGTCTTGACTTGCCCATGTTCCTTCAGGAGTGTGGGACGCTGTTGGCGACTGGTGCACGGACGCGGACTGGACGAACGCAGGACGACGCACACAAGGTGGGTACATTCCCGGGGATTGTGGGAATAGGAATTTACTGTTAGAAATAGCATGTGGGGCAAGGTTGAATTGGTAGTCTCCTTCTGTTTATGCACTAACCCTGTTATATTATTGTACTTAATATCAATCTGAGGCTCAAGTTTTGCTACACGCACACCACGGTTTGGCCACCGCAAGGGTGTGCTTTTCCGGAAAAGTGGTACGTTGACCCATGTACCCCACGCGACGGTGGCGTAGGAAGGGGGGCCCCCATGGGTGGGGGGGTGTGAGCGGTGATGTCGAGGCAGGTGCTCGGGCGGCCGAGGCAGGTGCTCGGCAGTGGACATCGGGAAGGTGCCCGATGTTGTTTTGATACAGGGTGTGGTTAATGTGGATGATACATGAGAGGGATGGTTGCTCGGTTTTGTGGTTTGCCCTATTTTTGTTTCTCTTATGCTTACCCTGCTATTTCTAGTCACTTACTTCCCACTCCGTGACAGGTTCGTCCAGGGGCGAGTGCTAGGGCACCGGTGAGGCCGCGAGAGTGTTGTTCTGATTTTAGTGACTTAGATACAGTGACTCTTCTTTCCCTTTTCTTTTATTACTCATGTTAGCTAGTTTGTGGATTGCGACACCCCCGTGGGGTCGAAGTGGATGTTGCCTTTTCCTTTTGAATAAACGAATGATTGTTACATTCTTTCTTACTTGGCCGTTTCAAACAATGAAAAGCAAAGAAAACCGGTTGTGAAAACTACTTTTAAAACGTGGGTGTCGTGTGGGCACCGAATTGTCAAACCCTGTGGATTTATGTGGCTTTCAAACGGTCTTTTCTAAAACGATGGCATCGTGTGGATGCCGCTTTCAAAACCTTGTTATTATTTATCCTTTCAAAACATCGGCCACTAGGTTCTAAGTGAATATTAGAATGTCATGTGAGTTGTTTGGTTGTATGTGTACGAGACCCTAACTGATGTGGTTAGAGATTGTATGTGCTACACCTTGTGAGACACTTTGTAATTGAGACGCCGTGCATATACAAAGGAGACTCTGCCCGTTTGCAGAGTGAATTTGTGTATGCGGCGGGGCTGGACACGCACCGGGGAGCATTGGTATGCAAAAAAAAAAAATACATGGCTGAATTAGGGGCATCGGTGGCTCCTCTTCCGCGCGATTCGAACCCCCGGGGCGTGACAGATTAAGATGGTATCAGAGCGGTAAACTTTAACCACAGCAGTCGGGGCCTAACATCCACGGGACGCAAGACACTAGCTAGTGATTAATAAAGTAAACTGGGGATAGATAAGTACAACGCGAGTGTACGAGGGATAAAAGGGTATTTAATTTCGGTGTGTCCGTAGGTCGTGGTGCTAGACCAGTTAGGTCCAGAGTTGACTTGGTTTCTTTGCATATAGCGAATAATGGCCCGAAATGGGCTATCAGCGGAGAACACAGGGGCAGAAAGTACGGTGCGAACAGCGGCGGAGTATCAGCTTCTCCGACAACGACTACAGAGATGGCCGGGCAGCTAGCAACCGTTATGGAACAGATGCGATAGTGGGTGCAATGGTCGACTACACCAATGGGGGTCGCCCAGGCTTCTCTGCCTGGACCAGCCGCACCAGCAACTTTGGGACCTACGCTGGGAGCCGTTATTGGGAACCCCTTGAGGGAGAGACGGCCGACCCTTGGGTCGTGGGAAAATAGGTAGATACCATGGAAAGGCTCTTCGAAGCTTTGCTAATGGAGGAGGGTGAATGGGTCCCTTTGGCAGTCCTTTTTCTTGAGGGAGAGACGCCCGCAAGTGGTGGAAGACGGTGCAGCCCGGACCCCTCGGAGGGCACCGCCCTTCCATCTTGGACCACGTTCCGAGGAAAACTGTTTGGGGCATTTCTCTCCGACAGCACATCAAACAGCAGATGGAAGATGACCTGAAGCCCATCAGCAAGGAAGCCGGACAGTTATGGGATATCAAACGGCATTTGTGAGGTGATCAAATGTGTTCCCTTGTTATAAGAGATGAATCTCACAAGGCCCATCTATTTGTGAATGGCTTATGGAGCGACATCTTCAAGGTGGTGCAACGGCGGGTTTGCACGCCTTCCAGGAGGCGGTCGATAGAGCCACCGCGGTGGAGCGCGGGATTTACGATTTCACGAGCCCGACGGGAGAGCTCAGAACACAACAGGGATAAGAAACGAACTCGGCCAAGCTTCGGAAGAGAGCATACCAAGAGGAGCCGGCCTCCTAAATACTCGAATTGCAACAAGGAACCAAGAATGGCGCCGACGAGAGGACAATGGCCAGTGGACAAATCTTGCATCATTTGCGATGAAATACAGCAAGTGACCGGATGTCTCCAGAAGCAAGACCATTGTTTTTCGAAGTGGCAAACCGGGGCACTATCGTTGCAACTGCCCCTCGAAAATGGGGACATCATCCGTAGCAACATCTACACCCTCGTCTCCGCAATCGGGAGGAGGGAGAGTATATACGATGACCCACCATAGGACGGACCCATAGAGCATGACGTAACAGGTAATACTCGAGTTTCAGACCATCGTGCTAGAACTTGGGTGGCAACACCTAAGCATCCCACTCTTTCACCTCGCTTCATGTTTTCACCCTACCTTAGTTATTAGAAGAAATCCCCTATCGTAGGAATAAGTTCGGTTGGACCCTCTGGCTACCCCTCGGGGCAGGCGGCTGTACCCCTTCCTGCCCAGTGAGGGTGAGGCGGGTTCTTAGTCTCTAAGAACTAATGAGGTTCCGTTAAAGGTTGTCGGTGTAGCGCTTGGCGCCGATAGTCACGGCGATCTTTAAGCGGTAGTTGACTGCTTGAAGTTCCAAGCGAGTCTCCGGGAACGGACTTATCGGAACTTGTAAACTTAGCTTGTAGGAACGCCTTCTGCTCGCTTTTCTTTGTTGCGGGCAAGGAGCTTGGTAGAAGGCAGTCGAGTAGCGTTCACGAGTACCGTATGGATCTCGACACGAGAAGGACAAATACTCCTCTACCTCGGATAGATGACCTACGCGGTCAACTACAAGGAGAAAACGGCGTTCCCAAAGAATGATCTGCGGTCCGGCTATCGCCAGCCTAGAGTCCGGGGTAATGACATACTGAAAACAGACCTGCGAGCTCGGAATAGTCAACTTAAGTTTACAGTTGTACCGTTTAGACTCGTTAATGCACCAGCGGTGCTCTTGGGCATATTGAATAGGATATTCAAGCCCTTCTTAGGCCTGTCGGTGATGGCCTTTTAGTGGACGTTCCGATCTACTCTCGCACAGACAAGGGGTATGGGGAACACTTGCGAGTAATCCCCTAGACCCTCCGGGGTCAGAAACCATATGCCAAAACTTATAAAGTGTGAGTTATGGTCCGCAAGGGGGACTTTTTGAGGCATATCGTTTCAGTGTCTGGAATTGCAGTGGATCCAAGGAGGATTGGATCAGGGATCAACTGGGCTCGACCAACAGAGATGATGGAAATCCGAAGCTACTTAGGACGAGCGAGAACCGCGTGCGCGCCAACCTGACCGACATCAAGAAGTACGACCCACCAGTGTTCGAGGGGGACACGACAGACCCCTAGGTCGTGGAGAAGTGGGTGGATACAATGGAGAAATTGTTCGAGGTTTACTGCGATGCATTGCGGATAGGACTGGGAGGAGTATTAATGCAGCAAGGAAGAGTCATCGCCTATGCCTCAAGGCAACTCAAGAGTTACGAGCAGAACTACCCGATCCGTGACTTGGAGCTTGCCGCAGTGGTCTTCGTTTTGAAACTGTGGAGGCACTACCTCTACGGTGTGCATTGTAACGTGTTCCCGGACCACCAGAGCCTCAAGTACCTTTTCACCCAGAAGGAGCTGAACCTACGGCAGAGGAGGTGGCTGGAGTTACTGAAGGATTACGATCTAACCATTCAGTACCACCCGAGAAAAGCAAATGTGGTAGCAGATGCTCTAAGCAGGAAGGGACAGACAGAAGGGACTGCAGCGGGCACAATCACGCAGCAGGAGGACTTGATCGTGGAGTTCTCGCGATTGAGATTGGAGGTGGTACCAGCAGGGACACGACGCCATCTGGGTCGTTGTGGATCGGCTAACGAAGTCGGCCCACTTCTCACCCATCCACACGACCTGGACACGCGACCGACTGGCTCAAGTCTACATCGGCGAGATTGTGAGGCTACACGGGGTGCCGACATCGATTACTTCGGACAGAGACACAAGGTTCGTTTTGAACTTTTGGCAGAGTCTACAACGAGCCTTGGGGACCAAGTTACACTTCAGCTCAGCCTTTCACCCCCAGACGGATGGGCAATCCGAGCGGGTGATTCAGATACTCGAGGACATGCTCCGAGCTTGCGTACTGGATTTGGGAGACGGATGGTCGCGCTACCTACCCCTTGCAGAGTTCGCTTATAACAACAGCTACCAAGCAAGCATCCAGATGGCGCCGTACGAAGCATTGTACGGCAGACGCTGTAGATCCCCGATCTGTTGGGACGATCTGGGGGAGCGAAGTTTTTGGGGCCGGACTTGGTGGTTGAGACTGAGGAAAAGGTGCGCCTCATCAGGCGACGATTGGCGACCGCCCAGAGCCGGCAGAAGAGCTATGCAGACCGGAGACGTCGCGACTTGGAATTCCAGGTGGGAGAGCACGTGTTGTTGCGGGTGTCGCCGTCAAAAGGGGTGAAGCGGTTTGGGTTGAGAGGCAAGTTAAGCCCACGGTACGTGGGGCCGTTTGAGATTCTGGAGCGCATCGGCCCGGTAGCCTACCGCCTCGCCCTACCACCGAACCTTGACCGAGTTCATGATGTGTTCCACGTATCCATGCTTCGGAAGTACCTCCCCGACCCATCGCGAGTGCTCGACGTCTCCGCAATTAAGCTTAAAGAGGACTTAAGTTTCACGGAAGTACCGGTACGGACCCAAGCGCGAGAGGACCGAAAAGCTACGAAGTCGGACAACTCCCTACGTGAAGGTGCCTTGGAGCAATCAAGACGAGCATGAGGCAACATGGGAACCAGAGTCAAAGATGGGGGAGTGCTACCCGGACCTCTTCGCCGCAGGCGGGAGTTAAGTTTCGGGGACGAAACTTGTTTTTATTGGTGAGTGGTGTAAGACCTGGCCTTTCTTGACCCTTCCCGTTATCCCTCTTCTTATGACTATCCGACTGTGGGACATTTTTGGGTGTTTTTCCGGAGAGTCCGTCGGGGCTCGCGGACATTTTTAGGTGGAAGGGCTCGCGAAACCGAGAATGGGGACGCGATCGGTTTCGGATTCCGACTCTCGGTTCTCCCGGAATAAAATTTTGAAGTTCGGGCCCCCTTTTAGTCGCCCCGGGATCCGTGCGAACGATCGGCACGTTTCTCGCGGTAACTCTGGCCACCGGATCTGTTCCGATTATTTCTTTAAAATCCCTTTGAGAACCTAGGGTTTTAGGTTTTCCCTCTTAGGTTACTTCGTTCGGCGGCTAGGGTTTTTGAGAGACGCTACGAGAGGGAAAAAGAGAAAACGGGACACAACCTCATTTTCGCTCTTGTTACGACCGACGGCGGGGCTTTCGGGAGAGGGACGGAGGTTTCTTGCTCGCGGGATCAACCGGGCAACGATAGGACGATCCTCTTCATCTCTTTTTTCGACGGATCGAAGGTGAGTTTTTCCATTAGGTTTTTGTTTGGCGTTTCGGGGTGGAGTTTTCGCGGAGAGGGCCACCGCCGCCGCCGCCGCCGCCGCCGCCGCCGCCGCCGGGCCGGCCGCAGGCGGGGCGCCGCGCGGCAGGGGCGTCGCGCGTGCACCGCC
This sequence comes from Tillandsia leiboldiana, assembly GCA_029204045.2. Lineage (NCBI taxonomy): Eukaryota > Viridiplantae > Streptophyta > Magnoliopsida > Poales > Bromeliaceae > Tillandsia > Tillandsia leiboldiana. The sequence goes on from CM055064.1 coordinate 21,662,447, forward strand.
GCGCGCGGGGCCACGCGCAGGAGGGGCACCCGCGCGGGCCGGTGCCGCGCGGGGTCGCCCCGCAACGCGGGCAGCGCGCCCGCCGCGGCGCCCGGCCGCGCGGGGCCGCCCTCAGGAGGGGCGCCCGCGCGGGCCGGTGCCGCGCGGGGTCGCCCCGCACCGCGGGCAGCGCGCCCGCGCGGCGCTCGGCCGCGCGGGGCCGCCCGCAGGTGGGGGCGCCCGCGCGGGCCGGTACCGCGCGGGGTCGCCCCGCACCGCGGGCAGCGCGCCCGGGCGGCGCTCGGCCGCGCGGGGCCGCCCGCAGGAGGGGCGCCCGCGCGGGCTGGTGCCGCGCGGGGGTCGCCCCGCACCGCGGGCAGCGCGCCCGTGCGGCGCCTGGCCGCGCGGGGCCGCCCGCAGGAGGGGCGCCCCCGCGGGCTGGTGCCGCGCGGGGTCGCCCCGCACCGCGGGCAGCACGCCCGCCCGGCGCCCGGCCGCGCGGGGCCGCCCGCAGGTGGGGCGCCCGCGCGGGCTGGTGCCGCGCGGGGTCGCCCCGCACCGCGGGCAGCGCGCCCGCGCGGCGCTCGGCCGCGCGGGGCCGCCCGCAGGAGGGGCGCCCGCGCGGGCTGGTGCCGCGCGGGGTCGCCCCGCACCGCGGGCAGCGCGCCCACGCGGCGCTCGGCCGCGCGGGGCCGCCCGCAGGAGGGGCGCCCGCGCGAGCTGGTGCCGCGCGGGGCTGTGCCCAGGCGGAGTGTGCGCCGCACGGGCCGGTGCCGGGCGGGGAAGTCCGCCGCACGCTGTTGGGAGTCGATGTGAGTTTCGGACCTCTAAGTCTTGACTTGCCCATGTTCCTTCAGGAGTGCGGCACGCTGTTGGCGACTGGTGCACGGACGCGGACTGGACGAACGCAGGACGACGCACACAAGGTGGGTACATTCCCGGGGATTGTGGGAATAGGAATTTACTGTTAGAAATAGCTTGTTGGGGCAAGGTTGAATTGTTAGTCTCCTTCTGTTTATGCACTAACCCTGTTATATTATTGTACTTAATATCAATCTGAGGCTCAAGTTTTGCTACACGCACACCAGCGGTTTGGCCACCGCAAGGGTGTGCTTTTCCGGAAAAGTGGTACGTTGACCCGTGTACCCCACGCGACAGTGGCGTTAGGAATGGGGGCCCCCATGGGTGGGGGGTGTGAGCGGTGATGTCGAGGCAGGTGCTCGGCGGCCGAGGCAGGTGCTCGGCGGTGGACATCGGGAAAGGTGCCCGATGTTGTTTGGCAGGTGCTCGGCGGCCGAGACAGGTGCTCGGCGGTGGACATCGGGAAAGGTGCCCGATGTTGTTTTGATACAGGGTGTGGTTAATGTGGATGATACATGAGAGGGATGGCTGCTCCGGTTTTGTGGTTTGCCCTATTTTTGTTTCTCTTATGCTTACCATGCTATTTCTAGTCACTGACTTCCCACTCCGTGACAGGTTCGTCCAGGGGCGAGTGCTAGGGCACCGGTGAGGCCGCGAGAGTGCTGTTCTGATTTTTAGTGACTTCAGATACAGTGACTCTTCTTTCCCTTTTCTTTTATTACTCATGTTAGCTAGTTTGTGTATTGCGACACCCCCGTGGGGTCGAAGTGGATGTTGCCTCTTCCTTTTTGAATAAACGAATGATTGTTACATTCTTTCTTACTTGGCCGTTTCAAACAATGAAAAGCAAAGAAAACCGGTTGCGAAAACTACTTTTAAAATGTGGGTGTCGTGTGGGCACCGAATTGTCAAACCCTTTGGATTTATGTGGCTTTCAAACGGTCTTTCCTAAAACGATGGCATCGTGTGGATGCCGCTTTCAAAACCTTGTGATTATTTATCCTTTCAAAACATCGGCCACTAGGTTCTAAGTGAATATTAGAATGTCATGTGAGTTGTTTGGTTGTATGTGTACGAGACCCTAACTGATGTGGTTAGAGATTGTATGTGCTACACCTTGTGAGACACTTTGTAATTGAGACGTTGTACATATACAAAGGAGACTCTGCCCGTTTGCAGAGTGAATTTGTGTATGCGGCGGGTCTGGACACGCACCGGGGAGCATTGGTATACAAAAAAAAAAAATACATGGCTGAATTAGGGGCATCGGTGGCTCCTCTTTCGCGCGATTCGAACCCCCGGGGCGTGACAGCAGCGCGCGGGCAGGCGCGCGGGTGCGCGGGCAGGCGCGCGGTCCACGGGCCGTCGTGCACCTGGGGTTGGACACGTGGCATCGCGTGGTTGGGTGGCGCTGTGGGCGCGGTGCACGGGTGACGCGGGGTGTACGTTGGACCGGGCGGGGCAACGTGGCGACCGGTGGTTGGCCGGTCCACGTGTGCCCGGTCCACGGAGCTGGAGTGGCGGCCTCGGGATTCGCGCCTGGCAGGGGTCGCAGGCGGCACGTGCAGGCGCGACTGTCGGGTTGACTGGTGCCACGTGTCGATCCCCGGGGGTGGCCACGCGGCGCAGCGGGAGTGGTGGCTCCCGCTGTTGCCTGTTTTGTGGGCAACGTGGAGGCCCAGGAAGAATCCGGGCGTGAACAGTGTTGGGCCGGGCCCAACACTGTAGCAGCCCGGAAACTCCCGGCGCCCGAAACTTGGGACAGGTTGGGTATTATTTGGATTGTTTCTTCCAACATATAAATAGGCCGAGTTCAGCTGCTGAGAACTCTTTCCCTGTTCCTCCTCTCATAGTGCCACCTTCACAAGAAATCTTCATCTCCCAGAGCCGGATCCATCTGCAGATTCCAGGATTTTTCTGCGGCACGCATCCCTAGGTTACCATTTTTACGGCACGGCGCGACGCTCGTTCGTTTGTGATCTTCTTCGTCGCATTTTGGTGCGAGGATTCCCCCGGCTTACTCCGACCTCCGATTGAGGCGATTCTTGTGCCGTTGGACTCACGACAGGTAGGGCTTCGATCTTCGTTTTTTGAGCTCCGCCTATTTTCGAGTTTATCTTGGAGTTTCCTTAGCTTTCTTTTGACCCATTTTCGTGGGCGGAGTTTTGAACAGCACCACAGTGTTTCGGCGATATCTTAGCGCACAGGCATCGGATTGGGGTGATTCAAAAGGCGTTTTGCATCTACAAATCACGAGGAATATCCCCAAATTTTCTTGGAATTTTCTAAATTTTCCCCGAAGGTGAGAAGTTCCTGTTTACAGAACCTTGTGGTTCAATTTTTTAGAGCAGTTTATTTCGGGGTGGTTTCCTTGTCAGATTTGTTTCTCAGTGTAGGAAACTCGGATTTGAGCGTGCAGGTACTTGTTTCGACGGGTTCGTCGTGAGGATCGTGACAGTATTTTTCTTGGAATTTTCCAAGCATTTTTCGCTGGTGAAAATAGGGAAACATTGGACTGTGTATTTGGGCAGATTTTATTGGAGCATTGTAAGATTAATTATGTATGTTCTTTTGGGAATTTTGTACAGTGATCGCGGCGGTTTATCGGTTTGGGTGAGAGCACTATTTGGACTTGGAATTAGCGATCGAGGTGGGTGGTTGTTGTTTACCTCTATTTTGACATGCTCACTAGGAATATTAGAGTGATCCCTTTACTTGGTCATGCATGCTTAGAGTAATATAGAATTGTGAGCCTATCATATGGAAATTACTATTGTGGATACCTGATAGTGGTTGGGACTTATACATGTTGGTATGGATGCAATGTTAGCGTTTAACCTTGCATGTGAATTGGAATATTTATTTTGGACTATATGATTATCCTGTTAGTGGTTGGTACTATTTGAGGATTTTATGACATGCATAGGTGGATAGTGATGCTTTATTATGGAACATGGATTATAGACATGTGTGGTTGGATAACACATGTGGAACCACTATTGGACACCTTTTCCTTTATTTCCTTGAGAACACTTGCATGCTTGTATGGACATCTAGATAGGCCATCTTTTATCGCTACACTTTCATGCTGGAACTTGACTTAGGAGAAACCTTGTTTGCTTCTTTTCTCCTTTTCGTTAGTCAGGTGGTATTTGTTGCTCGGGTCTGAGCAGGGGTTTGGGATAGTGTAGCCGGGGCCTGGATTGTGGATTATGGGTTTTGGCGGCGACCGCGGATATTGGGCGGTTGACCAGATGTCGGTTATAGGACATTGGTGATAGGGCTTGATTATGGACTAGAGGGTTTTGTGGCAACCGCGGATAGTAGGCGGTTGACCAGATGTCGGATGTGGGACATGATTGTGATTGTGGGTTATTCCGGCGACCGCGGATATTGGGCGGTTGACCGGAGGTCGGTTGTTAGACCTGGTCGTGGATTGTGGGGTATTGCGGCAATCGCGGATATTGGGCGATTGACCGGATGGTTACTTTTGCATCTGATTGGGAATCAGTTTTCTTTTAGTGGAGCGTTCTGTTCCACTGGGGCTTTATAGTTGTGATCCAATCCTGCTTTTGTTACTTATCACACCGGCGCGGTTATTGCCCGGTGATGCTTTACTCGTGTGGGTCGCTCCCCACGAGATCCCCTCCGGAGGCCGGGGCCAGACAGTTATGGACAGTTTTGCTATCACATCGGCGCGGCTTATTTGCCCAATGATGAGGGCGGCAGCAGGAACTTTGCTATCACATCGGCGCGGCTTACTTGCCCGATGATGAGGGCGGTACAGATTGGGTTCATCTGGGACGGTTGGTTATTGTTGCATACGGTTATTCCAGTCTAGGACTGTATTTTAGAGGCATAGTAGTGGTAGATTTCCCTTTTGCAGCGGTTTCATTTCTTACCACTATTCTTTCCTTTTTGCCTCTGGTAGACCTAGTGGGTGTGTCAGAGTTTGTGGTTTTACCCACTAGGGGAGGCTACTGGTTTACTAGTAGTTCTCACCCCCATTCTTCTTTCCTCTTTTTCTTCTTCCTTATTTTGCAGTGTCTTCTGCGGGTGCTGCTGGGCTTTCAGCGGCGGGTCAAGGAGAGAGGACGGCTGAGTAGGTAGATCTCGTGGCAGGATGAGCGAGTTAGCTGGACTGTTGGTGTACCCAGGTTTCCTAAGACGGTTGTACTTATACATTTGGGACTGGCTTTTGCCAGCAGGTTGTATTTATTTTTGGTGAGCTGGAAGAGACTGATGTATCATTTATATAGATGTATTGTATTTTATTTCCAGCTTCAGTCTGAGATGTATTAGTTTTTTAGTTCAGCTATGTTTTTATTGCTGTTTTATTATTATCTCTTATATCTGAGCAGGTTTGGCGCTTCGTGTACACGGGAAATACCGTGTGCACGGCGGATCTGTAGACGGGCCCGGGTTCTGGTTTACACCCGGGGCGTGACAGATTAGGTGGTATCAGAGCTTAGGGATAGGTCATTTGGGACTTAGGAAACCCTAGGCTTTTCGGCGGACCCTAGGATGTTAGTGCGTGAGAGACGCGACATTTTGCGAAAGTTGGTGAATTATTTGTTTGACTCTTCCTGTGAGTGAAGAGGGATCGACATATCCTATTTTTGTGGGACAGTTGTGTTTGCTGCAGACAACATACAGTTACAAAAATAGAGTGATGTCTTTGACTTTCGCTAGATTGGGTCGAGTGTTTGGGGTGTGCTGATTCGCTGTTTTGTCGTGGTGAGCGGTGTCTCCCCGACGTTGGGCCCTGACCCGGGTGCACCTTGGTGCGGCAGTTGGGTCTGAGCTGGTTGTTTCGGGCCGGATACCCAGATTGGAGTCTGAGAGCTTCGGACCCGAAGGCTAGGTGTGTTGGAGGCAGATCAGCGGAGCGGTGGCATAGTTGTCGGACGAGTGACACAGTTGTCGGATCAGCGCAGTGGCACAGTTGTCGGACGAGTGACACAGTTGTCGGATCAGCGCAGTGGCACAGTTGTCGGACGAGTGACACAGTTGTCGGATCAGCGCAGTGGCACAGTTGTCGGAGTAGCGAGTAGCCCCCTCCGTGCCGACGTTTAGTGTTGGGGCACCGAGGCAGGGTGGATAGTTGACAGCGGGTAAGCTGTGGGATTACGACGATCGAGTGAGCCAGATTTGGCGGATGAGTCATTCCGATTCGTGGGATTGAGTATGGCGCCCTTGGAGGCAGGGGCTGGTTCGGTGGGGGATAGAGAGTACTTGGAGGCCTTTTATGGCAAGAGTTAACGCAGTTGCTGAACTGCGCGCTCCATGTGTAGAGGGACAGTGCGCATGGGATATGAGTGTTTGAGAGTGGATTGCCCCAGGATACCTTTTAACTCATTGGGTCCCTCCAGTACGGATTAGGGACGCCTCATTAGAGTAGGCGCCGGGTATGGAGCGTGGCATTGTAGTTCCTTTGGATTGGGATCTACCACCTGAGGCGAGTTCTGATTGAGGAGCTTGGCGCCGGGTGATGGAGGACAGATCAGTCGGTGGAGGCATTCCCAATTTCTTTTTCCAGGATAGTGGATTTCTGAGATTGTCGGAGCACATATGTTACAGCGGTCGGTGTGGTGGTACTTGTTGGGCTGGCGGGTTCAGTTTTCTTTCGCGGCGGTTGATTATGCCGCAAGGACAGTTTTCTTGGGGAGCCAGGCCCGGAGGTGTTGGTGCACTTGGGTTGCTTGAGGGTTATCTTCGCCTCTATAGTTTTGACTTCGGGAGCGAGGCGGGTGTTTCGCAGTGGATGAGTAGACTTTTGGCTGGTGTGGTTGAGGGACCTACGGCGGCGCTGGGACTCGGGGATACCCCCTTTGGTTGCGAGTTCCCAGCTGTTCTCCTATCGGAGTGGTCTTGCATGTCACTAGTTTGGGAGTTGAGGACACAACTCCAGGATTCGATGTTTTGGAAAGTTTGTCAGACCAAGTGTGTCGCCTTTGGGGGTGCCGGTGCTATTCGAGTTGTAGAAGGTTGGTTCACTTCGGCCTTGTGTGGATCCCCGAAAATTAGATGAAGTGACCATCTGGAGCTAGCATCATTGTCGAGCATGGAGGATTTGATTTACCAGCTGTAACGGTCCCGGGTCTTCCTGAAGGTAGATTTGTAATCTTGTTTTCTCGACTGCATATGGCTGTGTGTTGATGCCGGAGAGTCGGAGAATTGCTTCTACATCCCGACGGTTTAGAGATTAGAGATCAGAGTCTACGTGATCAGTTCCGGGACTTATATTGGATACCTTGGGAGTACAGAGGCATTGGGATCGAGCATTTGTGCCGATGGACTTGTGGTTGGATTATCTGAGACCCTGGGCGGAGCAGATGCCTGTACCGATGCAGGCTACTTGGTAGCTCGAGCGGTTAGCCCAGCTGTACTTGGATGAGGTGGTGCGGTTTTCTAGAATGCCCGCCTCTACATTATTCTGGTTAGAGACCCGAGGGTTGTATCGCGTCTCTGGAGGAGGTATTAGACAGCCTTGGGGGCTCGAGTGGTGGATGATTGGATATTTACCCCCTCTATTTGGTTAAGGTTCCGGGTTGAGGATTGATTTTAGTTTCGAGGATGAAACTTTCTTTTAGTGGGGGAGGATGTGATGACCTGGATCTCTGCAGAGCTGTGGTAGAGTCATTGGTGACATCTGGGGAGCCTGTACTGTGTGTTGGAGGTGTTAGTGCACCAGTTGGACACAAGTGGCGGACTTCGGGCTTAATGGATCACGTGGGTGATCAGTGGACTCCGTCGGATCTTCGGAAGTGGTTTCGCGCAAAATGGATATTAAAATTGGACTCAGCGAGATGTTTGGACCAAGGAACACCCTTCTGGATGCCTTCGGCAATATTTAGAGTTAGAATTTGGCAAAATGGACATCAGATTCGGATTCAGCGTGCGAAAACGGTCAAAACGGACTACCCACTTGTTATTTTTGAGCACCGGTTACTGTTCACGCCGGAACAGTAACTCCGGCCGGCGGCGGGCAGCGGCGGCGGCGGCGGGCAGCGGCGGAGCACGGCGGACGGGCTCGGGCAGGCGGCGGAGCGGCCGCGGGCAGCGCGCGGGCACGCGCGCGGGTGCGCGGGCAGGCGCGCGGTCCACGGGCCGTCGTGCACCTGGGGTTGGACACGTGGCATCGCGTGGTTGGGTGGCGCTGTGGGCGCGGTGCACGGGTGACGCGGGGTGTACGGTGGACCGGGCGGGGCCACGTGGCGACCGGTGGTTGGCCCGTCCACGTGTGCCTAGTCCACGGAGCTGGAGTGGCGGCCTCGGGATTCGCGCCTGGCAGGGGGCGCAGGCAGCGCGCGCAGGCGCGACTGTCGGGTTGACTGGTGCCACGTGTCGATCCCCGGGGGTGGCCACGCGGCGCAGCGGGAGTGGTGGCTCCCGCTGTTGCCTGTTTTGTGGGCAACGTGGAGGCCCAGGAAGAATCCGGGCGTGAACAGTGTTGGGCCGGGCCCAACACTGTAGCAGCCCGGAAACTCCCGGCGCCCGAAACCTGGGACAGGTTGGGTATTATTTGGATTGTTTCTTCCAGCATATAAATAGGCCGAGTTCAGCTGCTGAGAACTCTTTCCCTGTTCCTCCTCTCACAGTGCCACCTTCACAAGAAATCTTCATCTCCCAGAGCCGGATCCATCTGCTGATTCCAGGATTTTTCTGCGGCACGAATCCCGAGGTTACCATTTTTACGGCGCGGCACGACGCTTGTTCGTTTGTGATCTTCTTCATCGCATTTTGGTGCGAGGACTTCCCCGGCTTACTCCGACCTTCGATTGAGGCGATTCTTGCGCCGTTGGACTCACGACAGGTAGGGCTTCGATCTTCATGTTTTGAGCTCCCCCTCTTTTGTTACGAAATTTGAGTTGGCGTAGTTTCGTGAAGGGTTCAAGTCTTAAAGATTGAAGGTGAAGAAAGTTGGATCATTTAACTCAATCTCAAGAAAGAAGAATTCAAAAGGATCAGGTATGTTTAACTAAAGATTATTGGTGATCCGAATACTTCTTGTAGTGTAGAAACACCTGGAAGAATTTTTAACTGCATAAAAATCAAAAACTGGTGTTCGGACATGTTCAAGATCCGGATTAGAGCCAGCAGTCCGAATCCCGAAGGTTGTTGTTTCATACATTACTTCAATCCGGATCGCAGCATCTCACGATCCGGATCCCGAATGTTGAGTTTTCTGAATTGTATGAACGATCCGGATCAGGCATTCCGATCCGGCTCCCGAACGATTGTTTTTCTGGAAAGTACGAATGAAAGCCTTTTTAATTTCCATCGACGAACGGGTTTGGCAATCAATTGAATTAGGATGGTGTAATCCAACTGAAATTATCTCTGATGTTCGCACCTTAAAACCTAGGTCGAAATGGACCAAGGAAGAGTTAGATTTATCTTCTTACAATGGCAAGGGAATTAATGCTATTTTTAATGCCTTATCTCAAACTGAATTCTCTCGCATCTCGGAATGTGAGACTGCGAAAGAAATCTGGGATGTTCTTCAGGTTACACATGAGGGAACTAACCTCGTGAAGATTCAAAAGCTGCAAATGCTTACGAGCAAGTTTGACTCTATCTTGATGGCAGAAAATGAATCTTTCACGGACTACTATACACGATTACAAGACATCGTAAACTCATGTGCTAACCTGGGAGAGAAGATTCCAGAATTTAAGGTTGTAAGAAAGATCTTAAGAACTCTTCCTGAACGATTTCGCCCAAAGGTTACAGCCATTGAAACTATTAAACACCCGGACGAAATGCGTGTAGAAGAATTAGTTGGTTCATTACAAACATATGAAATGACATTTACTACTAACAATTCTTCTGGAAAAGCATCCTCTTCTAAGTCTTCAGGTTATGCGTTGAAAACAACTAAGGAAGAAGACGCGGATACATCCTCCTCAGACGATGACGAGAACCTTTCTATGGAGGAATTTGAGAAGCAGCTCGCTCTCTTGACAAGGAAGTTTCACCGCAACTTTCGAAGGGGTAATTCAAGTAAATCTCCATCCTTCGGAAAGTCGAACAAAGGCAAGGGTACTTCAAGTTACAAGTCAAGAAAGCAAGAGAACTTCTCAAAGGATAAGAAAGTTCAGAGGGACAACTACAATGCTTCAAATGTCGAGGCTACGGCCACATTGCAACGGAGTGTCCCAACAAGTATCCGGCAAAGAAGAAGGCGATGCAAGTCGTCACTTGGGATGACAACTCAACGTCAAATGAGTCGTCTTCAAGTGATGAAGAAAAGAGCACCACGGCATTCCACGCGTCCACATCTTCACCCTTCATGTGCTTTATGGCAAGTACGTCTGAGTCATTGTCCAACTCCACTATTGAAAAGATTGCAACGGACAACGAATCGGATGATTCGGAAGGTGAAGATTTTGCTCTAGCCTACCACAGACTTTTGAGGGATTCAAAGAAAGTGGCTAAGCAAAACAAGAGTTTGAGAGGGAGATTGCATGATCTCGAAGAAGAAGCAAAAAGGGCAACTTCTCTCTCAAACGCTCTTGAAGTGGAAAGGGAAAATCTGATAAAAGTAAATGTTTCCCTTCAAGAGTCCAATGAGCTTTTTGAGAAGGAACATACAAATCTGGTGGATAAAGCGGATCACTTCTCAAAGCTCTACAACGAGGCTCGACAGGATAACCTGGAAATGACAAAGACCATTTTCCAACTCAAGGATGACCTGCAGCGATTCTCTTCTGGAAGGAGTAAGTTGGATAGGCTTCTTGGTCTTGGTCAAACAAATCGGTTCGGCCTCGGGTACACTCAAACTGGAAACAGTCCAAGTTCGAGTGGGACAGTTTTTGTGCCTCAGTCGGTATCTCCTCCTCCGACACCGGAATTCAAGACAAACAACGACAACAAACCTACTTCATCCTCTTTGGGATCGTCAAGATCTAAGGTATGTTTTCGTTGTGGTGTTTCAGGGCACATAAGAAGATATTGCAAGACGGGAGTCAAACGCTCACCTCAAACACCTCTTGCAATGACTACCACAAAGGTGATTCCTCGGAAATCAATTGCAAATCAATTGAAGGAAAAGAACCTTGGTAGTTTACCGCGCAAGACGACTTCATCAAGGAGCAGCAATCGTTTTAACAAGACGCTTTCACCTAGGCATATAACTTCACGACCATTACCGACGCACTCCAAAAAGGTTTGGGTGCGCAAAGGTGAAATTTATCCTTGTCTTGTTACTAATGTTTCCTTGCATGCATATGATAATTCGTCTTGGTATCTGGATAGCGGATGTTCCCGTCACATGACCGGTGACAAAAATAGTTTTCAAAACTTTGAGAAAATCTCCGGAGGACTCGTTGTTTTCGGAGACGGTCGATCTTCCAAAATTGTTGGAAAAGGAACGGTAGCTATCCCAGATGGCCCGATTTTGAAAAACGTGTTATTTGTTGATGGCCTTAAGACTAATCTCATAAGCATAAGTCAACTTTGAGACAATGGTTTTTCAGTTAACTTTTCATCTGTTGAATGGGTTGTAACTGATAAGGTGTCACGCCCCGGGGGTTTATTTTAGCGGAAACGGATTACAAAAGGGTATGTATTTTTTTTTTGAAAACCTTCTTCCCCGGCGCGCACCCAGATCCGCCGCATATACAGGATCACTCTACAAACGGACAGAGTCTCCCCTGTATATGCACGGCGTCGCAGTTTGTACAATGTCCAATAACGAGTAAACATTCAATCACAACAATCCCAAACGTATAACCATTCACAATATACTGAATTAACTCACGGCCGATTAGTTTGAAAGAATAAAACCCATAGTTGTTGAAACGGCGCCCACCCGGCACCCATATTTTGAAAACCGTTTTTGAAAGCAACATAAACTCAGGGTTTTTGAAAACAGTGCCCACACGACACTTGGGTTTTGAAATCATAGTTTTCGCAATCCGTTCTTTTATTTGCTATTTTATTTTCCAAAGCGGCCCACAGAAATATAAAGAAAAACAGACAATCCAAATGTCACCGTACCAACGTCCACATCGACCCCACGAGGGTATCGAGAACCATCCACAGTCTACAAATATTAAATGGAATGCGAAAGTAAGGAGTAAAACACTGTTCCGGTCTCCTGAGACCCAACACCTCTAGCCGTGGCCTCACCGTCGCCTAACTCTCCCCCCTGTAGGACCCTGTCGCAAAGTGGGAAGTCAGCGACTAAACAAAAATGATAATAATAAAGCAGGTAAAGAAACATCCAACCGTAGTCTATCCGGAGCAAGCACCCCTCCCCCCGCAAGGGAAAAGTAGAATCAAACACCTGTAAACCTGCAATACCCGATCCCGTCGGACAACTAAACCGACGAAATCGCACCGCGCCCAAGTCGGACAACTAAACCGAATGGGTCGCACCGCTCCCACGTCGGACAACTAAACCGACGGGTCGCACCGCTCACACCTTGGCGCATACATGCCCCACAACTAAAGAGGCCCCACGCCGTCCTGTGGGTATACACGGGTCATGGACCACTTTTCCGGAAAAGCACACCCTTCGCGGTGGCCAAACCGCGGGTGCGCGTGTTGCAGCCGAGCATAGTAACCGTGAACCATATATATATCAATGTATGAGAACCGTATGAAATAACATATACATATCCACTACATACACCTATCCATGCATGAGAGCCACATGAAACAATATATATATCTAATCATAAGAACCGTAAAGCCATAACGAATAATTGATGCCTCCCTACCATGTTTAACCCAAGTACACATAAGGTTGACCCCGTCCAACATGATAGAATTAGAAGTTAAGACTTAAGAATAAAAAACCCACCTCTACGAGCAATGATCAAAGCGCTACGCCCCCGTGTCCCGGTGCACTCCCCGAAACTACAAAGTTCACCGGGAAGAAGTCAGCGTCTACCCAGCATAACACAAGGAACAAATACAGATATCTGGATCCCGTCGTGGAACGGGGCTCTCGGGTTCGACGGCGGCGGCGGCCGAGTCGGAACCCGGGGCGGCGGTGACCGTGCTGCCGCGCTGGCCGCACGCGTATCAGGCCCGTACGGTGTGAGGCCCGCACGGCTCCCTGACCACGGCGGCCCTGCTCGGTGCCTGGCCCCGCGCGGCGCCCAGGTCCCGCGCGGGCGCCCAGCCCGCACGCACGGGCGGCCCCGCGCGGCGCCCAGGCTCCGCGCGGGCGCCCAGCCCGAACGCACGGGCGGCCCCGCGCGGCGCCCAGGCTCTGCGCGGGTGCCCAACCCGCACGCACGGGCGACCCCGCGCGGCGCCCAGGCCCGCGCGGGTGCCAGACCCGCACGCACGGGCGACCCCGCGTGGCGCACAGGCTCGCGCGGGTGCCAGAACCGCACGCACGGGCGACCCCGCGCGGCGCCCAGGCCCGCGCGGGTGCCCGACCCGCACGCCCGGGTGCCCTAGCCCTGCGCGCATGGGCGCCTCGCGACGGCGGTGGTGCGGCCGGCCGGGGTGCACCGTCTTCCCCCTCCCCGTGCGATGATCCGAAAGAAGCCCTAGGTACAAATTAAAAACTCACCGAACTTTGCGCTTCCGATTCGCCGAAGAAGAGGGAGGAAGAGTAGAGTATCGTCCCGTTCTTGCGTGCCCGGTTCCGGAGGTGTGCGGTGTTCTTCTCGTTCCTCGATCGTTCCGTCGCGGTTCCTCGCGCCGATCGGATGGGAAGAGGAGGGTTTGGGAGGGGCGGTTCCTTGTCCGGCTTAGGTCGGGTTGTAAAGGAGGTGAGAGGAACGGTAGGGGGAAAAAATAAATCTGAACCTAACACATAAGTATTAAAAGGAGAAGCCGCCTCCGTACACGGGAACTTAACCCTAAGTCCCAAAATGCAATTTAAACTCGGCGAATTAAGTTTGGGTGCGAACCTGGGTCCGGTCTGCCTCGAAGAACGTGTAAGTCGCCTGAACTGCTGCCAACTTCCGGAATTTATTCTGGGAGATTTCGGGGTCAGAATCCAGAACCGATTGCGCCGCCGTTCTCCGTTTCGCGAGCTTTATTGTCTAAAAATACCCGCGAGCCCCGACAGTCTGCCCAGAGATGAAGAAAAATAATCCACCCCCGGACCCCTTAGTCGAAAAGTGGATTTACAAGAATTTTAAAAGAAGGTCTAGAAAGGCAAATAGAGCCGCGGTTATTACACCACTCACCTCTAAAAACGAGTTTCGTCCTCGAAACTCAAACCCGGGTGGTGGTGAAGAGGTCGGGGTAGCACTCCCTCATCTTAGATTCCAGCTCCCATGTTGCTTCTCGTTCTTCCTGGTTGCTCCAGAGCACCTTCACGTAGGGGATGACTCGGTTCCGCAGTGCTTTGCTTTCCCTTGCTATGATACGCACGGGGGTTTCCTCGAAGCTTAGATCCTCCTTGAGCTCGAATGTGGAGATGTCCAACACGTGTGACGGGTCGGATAGGTATTTCCGGAGCATGGACACGTGGAAGACGTTGTGGACCCGGTCGAGGTTAGGGGGTAGGGCAAGGCGGTACGCCACTGGGCCTATGCGCTCCAAGATCTCAAAAGGCCCCACAAACCGTGGGCTCAACTTGCCCTTCAGCCCGAAACGCTTGATCCCTTTGGATGGCGAGACCCGCAAGAACACGTGTTCCCCCACTTGAAATTCCAAATCGCGGCGCCGTCGGTCTGCGTAGCTCTTCTGTCGGCTTTGGGCGGTCAGCAACCGCCGCCTGATGAGGCGCACCTTCTCCTCAGTCTCTTCCACCAAGTCGGGTCCCAGGAATTTCCGTTCCCCTAAGTCGTCCCAACAGATCGGGGATCGGCAGCGTCTCCCATACAAAGCCTTGTAGGGTGCCATCTGGATGCTGGCCTGGTAGCTATTGTTGTAGGCGAATTCCACGAGGGGTAGGTAGCGCGCCCAACCGACTCCCCAGTCAAGTACACAGGCGCGCAGCAGGTCCTCGAGGGTCTGAATCACTCGCTCCGACTGTCCGTCCGTCTGAGGGTGGAAAGCTGTGCTGAAGTGTAGCTTGGTCCCCAGGGCTTGCTGTAGACTTTGCCAAAACTTCGAGACGAAGCGGGTGTCTCTATCCGAGGTGATCGATGCCGGCACTCCGTGCAGTCTCACGATCTCGCTGAGGTAGACTTGAGCCAACTGCTCTCTGGTCCAGGTTGTGTGGATGGGTAGGAAATGAGCTGTCTTGGTTAGCCGGTCCACAATGACCCAGATCGAGTCGTGCCCCTGCTGTGTACGTGGGAACCCGGTGACGAAGTCCATAGTGATCTGGTCCCACTTCCACATCGGCACCGGTAAGGGCTGTAATTTCCCCGCAGGCCGTTGATGCTCTGCCTTTATCTGCTGGCATACCAGGCAGTGAGCTACGTGTCGAGTCACATCCCCCTTCAACTTGGGCCACCAGAAGGTCTGCTTGAGGTCCCTGTACATCTTCGTGCCCCCCGGATGCGCCGCATAAGGGGCGCGGTGTGCCTCTGTCAGAATCTCCTCCTTTAATTCCGGCGAATCCGGTACACAGAGACGCCCACGGAACCGCAAGTCACCGTCACTTCCCACTGCAAAATCGTTCTCCTGGTTCGGGTGGATCTTGTCTCGCACGAGCTGTAAGTGCGGGTCCGTCAGCTGTCCTTCTCGGATTTTCTCAAAAAGCGTCGGCTTGACCACCAACGCCGTCAGTCGAGCAACAGTGCCTGCCGGTACCACCTCCAACCTCAGTCGCGAGAATTCCGCGATCAGGGTGCTCTGTTCAGTTATCGCGCGTGCCGGCGTCTCCTCCGGTTGCCCCTTCCTGCTTAAAGCGTCCGCCACCACGTTTGCCTTCCCGGGGTGGTATTGGATTGTTAGGTCGTAATCCTTCAACAATTCAAGCCACCGCCTCTGCCGCAAATTTAGCTCCTTTTGGGTGAACAGGTACTTGAGACTTTGGTGGTCTGAAAAGACGTTACAGTGGACACCAAAGAGGTAGTGTCTCCATAACTTTAGAACGAAGACCACTGCAGCCAGTTCCAAATCATGAATCGGGTAGTTCTTTTCGTAATCCTTCAGCTGCCTGGATGCATAGGCTATTACCTTCCCCTGTTGCATCAAAACACCCCCAAGTCCGATTCTCGATGCGTCGCAGTACACTTCATAATCCTCTCCGGGCGTGGGTAGTACAAGAATAGGCGCCCTGGTTAGCCTCCTTTTAAGTTCTTCGAAGCTCTCTTGGCACTTAGCCGTCCACAAAAATTTTTCCCCTTTCTTGGTCAACCGGTTTAAAGGGGCCGCAATCTTCGAGAAACCCTCGACGAAGCGTCTATAATATCCCGCCAGTCCCAAGAAGCTGCGGATCTCCGTCACTGTCGTCGGTGGTTGCCAGTCGATCACCGATTCCACCTTCTTGGGGTCCACAGCGATTCCCTCTGCTGAGATCACGTGCCCTAGGAAACCCACCTCTCGTAGCCAGAATTCACACTTCTTGAGCTTCGCGAACAGCCTCTGTTCCCTGAGGGTTTGGAGAATTGTTCGTAAGTGGTCCTCGTGCTCCTCGTCGGTAGATGAATAGATCAGGATGTCGTCAATGAAGACCACTACGAACCGGTCCAAGAAAGGTCTGAAGATCCGGTTCATCATGTCCATGAAGACGGCGGGGGCGTTCGTAAGCCCGAACGGCATAACCGTGAACTCGTAGTGGCCGTACCGGGTCCGGAAGGCGGTCTTTGGGATATCTTCGTTCCGAACCCGGAGCTGGTGGTAGCCCGATTGCAGGTCGATCTTTGAGAACACCGTTGCTCCTCGCAGCTGGTCGAAGAGGTCGTCAATTCTGGGCAGGGGGTACTTATTCTTCACAGTAACCTTGTTTATTCCCCTGTAGTCTATGCAGAGGCGCAGGCTTCCGTCTTTCTTCCGTACAAAGAGCACTGGTGCCCCCCAGGGTGACACACTCGGTCTGATAAATCCTTTGTCCAAAAGGTCCTCCAGTTGCGCCTTAAGCTCCTTTAACTCTGCGAAGGCCATTCGGTAGGGCGCCTTTGTGATTGGTTGGGTACCCGGTACGAGTTCGATAGGGAAAACCACCTCTCGTTCAGGGGGTACCCCGGGCAGTTCCGTCGGGAAGACATCGGGGAAGTCCCTCACCACCGCAATGTCTGACGGTGTCGCCTCGGGTCGTGTCACCAGGTCCACCGAGGCCAGGTAGGCCACGCACCCGCCTTCCACCAATCTTCTAGCCCTCGCCGATGAGATGATCGCTGGGAAGGAAATGCTCTTACACGCCAGGTACATATTCTCAGGAAAGCTCGGCTCTTGCAATTGTACCATCCGCTTCTCACAATCGATGAGCACTTGGTACAATGAGAGCCAATCCATGCCCAGCACTACGTCATACTCCTTCAGGGGGATTACCACCAAATCCCCCGGACAAGCCAGTCGCCCTAGATTGATCGGGCAGGCGGCCACGTAGCTGACCGCCTCCAACACCCCCCCCGCCGTTTGGACCGTCAAACGATTTTGGAGGGGCACCACCCCAAGACCATGCACAAAAACGAAATCACTAGAAATGAAAGAGTGTGTTGCTCCGGTATCAAATAGAGTTCTAGCGCGGGTACTTGAAATAGAAGTAATACCTGCGAGGGCGCCCCCCGGCGGATCCGTCTCTTGGCGGGTCATCGAGAAAACCCGCCCGCCAGGTTGTGGTTGCCTATCCTCCTCTCGTCGTGGTACAGGGGGTCTAGAAGTCGACCCCATTGGAGCTTTCCCCCGTCCTGACGTTTGTGGCGTGGGCGTGGAAGCTGCAGAGGACGCAGATCCCCAGGCCAAGGGGCAGTTGCGGCGGAAGTGCCCCGATTTGCCGCATCGGAAACAGTGGTCACCCCTCTGGGGGCAATCTCCCGCTCGGTGTCCCCCCCCACAAATAACGCAAGGCCTGTCTCCCGCCCTCGGCCCTCCTACCGGTGCGCTCCGAGATCCCGACTGAGGCCTCCACCGCTTTGGGGGTCGGTTTCCACCAGAAGAGCCTCCCCCGGAGTAATGTTGCGATCGCTTCTTTTCCTCATGGTGCGCCGAGCCCCCTCTCCTGGCGCGGGTAACGGCGAACCCACGCTCTACCACCGTGGCCCTGTCGACCACCTTCTGGAAGGTGTGCAAGTCGGCCGCTTGCACCACTTCGAAAATGTCACTCCGTAATCCATCCACGAAGAGCTGCGCCTTATGGGACTCGTCCCTTATTACGAAAGGGACGCAGTTGGCCAGTCGTACAAATTCGCGCTGATAGGCCATCACCGTTTTACTCCCCTGCTGGATATGGTTCAGGTCATCCTCCAATTTCTTTTTAACGCTGCTTGTGAAAAAGGCTCCAAACAGCTCCTGTTTGAATGCTGTCCATGACGGGAGCACGGCGGTGCCCTTTGTGGGATCAGGGCGGACCGTCTTCCACCATAAGCGGGCGTTCCCCTCCAGGAAGTGAACTGCCAGGGGAACTCGCTCGTCGTCCTCCATGAGTAAGTCCTCAAATAACTTTTCCATTGATCCCACCCACTTCTCGACGACCCAAGGATCAGTCGTCTCCCCGTCGAACGTGGGTGGGTCGTACTTCTTAAAGTCGGCCAGGTTGGCCCGCACGCGGTCCCGCTCAGTCAGCGGAACTGACCCCTCCCCCGTGGCGGCGGCAGCCACAGGAGGGGAAGGGGCGACCACGGTCTCCCCCGAGGCACCCCTGTTGGTGCTTCCCGGCGCCGGTCCCGCAGTTGCCGTCGCGGTTACCGCCGCTGGTATCGTCGTCTGGGGTGGGGGTACCTCGGCTTCGGCAGTCGCTGTAGGGGTCACTCCCGCGCTGGCCCCCGTCGCCGGCGCGCCTAGCCCCTGTGGAGGGGCGGCGGCGACTGTCACCGTCGCGGCCGGTTGCTGCTGCGTCAACTGACGCACGTGAGCCGTGAGAGTCGCCAGCTGCCCCGCCATGTCCCTCAGCTGTTGTTGCAGGCGCTGGTTCTCTGCGGCCGCCGACGTTGTCGCGTCCGCCCCTGCATCCTCGGCCGATGATCTAGTACGGGCCATGTCTCTACACAAAAACAACAGTCAGCTCTAGACTCTGCTAACTTGCAACGAACCCCCCCCTCGATCACTCGCGTCCTACTCTACTATAATCTATCCATTCCATTCCTTTGTAGTTAAGTGAGGTATTCCTGTGGACGTCGGAACCAATTGTTGTGATTGAAAGTTAAGTCTCTGATACCATCTTAATCTGTCACGCCCCGGGGGTTTATTTTAGCGGAAACGGATTACAAAAGGGTATGTATTTTTTTTTTGAAAACCTTCTTCCCCGGCGCGCACCCAGATCCGCCGCATATACAGGATCACTCTACAAACGGACAGAGTCTCCCCTGTATATGCACGGCGTCGCAGTTTGTACAATGTCCAATAACGAGTAAACATTCAATCACAACAATCCCAAACGTATAACCATTCACAATATACTGAATTAACTCACGGCCGATTAGTTTGAAAGAATAAAACCCATAGTTGTTGAAACGGCGCCCACCCGGCACCCATATTTTGAAAACCGTTTTTGAAAGCAACATAAACTCAGGGTTTTTGAAAACAGTGCCCACACGACACTTGGGTTTTGAAATCATAGTTTTCGCAATCCGTTCTTTTATTTGCTATTTTATTTTCCAAAGCGGCCCACAGAAATATAAAGAAAAACAGACAATCCAAATGTCACCGTACCAACGTCCACATCGACCCCACGAGGGTATCGAGAACCATCCACAGTCTACAAATATTAAATGGAATGCGAAAGTAAGGAGTAAAACACTGTTCCGGTCTCCTGAGACCCAACACCTCTAGCCGTGGCCTCACCGTCGCCTAACTCTCCCCCCTGTAGGACCCTGTCGCAAAGTGGGAAGTCAGCGACTAAACAAAAATGATAATAATAAAGCAGGTAAAGAAACATCCAACCGTAGTCTATCCGGAGCAAGCACCCCTCCCCCCGCAAGGGAAAAGTAGAATCAAACACCTGTAAACCTGCAATACCCGATCCCGTCGGACAACTAAACCGACGAAATCGCACCGCGCCCAAGTCGGACAACTAAACCGAATGGGTCGCACCGCTCCCACGTCGGACAACTAAACCGACGGGTCGCACCGCTCACACCTTGGCGCATACATGCCCCACAACTAAAGAGGCCCCACGCCGTCCTGTGGGTATACACGGGTCATGGACCACTTTTCCGGAAAAGCACACCCTTCGCGGTGGCCAAACCGCGGGTGCGCGTGTTGCAGCCGAGCATAGTAACCGTGAACCATATATATATATCAATGTATGAGAACCGTATGAAATAACATATACATATCCACTACATACACCTATCCATGCATGAGAGCCACATGAAACAATATATATATCTAATCATAAGAACCGTAAAGCCATAACGAATAATTGATGCCTCCCTACCATGTTTAACCCAAGTACACATAAGGTTGACCCCGTCCAACATGATAGAATTAGAAGTTAAGACTTAAGAATAAAAAACCCACCTCTACGAGCAATGATCAAAGCGCTACGCCCCCGTGTCCCGGTGCACTCCCCGAAACTACAAAGTTCACCGGGAAGAAGTCAGCGTCTACCCAGCATAACACAAGGAACAAATACAGATATCTGGATCCCGTCGTGGAACGGGGCTCTCGGGTTCGACGGCGGCGGCGGCCGAGTCGGAACCCGGGGCGGCGGTGACCGTGCTGCCGCGCTGGCCGCATGCGTATCAGGCCCGTACGGTGTGAGGCCCGCACGGCTCCCTGACCACGGCGGCCCTGCTCGGTGCCTGGCCCCGCGCGGCGCCCAGGTCCCGCGCGGGCGCCCAGCCCGCACGCACGGGCGGCCCCGCGCGGCGCCCAGGCTCCGCGCGGGCGCCCAGCCCGAACGCACGGGCGGCCCCGCGCGGCGCCCAGGCTCCGCGCGGGTGCCCAACCCGCACGCACGGGCGACCCCGCGCGGCGCCCAGGCCCGCGCGGGTGCCAGACCCGCACGCACGGGCGACCCCGCGTGGCGCACAGGCTCGCGCGGGTGCCAGAACCGCACGCACGGGCGACCCCGCGCGGCGCCCAGGCCCGCGCGGGTGCCCGACCCGCACGCCCGGGTGCCCTAGCCCTGCGCGCATGGGCGCCTCGCGACGGCGGTGGTGCGGCCGGCCGGGGTGCACCGTCTTCCCCCTCCCCGTGCGATGATCCGAAAGAAGCCCTAGGTACAAATTAAAAACTCACCGAACTTTGCGCTTCCGATTCGCCGAAGAAGAGGGAGGAAGAGTAGAGTATCGTCCCGTTCTTGCGTGCCCGGTTCCGGAGGTGTGCGGTGTTCTTCTCGTTCCTCGATCGTTCCGTCGCGGTTCCTCGCGCCGATCGGATGGGAAGAGGAGGGTTTGGGAGGGGCGGTTCCTTGTCCGGCTTAGGTCGGGTTGTAAAGGAGGTGAGAGGAACGGTAGGGGGAAAAAATAAATCTGAACCTAACACATAAGTATTAAAAGGAGAAGCCGCCTCCGTACACGGGAACTTAACCCTAAGTCCCAAAATGCAATTTAAACTCGGCGAATTAAGTTTGGGTGCGAACCTGGGTCCGGTCTGCCTCGAAGAACGTGTAAGTCGCCTGAACTGCTGCCAACTTCCGGAATTTATTCTGGGAGATTTCGGGGTCAGAATCCAGAACCGATTGCGCCGCCGTTCTCCGTTTCGCGAGCTTTATTGTCTAAAAATACCCGCGAGCCCCGACAGTCTGCCCAGAGATGAAGAAAAATAATCCACCCCCGGACCCCTTAGTCGAAAAGTGGATTTACAAGAATTTTAAAAGAAGGTCTAGAAAGGCAAATAGAGCCGCGGTTATTACATAAGGACCATGTCTTCTTTTTAAAGGGGGTTAGATCTGAAAACAATTGTTATGTTGTTCCTAGTAAAACTTCTGAAAATTGTAACTTAGCCTCTTTGAATAATGAAACTCTTTGGCATGAAAGGCTAGGTCACATAAATTTTAAGGAACTTGCTAGAATTTCAAACAAGGACGTGGTAAAGGGGGTTCCAAAACTTTTACTTAAACAAAACATTGTGTGTGGTGGTTGCCAAAAGGGGAAACAGTCCAGGACTGCACACAAGAACTTGAACCACGTTGGTACAAAACGGCCTTTGGAACTTTTACACATGGATTTAATGGGGCCAACTCGTCAACCATCTTTGGGAGGTAAATGGTATATTTTCTTGATGATTGATGATTTCTCTCGATATTCTTGGGTAGCATTTTTAAAAGAGAAAGCTGATACTTTTGATTCTTTTCACGAGATTTGCCTTCGTATTATGATTGAAAAGAATGAAAAGATCATTCGTGTTAGAAGTGATAGAGGTGGAGAATTCGTTAACTCTAAATTCATTGACTTTTGCTCTTCAAACGGTATTAGGCATGAATTCTCTGCACCCTATACACCTCAACAGAATGGTGTTGTCGAGCGCAAAAACAGGGTTGTTCAAGAGATGGCACGTGTTATGCTTCACAGCCGGAATTTACCGCTACATTTTTGGGCTGAAGCTGTGAACACTGCAATCTATGTAATTAATCGAGTTTATTTGCGCCCGGGAACGTTAAATACACCATATGAACTATGGTGTGGAAGAAAACCCAACATCAAATATTTTCGCATCTTCGGGAGTCGGTGTTACATTTTACGTGACCGTGAAAATCTTGGAAAGTTTGACTCTCGAAGTGACGAAGGGATTTTCTTGGGGTATTCTACAAATAGTAGAGCATATCGAGTATTTAACTTGGAATCTAAGACGATCGTAGAATCTATAAATGTTAAAGTAGATGAAGCTTTTCACGTTGGATCTGGAAAATCTACCCTCGATATCTCTCTAGATGATGATTCACCTGCCATTGCATCTTCTCATAATAATACTTCCAATATTAATGATGCGTCTAATGGTTCTTCAAGTTTATCTAATGTGCAGGAATCATCTCATATACCTCCGAGTACTCCGTTTCAACAAACGCTACGAATCTCCAAGGATCATCCGGAATCAAACATCATTGGAGATCCACAAGAAGGAGTTAGAACTCGGAGGCAGTTGGTTTGTGGATTCGCTTGCTACGTATCTTTAATCGAACCAAAGAATATAGATGAAGCTCTTCAGGATGACTACTGGATTAAAGCAATGCAGGAAGAGCTCCATCAATTTGAGCGAAACAAAGTCTGGGAATTAACGAAGCCTCTAAAGCAACATAATGTGATAGGTACCAAATGAATTTTCAAGAACAAGAAAAATGAAGATGGTACTATCATCAGGAACAAGGCACGATTAGTTGCTCAAGGCTACTCTCAAGTAGAAGGTATAGACTTTGATGAAACATTCGCCCCTGTAGCTAGACTCGAGTCCATTCGTATACTATTTGCTATTGCTTGTCATTTTAAAATCAAATTATTTCAAATGGACGTTAAGAGCGCGTTTCTAAATGGGTTTTTAAATGAGGAAGTTTATGTGCCTCAACCAAAAGGTTTTGTAGACCATAAACAACCTAACCATGTTTTTCGTTTGAAAAAGGCTCTTTACGGTCTGAAACAAGCACCGCGAGCATGGTACGAAAGGTTGACAAAGCACCTTTTGGAGAAGGGCTATACTCGAGGGGGAGCTGACAGGACTCTCTTTGTGAAGCATTACCAAAGCAATTTCATTGTAGCACAAATCTATGTCGATGACATTGTATTTGGCGCAACAAGAGATAATGATGCTTCTAAATTCGCGGAGACCATGGAAAGCGAATTTGAGATGTCCATGATGGGCGAATTGACTTATTTCCTTGGATTGCAAATTAAACAAAATGATGAAGGTATTCACTTGAGTCAATCCAAGTATGCAATGGAGTTGGTTAAAAAGTATGACTTAGAAAATTCGAAGGATTTTCCGACTCCAATGGGAACTAGCCACAACGAACTTGGAAGTGATTCACAAAGTGAGAATGTAGACGAGAAACTGTATCGAAGTATGATTGGAAGTCTACTTTACCTCACGGCTAGTCGCCCGGATATATCCTTTAGTGTTGGGATTTGCGCGAGATATCAATCAGCACCAAAGGAGGTTCACCTGAAAGCGGTGAAAAGGATCATCCGGTACATCAAAGGATCAATTAATTTCAGAATTTGGTATCCTATGGGAACTAGTTTGGATATTGTTGGATACTCAGATGCCGATTGGGCAGGATCAGTGGATGATCGGAAAAGCACGAGTGGTGCATGCTTCTATCTTGGCCATTGCCTTGTCGCATGGCACAGTAAAAAGCAGAATTGCATAGCACTCTCGACTGCCAAAGCGGAATACATTTCAGCGGGTAGTTGTTCAACCCAACTCATTTGGATGAAAAGTGTGTTGAGCGACTTCCGGATTTCAGCATCTTCGGTAACAATTCTTTGTGACAACACAAGTGCAATTAACATTTCTAAAAACCCTGTGTTGCACTCTAGAACAAAACATATTGAACTTAAATATCATTTTCTTAGAGAGCTAGTTGAATCAAAAACTCTTCAACTTTCATATATTTCAACTGAGGATCAATTAGCTGACATTTTAACAAAACCTTTGGATCAAAAACGTTTTATTCATTTGCGAAAAGCAATTGGAATGCTTTCCTTGAAATAAACTTCTTTTTGAAACCTTTGCTTAGGATAGGTTTTGTTTTTGTTTTGTTTTGTTCATTATCTATGTTTGTACATAGGACATTAATTGAGCATAGATCATAATTGACTTTAATTGCATCTTTTCGTACATTTAGAAATTTATTATGCTTTTTCCATCATAATATTTCACTGTTGCAATGATCATTTATGTTAATTAAATCATCTTCTGAGTGATCAAAGTCAATTTCTCTCTCAATGATCTCTTGGTATAGTCATTATCTAATTTGACTGCTTAGTCGAGTATGAAATCGAGATCAATTTTTGGTTGAATACTTTATATCTTAAATAATTGATAGCCAATTGAGGGGGAGTCAAAGAAATGTAAAATGCTCAAAAGATGTGGAAAGAGTTACATCCCAATGAGGAGTGTGAAAACTACCACCACATGGAGGAAAGAGCTACCACCTCGGTCGTCCGAGTATTGTGTGCAGCTACCACATGTATACCAAGCATGGTTGTTCAATTTTTGATTAAGTAAAATGCATGTTGAAATACTTGACTCCGTCAAATTTCAAGGTTGGTATAAGGTGGGTTTTTAAAGAAAGATGCTCAAAGAGCCACTCTCTTCAACAGATTGTCTAGATAAATTATCTACCATATTTGGGATTTCAAACATCTATTGATCTTTGTATTTCATTTTCTTTACTGAATTGATGATTTGATAAAGGCATTACTCATAAGATCAAGTTAGATGTAATTGAAGGTGTTCAACTTTAAGGGATTTAATTTTTGTAAATTCTCGTTTCATTTTTAGATATTATTGATAGATTTGGTATAATCTAATTCTTGTTGTATGAAACGATAATTTTTGTTTAAAGTTGATACACAATTGTGCTTACATACTTTTTCTGGATCTTATGAAATTTCTCTAAATTTTTTCTGATGAAAAAGTTGGAGCCGATCCGGATCGGGCAAGCTGATCCGGATCCCGAGCGCAGGCTTCTTCCTGCGTCTGGCCGATCCGGATCGAAATCTCGATCCGATCCGGATCACGGCTAGGGTTTTAATAAGACAAGAGGGTTTTGATTTCTTTTACCTTAATCTTTTGTTCTCAAGTCTCTAGAGCCTCTCTCTCTAGAACTATTGCACCTTGGAGCTTTCCAAACTCAAGTTCTTCGAATACAAGTAAGTTTTATTGATCAAAATCTCGGTTTTTCACCGTTTTTCTCTTTCCTCCTCAAACGTGATGAATTTCTTGGATCGATTTCGTTTGTGGATGTTTTTTGATCAAATTTCTTTTGAAATAAGAACTCTGGGTAGATTAGTTTTGATTATATGCTAGGTATTCTCCTGATTAACGGATTTTTAGGCTTCGATTTCTAAAAATTTCGGTTTTAGGGCATATAATAAGGATTTTGGAAAATCATGCAATTGATCTATTTTTAAAAGTCCTTTTGCAAAACTAATTTGATTCTTAGTCTCTCTACATGATTATGATTGTTTGGGTACAATTTTTCAAATCTTTGAAAATTAACATTTTATCATGTGTTCTTGAGTTATTGTTCACAGGATTTTAAATCTATTAAGCACTTGCACCAATGGCGTTCGCCTGGATAATCTTCCTTTTGGTAGCAATGGTAGGACCTAGTGCGTCTTCTATAAAAAGAGAACAAGATGACTCAAATCAAGAAGAGACAAAGAAAGTTTGTCAAAATGATTCAGAATCAGATGAAGAAGACTGGGAAGAGATTTGTGAACAAGCACAAAAAGCTATTGACAAAGAAGATAGGTTGTATTTGAAGAACAAGAAGCTG
Source organism: Tillandsia leiboldiana (assembly GCA_029204045.2). NCBI lineage: Eukaryota > Viridiplantae > Streptophyta > Magnoliopsida > Poales > Bromeliaceae > Tillandsia > Tillandsia leiboldiana. The sequence continues at coordinate 21,688,701 of CM055064.1, forward strand.
ATGAAATCTTCCTCAACAACCAAGCAGTACACTAGGCGAAAGAATTCGAGGGGAACTGGAATTCAGATTGATAGACCCCTCGCCAGAGCTCGCTCTCTCCCTAGAGAATCTCCATGGACTGAAGGTCAAGATGCACCATCTGGATCTATACTACATCCTTCAACGTCCTGGAGACACACGGCAAAAGCGAATGTATGGTCCTCAACTCGACAAGAACAGCGAAGATCGTCTGCTGAACAAGACAGTGTATCTACAAATCTCAAACAGATTATCTCTGAGCAACATAAGATGAAAAGAAAGGTCTCCACAATGTCAAAAATGCTTCAAGCGATTTTGAAGAAGTTGGATTGTACCAATCCCACTAGTTCTGATTCAGACTGACTTAACTTTCTTTCTAACCTTTTTTGTGCAGGAGTTCAGTTTTTAGGACTTACTCTTAGTTCTAGTTCTTACATTTCGGAACAATTTGTGAACTTTTTAACTCTCCTTGTGTTTTGTAATTTTTGGCTTAGTTTGTGACAAAAAGGGGGAGAGAGTTTAGAGAGAACTTGAACAATGATGATGTGAATTTGTGAACATCAAGGTAAGTATCACTTCAACTTTGACTTTGGTGAAGGGTAAGTATCACAACTTTGGTTTTTATCTTGTGATTTGTTGCATGTTCCTACTAACTATTCGACTAACTATTTGGACATGTATTATTACTAACAAGTTGTTTGATTACTAACAAAGCAAAGTTATGACATTTGGAATTTTATTGCTTAGAAGATATGTCAATGTTTGATTGTGATCTTATTACATATCTGAATTACTCAATGTCATGGTGAGCATAAACTCTATCTCTGTTAGGTTTTGTATGCTAAATATTCTTGAGGTATCTAACGATCTCTTTTTGTCAAGAATGATTTCTTTGTGCAGAGAGTACAGATGTCTAAGTCTAGAGTCTGTTTTAGGAGTTTATATCTCATGTTTTTAAATTTTTGGATCTCCATTGTAAATTTTTGTTGTATGGTGATAGCAACAAAAATATCTTTTTGAATTTTCTTTAGTGGATCTGTGTTTTGTCACGAAACCGCCAAAGGGGGAGATTGTTACGGAATTTGAGTTGGCGTAGTTTCGTGAAGGGTTCAAGTCTTGAAGATTGAAGGTGAAGAAAGTTGGATCATTTAACTCAATCTCAAGAAAGAAGAATTCAAAAGGATCAGGTATGTTTAACTAAAGATTATTGGTGATCCGAATACTTCTTGTAGTGTAGAAACACCTGGAAGAATTTTTAACTGCATAAAAATCAAAAACTGGTGTTCGGACATGTTCAGGATCCGGATCAGAGCTAGCAGTCCGGATCCCGAAGGTTGTTGTTTCATACATTACTTCAATCCGGATCGCAGCATCTCACGATCCGGATCCCGAACGTTGAGTTTTCTGAATTGTATGAACGATCCGGATCAGGCATTCCGATCCGGATCCCGAACGATTGTTTTTCTGGAAACCATCTTTCTTGCTACTGCAATCCGGATCGCCCAAATCCGATCCGGATCGCCGTCCGTAAAAATTCCAAAAATGTTAGGTTTTTGATTCTTATCTCCTTCCAAATGTTTCTAACCTATAAATAGACCCTATGACTCTTTTTCTAGGGTGAAGCAAAGAGGCCGATAAAAGCGATAGTGCCGTCATATTCATATATCATTTTCATACGGCCTAGATCCACATATAGAGAAGAAAGGAAATCATTAGAGAATACTCTATGTTTCTTCATCTATATTGATTAGTTTGATTCTAGGTTTTCATACTCACATCTTGAGTTGAATCAAACTAATGAATACTTAGATGGTATTTCCGATCTATCTTTGATCTGAGTATTCGGCGGATCATCACCACCCAAAAACAACGATTTCCCCAAAATCGGCGCGTGGATTCGCGTGTCCTTGTGGATTCAAGGTTCAACCGCTCTCGTGGATTCGGAGCGAGGCACGTTCGTGGATTCGAACGGTGCTACTGGGTGAAGACCATGGATTCGGTCAGACGTCGTGGATTCGACGTTGGACGCCATGGATTCGGCGTTGGGTATAGACCGTGGATTCGGTCGGACGTCGTGGATTCGACGTTGGACGCCGTGGATTCGGCGTTGGGCGCAGATCGTGGATTCGAGCGGAGAAGATCCTCTAGGAGCGAGCGGAGAAGATCCTCTAGGAGCGTATGGAAAAGGTTGAGTCGTAAGTGTGTACGGTAAATCACCTTGTACGTGTTTTAATTCTAGTGGATTTCGCCGTGTTATCGGTCCCGTGGTTTTTTACTCCGGTTTGGAGTTTTTCCACGTAAAAATCTTGCGTGTTATTTTTATTTCCGCATTGGGTTTTTTATCGCAATGATTTTTGAGTGTTTATACGTTTACACCTATTCACCCCCCTCTAGGTGTTTTTTCCCCTATTTAGATCTACATTACATATAACCCAACATCTTTTCGAGTTTATCTTGGAGTTTCCCGAGCTTTCTTTTGACCCATTTTCGTGGGCGGAGTTTTGGACAGCACCACAGTGTTTCGGCGATATCTTAGCGTACAGGCATCGGATTGGGGTGATTCAAAAGGCGTTTTGCATCTACACATCACGAGGAATATCCCGAAATTTTCTTGGAATTTTCTAAATTTTCCCCGAAGGTGAGAAGTTCCTGTTTATAGAACCTTGTGGTTCAGTTTTTGAGAGCAGTTTATTTCGGGGTGGTTTCATTGTCAGATTTGTTTCTCAGTGTAGGAAACTCGGATTTGAGCGTGCAGGTACTTGTTTCGAGGGGTTCATCACGAGGATCGTGACAGTATTTTTCTTGGAATTTTCCGAGCATTTTTCGTAGGTGAAAATAGGGAAACATTGGACTGTGTATTTAGGCAGATTTTATTAGAGCATTGTAAGATTAATTATGTATGTTCTTTTGGGAATTTTGTATAGTGATCGCGGCGGTTTATCGGTTTGGGCGAGAGGACTATTTGGACTTGGAATTAGCGATCGAGGTGGGTGGTTGTTGTTTACCTCTATTTTGACATGCTCACTAGGAATATTAGAGTGATCCCTTTAGTTGGTCATGCATGCTTAGAGTAATATAAAATTGTGAGCCTATCATATGGAAATTACTATTGTGGATACCTGGTAGTGGTTGGGACTTATACATGTTGGTATGGATGGAATGTTAGCGTTTAACCTTGCATGTGGATTGGAATATTTATTTTGGACTATATGATTATCCTGTTAGTGGTTGGTACTATTTAAGGATTTTATGACATGCATAGGTGGATAGTGATGCTTTATTATGGAACATGGATTATAGACATGTGTGGTTGGATACTGTTTTAGCATGATGGTTATATCTATGCGGAGCTATTAATTGTTACACATGTGGAAGCACTATTGGACACCTTTTCCTTTATTTCTTTGAGAACACTTGCATGCTTGTATGGACATCTAGATAGGCCATCTTTTATCGCTACACTTTCATGCTGGAACTTGACTTAGGAGAAACCTTGTTTGCTTCTTTTCTCCTTTTCGTTAGTCAGGTGGTATTTGTTGCTCGGGTCTGAGCAGAGGTTTGGGATAGTGTAGCCGGGGCCTGGATTGTGGATTATGGGTTTTGGCGGCGACCGCGGATATTGGGCGGTTGACCGGATGTCGGTTATAGGACATCGGTGATAGGGCATGATTATGGACTAGAGGGTTTTGTGGCAACCGCGGATAGTAGGCGGTTGACCAGATGTCGGATGTGGGACATGATTGTGATTGTGGGTTATTCCGGCGACCGCGGATATTGGGCGGTTGACCGGAGGTCGGTTGTTAGACCTGGTCGTGGATTGTGGGGTATTGCGGCAATCGCGGATATTGGGCGATTGACCGGATGGTTACTTTTGCATCTGATTGGGAATCAGTTTTCTTTTAGTGGAGCGTTGTGTTCCACTGGGGCTTTATAGTTGTGATCCAATCCTGCTTTTGTTACTTATCACACCGGCGCGGTTATTGCCCGGTGATGCTTTACTCGTGTGGGTCGCTCCCCTCGAGATCCCCTCCGGAGGCCGGGGCCAGACAGTTATGGACAGTTTTGCTATCACATCGGCGCGGCTTATTTGCCCGATGATGAGGGCGGCAGCAGGAACTTTGCTATCACATCGGCGCGGCTTACTTGCCCGATGATGAGGGCGGTACAGATTGGGTTCATCTGGGACGGTTGGTTATTGTTGCATACGGTTATTCCAGTCTGGGACTGTATTTTAGAGGCATAGTAGTGGTAGATTTCCCTTTTGCAGCGGTTTCATTTCTTACCATTCTTCTTTCCTTTTTGCCTCTGGTAGACCTAGTGGGTGTGTCAGAGTTTGAGGTTTTACCCACTAGGGGTGGCTACTGGTTTACTAGTAGTTCTCACCCCTATTCTTCTTTCCTCCTTTTCTTCTTCCTTGTTTTGCAGTGTCTTCTGCGGGTGCTGCTAGGCTTTCAGCGGCGGGTCGAGGAGAGAGGACGGCTGAGTTGGTAGATCTCGAGGCAGGATGAGCGAGTTAGCTGGACTGTTGGTGTACCCAGGTTTCCTCAGACGGTTGTACTTTTACATTTGGGACTGGCTTTTGCCAGCAGGTTGTATTTATTTTTGGTGAGCTGGGAGAGACTGATGTATCATTTATACAGATGTATTGTATTTTATTTTCAGCTTCAGTCTGAGATGTATTAGTTTTTAGTTCAGCTCTATTTTTATTGCTCTTTTATTATTATCTCTTATATCTGAGCAGGTTTGGCGCTTCGTGTACACGGGAAATACCGTGTGCACGGCGGATCTGTAGACGGGGCCGGGTTCTGGTTTACACCCGGGGCGTGACACACGCACACCCGCGCGTGCGGGCAGCGCCGCATGCGGGCGGCACCCGCATGCGGGCGGCGCGGCCGCACAGCCCGCGCGGGGCCGTGCGCACGCGCACCCCGCGTGCGGGGAGCGCCGCATGCGGGCGGCACCCGCATGCGGGCGGCGCGGCCGCACAGCCCGCGCCGGGCCGGGCGCACGCGCACCCACGTGTGCGGGCAGCACCGCATGCGGGCGGCGCGGGGAGGGGGCGGGGTGTCCCGCGGGAGCCGTGGGCCGTCCGCGTCATTGGCCTAGCCCGGGGACGCCGCCGTCTTCGCCAATCGGCAGGTTATGCCCCACGATCGACCGGAAGAGTCGGGCGTTCCGCAGTCCTTTATCTATTCAGAGTCGTTAGTTACTGACTCCCGTACGGCAGGTTCGTGTAGGTCCGGGCGGATACCCCGAGACGCGGGAACCCCTAGCACCGATCAGGAGCGCGACAACGAAAAGGTGGGTTTCCTTTGAGACTTAGCGTAGAGTTAGTATTACATAAAGGATATTAACTGCATGTTTATCGGTACTAACGCTGACGGTCTCTATGATTTACTATATTACCCTGTGTCTTGGTTACTATGCTCGCGTTTGCAACACGCGCACCCGCGGTCTGGCCACCGCAAAGGGTGCTCTTTTCCGGGAAAGCAGTCTCTGACCCGTGTAGACCCACGAGGTGACGTAGTGGGGGCCCCCGTAGGTGTGGGGTTTGAGGCATCAAGGTGGGAGCGGTGCGATCCGTCGAGGTAGGTGCCCGACGAGGTCAGGTACTCCGAGGTGTGAGCGGTGCGATCCGTCAGGGTAGGTGCCCGACGAGGTCAGGTGTACAGGTGTTACAGGTGTTACTGGTATTACAGGTGTTACAGGTGTTCGATTGTTACTTTTCCCTTTGAGCAGAGTGGTTGCTCCGGATAGTCTTACAGTTGGGTTTGGTATTCTTTCCTGCTTATTATTATTATCATTGTGTCGCTGACTACCCACTCCGTGACAGGTTCCTCCAGGGGTGAGAGGTAGACGACAGTGAGGCCGAGGCAGGAGTAGTCGGGCCGTGGGGAGCCCTAATCTGTACCTTCTTTACTTTTCCTTGCATTTCATTTGATATTGTAGGCTACGGTGTGGTTCTCGATACCCTCGTGGGGTCGGTGTGGATGTTGATTGCTTTTACTCTGGATATGGAATATTAGTTCTTTTTATTATCTCCGTTCGGCCATTTTTCAAAGCAAAACAACAAGAAAAGAAAAGAAAAGAATTGTGAAAACTATTTTAAAAATCTGGGGTCGTGTGGACCCGTTTTCCAAACTATGTGGATTGATGGGATTTCCAAACTATTTTCAAAACCTTGGGTCGTGTGGATCTGTTTTCAAAATTGTGAGTTTATCCTTTCAACTTGACCGGCCTCGGGCATTGTTTCTAGTCTGCATTCGTAGTTATGTTCCGCACTGTTGTGATTGAATGAATGCTTGTGTTTAACTGTTGTATTAGCCGCGACGCCGTGCATATACATAGGAGACTCTGCCCGTTTGTCGAGTAAATTGTATATGCGGCAGGTTTGGGCACGCGCCGGGGAGGGCCGAATTTCAAAAAAAAATTTAAACGCCAAACTAACAACTCTTTCTTTTCCGCTGAGCGAAACCCCCGGGGCGTGACACAAGGCGTCGGCCACCACATTCGCTTTTGCCGGATGATAGTGGATCGACAAATCATAATCTTTCAGTAGTTCGAGCCACCGCCTTTGTCGCAAATTTAGCTCTTTTTGGGTGAATAGGTACTTGAGACTTTGATGATCGGAGTACACATTGCAGTGTGTACCGTACAAATAATGTCTCCATAGTTTAAGGACAAACACGACCGCTGCAAGCTCTAGATCGTGCACGGGGTAATTTCTCTCGTACTCCTTGAGTTGCCTCGACGCATAGGCTATGACCTTACCCCGTTGCATAAGCACACCTCCAAGACCGTTTCGCGATGCATCGCAATAAACCTCATAATCCTGCCCTGGCTCCGGTAGAGTGAGAACCGGGGCCTGTGTCAATCTGTCCTTGAGTTCCTCGAAACTCCTCTGACACTGATCTGTCCAGATAAACTTCTCCCCCTTCTGAGTCAGGCAATTTAAGGGGGTAGCAATTTTAGAGAAGCCTTCCACAAAGCGCTGGTAATACCCTGCCAGCCCAGGAAGCTTCGTACCTCTGTTACTGTTGTCGGTCGGGGCCAGTTCGTCACCGAATTTATCTTCCTCGGGTCCATTGCGATTCCAAACGCCGAGACAACATGCCCCAAGAAGTCCACCTCACGGAGCCAAAACTCACACTTTTTGAGTTTGGCATAGAGTTTTTGATCCCGGAGGATATGAAGGACTACACGTAAGTGCTCCTCGTGTTCCTCATCCTAATGGGAGTAGATAAGGATATCATCGATGAAGACCACTACGAATAAATCTAGGAAGGGTTTGAACACCCTATTCATCATGTCCATGAACACCGCCGGGGCGTTAGCAAGCCCGAACGGCATTACTGTAAATTCGTAGTGGCCGTAGCGAGTCCGAAAGGCCGTTTTAGGGATATCTTCACCCTTGACCCTGAGCTGATGGTAGCCGGACTGCAGGTCAATTTTTGAAAATACCGTTGCCCCTTGTAATTGGTCAAACAGATCGTCGATCCTTGGCAGAGGATATTTATTCTTAATGGTGACCTTATTTATCTCCCGGTAGTCTATGCACAAACGAAGGCTTCCGTCCTTCTTCCTCACGAACAGGACGAGCGCGCCCCATGGCGACGCGCTTGGTCCAATAAAGCCTTTGTCCAAAAGGTCTTCCAACTGTGCCTTGAGTTCCTTTAACTCCGCGAAGGCCATCCTGTATGGTGCCTTAGTGATGGGTTTCGTGCCTGGGAGTAGTTCAATTGGAAAGTCGACCTCTCGTTCCGGTGGCATCCCAGGGAGTTCCGCCGGAAATACATCCGAAAATTCCCTTACGACTGGGGTATCGTGTCTAACCTGAATTGCGGACCCACGGGACCTAACGATCTCCTGGGTCCTTAATCACTAGATAAAGGGGTGGGTCCTAATTGACCCTTACATAACCCCCGAACCCTTGCTAAGAATACTAGGGGTCTCCTGTGCCCCGAATCCCGCCCGCGCGCATAGGCTGGGAGGGGTTCGACAAATTCCTACGGATTTCTTCCCTAAGCCGCACTAGGCACGTCAGGGAGTAGGGATGGGAAAAGACAATGGGGAGAGGGAGAGAGAGAGAAAAGAGAGTCGGTCGAGGGTAGCATGCTTAAGTGTAACCGGTGCTCCTATTCAAAAGGGGAAACAGAAATTACCTGATGTCACTTGTTCTGGGATGTCGCGTCCTCCACTGTAGTAGTTCGGGGAGTCCGTCCACAACCCTTGGGCCAGCGTCGTACGGCGTGTTGGGGTAAGAACTTAGTGTCGAAAGAGTCTGCTGTATGCCGGTCGCCGGGTAGGTCCTCCTGCGGAGCAGGGGCTGCAGTATCCTCTCGTCCTTCCGGTTGTGGCGCCGCGGCAACAGTGGCTGGGTCACGAGGGCAAGAGGCACGAGTGTGGTCCGGCTTGTCACACCTATTACAGCGGGCGTTCCTCCAGCGACAGTCCGTCATCCGGTGCGCACCCTCGCATATGGCGCAGGGTCCCAGCAATGGTTCCGGGTCTCCCGTAGGCGCTTGCCCGTCTTTCTGCACTTTCTTCGGGCGTTGACCTGCCCGGCTACTTTGGTTGAGGCCTCCTTGAGGGATGGGGGTCGCAGTTTCCTTTGTTTCGTCGGGTCGCTGCGCCGGAGGTCTAGTGGTAGCCGGCTTCCGGGGGCACGCGTAACGTGTGTGGCCCGGCCTGCCGCATCGATAGCAATGGTCGAGTCTCCATGGGCAGTCTGCCACCCGATGCGCCCCGTCGCATACGGGGCACGACTTCCTTAGCGGTTCGAGTCCCTCTTCCATTATTTGCCCAAATTTCTGTCCCGTCTTTGTGCGTTTGGTTGCCCGGTCCTCGTGGAAGGGGTGCTCTACCGGACCGGGGTAGGGGTATGTCTGGCCCTGATGTACCCCGGGGTATCCCTGCCGTGCGCGTGCTCCGGCAAGTTCCTGCTCCGCCCGCATGGCCAAGTTGACCGCTTCATGAAAGGTGGGGTATCCCGCGGTTGGTATCCCCCGATGCGGGTCACCTCTAGTGTCGTACTGGTAGGTATCAGTGCCCTCAAATTCTCGTGTCAACATGCACAAGCGCTCAGTGAGGGTCAGCTGTTGCCCTGCCACGTCACGCAGCTGATTGCGGAGCATGCGATTTGCTGCGGCTACGGGGTCCATCCTGTCCATTTTAATGTTTAGCGATTGATAACCAAACCCGATCGTTATCTGCGCACAGAGAAAACACGTCAATCCTACCATTACTGGCCTAGTCCGGGCCATCGTCTGCTGGTAAACAAAGAAACTGTGTTAACCCTAAGGTTATCACTCTAGCACCTTGACTTACGAACACACCTACATTAAGTCCCTTTTTCCCCGTACTCTCACGTTCTACCGCACCTACACCTTGGTTATCTCATGTCCAATTTGCTTGTGGCATCATACACTGTGGATATGGATCACCGACTACTGTGGTTGAGGTTGATTTTCTCTGATACCATTTAATCTGTCATGCCCCGGAGGTCTAAGGTTAAGCGGAAAACGCATGATTATTTTTTTTTCTTAAAAGACTGACCTCTCTACCGGTGCGTGTCAGACCGCCACATATACAAATTCACTCCTCAATCGGACGGAGTCTCCTTTGTATATGTACGGCGTCCCATTTACAACATCACTACTCAACCATACAGTCATCAATTACAAGCAAGGAAATAATTAACTACGGATTTTGCAAACGGTGTCCACCTGACACCCACCTTTTTGAAAACACTTACACCTTTATACTAATGCGGCTACAGCTTTTTGGAAAGGATAAATCCAGAGGTTTACAAAGTCTGTGCCCACTCGGCACTCTGATTTGGAAAGCATTTTCGCAACCATTTCATTTGATCTTAAAACATGCCGCACTCATATCCACTGTAATATGTCCATTCCACAGTGCTAGCTATTTAACTACTCAGCATTCAACATGATCCACAGTCTTGCAAATTAAACCAACAGTTAAACTGTAAAAGTAATGAGATAAACCAAACGAACTAAAGTAGATAGCCTCCTACGGCTAAGGTCCTCTCGACGCAGTCTCACCGCCATCCCGGCTACTACACCTAGTCAGACCTGTCACGGAGTGGGTAACGTCAGTGACAAATAAAGTAGATGATTCAACAATAAACAATAATTTTAGAATAAATATTCTGCACCGGAACCTTTCGCTCTCCCTCATCCTGAGTCCACTTTACTTGATTTAATGTCACCGTCACGTCGGGGTAGTCGACGATCTCCCCACGTGACATTCACCTTACTTACGTGATGCTTTTAACCCCGTTCACGGAGCTAGTGCGGCACCTTTAGCTGGCGTGACGGGGTCCCCACCCTACACACGTGGGGCACACGGGTCATTCAGACCACTTCTCCGGAAAAGTACACCCATGCGGAGGCCAATCCGCCTGTGTACGTGCAGCATCCAAAACTGGGTGCCGGAATCGGCGTGTATAAAGCACCACGACCTAGGTCGCCACAGTTACTTATGGAGAGGAATCATATCACATTAGGCACCGCGACACTAGGTCGCCACAGTTAATTGGTAAAAAGATTACACATGTTAATGCGAAAGGTTTAACAACTCATCTACTTTATTGAACAGATTAACACGCTTTATACGATGACACGGTGCACTTACTGCACTTGTTGCACTTAATGCAAGAGTACCCACCTGGTTACGGGAAGATCGGAGCACCTGGATCTTTCGCACACTCCCGCTGCGCACCTGGACGTAAGAAAAGTCCGCAAGGATAACTATAGTCAAAACCACGCACTAACATCGCAAAACGGAAGTCCGAATTTAACTTTATGACGAAAACCCTGCAAAATCGTCAAACGCACCACTCGACGGATCCCCGCGCGGCCGTCGCCGCCCGCCGGAGCCCCACGCGGCCCAAAACCACGCGGCGCGTCTCCGCGGGCGGCGCCGTGCGGTTGCGGCCCGCGCGGCTCCCGTAGTCGCCGCCCGCGGGCGGCGTCCGGCCGCGCGCGGTGTCCTCCCGCGCGGTGCCCTAACGGCACCGCGCGTCTCCGCCGCCCGCCTCGTGCCCTAATTTACGCGGCGGCGGCGGCGATGGCGGAGATGATGGAGATAGGGAGAGGAAGACAACCGAAAACCCCAGCTAGAAATCAAAAGAAATCCCCGAAACGCTACAACGAGATTTTACCCACCGGATTGATCGACGGGGGAGTTGTCCGATCGCGTCCTTGCCTCCGGTTCGTTGTTCGGGGTGATCGGACACCTTCGTTTCCTTCCTCTTCTTTCTTTCTTTCCTCCGGTTAGGGTTCCGCCTTTCCCTTTTCTTTTTCTCTCACGCTCTTTTTCCTGTTAGGGTTTCTCTTTTTGTGGGATTTTTTTCCCGTACGTATTATTAAATCCCTATTATAATTTCCATCACCGACTAATTAATTTTCTAATTAATTAATCATATAAGATAAATCCCTATTTTAATTTCCATCACCGACTAATTAATTTTCTAATTAATTAATCATATAAGATAAATCCCTATTTTAATTTCCATCACCGACTAATTAATTTTCTGTCACCGATTAATTAATTACTTAATTAATTAATCACACGGATTATCCAAAATTCCCCACCAAGCGTGCTGGATATTTTACACTAATTTCGAAGCGCGCTTAAGTCACCGCGATCTTAGAAACCCTATTCCGGGAGATCCGTACATTGGATTTCCGATCCGATCGCACCGTCGGTCCTCATTTTCCGAGCCCTTTCAAAGAAAAATACTCATATCCCGCACCGACCGACTTACCGAAACTTGATAATTTTATTCCACTAAAAGGAATATTTAATTAACATGTGAGTCACAAATACATGTAAAAGCCGGATCACTACAGGCGCAGACCAGGCGCACGCCGCAGCGGTAGACCGCTGCGGCATGGGCCGGGCCGCGCACGAGCTGAAGCGCGCGCCGGGTCCACACGGTTGGGCTACGGGGCGTGCACCGGGTGCACGCCGCAGCGGTGGACCGCGCGGCCTGGCGCACGCATTCGTGCGCCGGGTCTGCGCCCCTGGGCCCCGGAGCCGTGCACCGGGTCCTGTGGACCGCGCGGCCTGGCGCACGCATTCGTGCGCCGGCTCCGCGCCCCTGGGCCCGGGAGCCGTGCGCCGGGTGCACGCTGGGTCCTGTGGACCGCGCGGTGATCTGGCCGTACGAGATGAACAGTGATGCCCCTTTTCGCCCCCCCGCGGCTCCGGTTGCGACCCCGCGACCCCGGCGACTGCGGCGACGACCCCGTGGACACGATAACGGCGGTGGTAGCCTCCCGTTTAACAACGGCGGCGGCGGCGGCCTCCCGTTCAACAACTCGTATCGCCCGCGACACCGATGAAAAGGAAAACCTCATACCGAAAAAGAACGAAAAAACCCGAACCGCTCACCTCGTTTTCGCCGGTAAGGGAGGAATGAGGAGGATCGTCCCGCTCTCGTTCGCCGGATTTCGCATGAAGTGCGATCGTCCTTCCTTCTCGCCGTCTCGTCACCTCGGTTCTTCACGCCAACTGATGGAGGGGAAAAGCTAGGGATTGGGTTCCTCGCATGCGCTCGGATGGGAAACTACGCACAAGAAATGAGAAGTGGGGAAAAACCCTACGCCCCCAACCAAAAATATAAGTTGATCGTACGGGTGTGAATGGGGGGTGGGATTGAACCCTAAACCCCGAAATTCGAAACTTAGCGATCGGGTGCGGATCGGGGTCCACTTAGCTCGAAAAGCATGCTGATCTCCCGCACGCTTTTTGATGCACCCGGGACTACTGGTTCACTTCGAAAAGCGTGCTGATCGCCCTCACGTGTTTTGATGCACCCGGAATTGCTGGTAACCTTCCAAAATTTATTCTGGGAGATCCCGGGGTCGGAATTCGAATCCGATCGTGCCACCATTCTCCGTTTCGCGAACTTTAATGTCTAAAAATACCCGCGAGCCCCGACTGTCTGCCCAGAAACAAAGAATTATTAGCCCACCCTCCGGACCCCTAAATGGGATGCGGAAAAAACTAAAATCTGAAAAACCTATTTACATGTGGTTACCACACTACTCACCTCTTAAAACGAGTTTCATCGTCGAAACTCAAACCTGGGTCGCGGTGAAAAGGTTGGGGTAGCACTCCCTCATTTTTTACTCCAGCTCCCACGTCGCTTCTCGCTCTTCATGGTTGCTCCAGAGCACCTTCACGTAGGGGATGGCTCGATTTCGCAGTGATTTTCTTTCCCTTGCTAGGATTCTCACTGGGGTTTCCTCGAAGCTTAGGTCTTCCTTAAGTTCGAGTGCAGAGACGTCCAGAACGTGTCATGGATCGGAAAGGTACTTCCGGAGCATTAAAACGTGGAACACGTCGTGGACTCGGTCGAGGCTTGGTGGTAGGGCAAGGCGGTAAGCCACTGGATCTCGAATGGCCCCACAAACCGTGGGCTCAGCTTGCCCTTCAGCCCGAAACGCTTGATTCCTCTGGATGGCGAGACTCGCAAAAACACGTGCTCTCCCACTTGGAATTCCAAGTCGCGGCGCCTCTGGTCTGCGTAGCTCTTCTGTCGACTCTGGGCGGTCAGTAAGCGATGTCTTATGAGGTACCTTCTCTTCAGTTTCTTCCACTAAGTCGGGTCCCAAGAACTTCCATTCTCCCAAGTCTGTTGGGTCGTATATAATACGGATCTAAATAGGGGAAGAAACACCTAGAGGGGGGTGAATAGGTGTAAACGTATAAACACTCCAAAAATCGTTGCGATAAAACCCAATGCGGAAAATAAAATAACACGCAAGATTTTTACGTGGAAAACTCCATCACCGGAGTAAAAAACCACGGGACCGATAACACGGCAGAAATCCACTAGAATTAAAACACGTACAAGGTGATTTACCGTACACACTTACGACTCAACCTTTTCCATACGCTCCTAGAGGATCTTCTCCGCTCGCTCCAGACGCTTCTCGAATCCACGATCTGCGCCCAACGCCGAATCCACGGCGTCCAACGTCGAATCCACGACGTCCGACCGAATCCACGGTCTTCACCCAATAGCACCGTTTGAATCCACGAACGTGCCTCGCTCCGAATCCACGAGAGCGATTGAACCTTGAATCCACAAGGACACGCGAATCCACGCGCCGATTTTTGGGGTAAATCGTTGTTTTTGGGTGGTGATGATCCGCCGAATACTTAGATCAAAGATAGATCGGAAATACCATCTAAGTATTCATTAGTTTGATTCAACTCAAGATGTGAGTATGAAAACCTAGAATCAAACTAATCAATATAGATGAAGAAACATAGAGTATTCTCTAATGATTTCCTTTCTTCTCTATATGTGGAACTATAGCCGTATATGATGATATATGAAAATGACGGCTATGTGGATTCACCCTAGAAAAGGAGTCATAGGGTGTATTTATAGGTTAGAAACCCTAGGAAGGAGATAAGAATCAAAAACCTGCCATTTCTGGATTTTTACGGACGGCGATCCGGATCGTGATAACTGAGATCCGGATCGTCACAACGAAACAGCCAATTCCAGAAAAACGAAGGTTCGGGATCCGGATCATGTGACTACGATCCGGATCGTTCATACAGTTCACCAAACATCAACGTTCGGGATCCGGATCAAGAGACTACGATCCGGATTGCGACGATGTATGAACGAACCACCTTCGGGATCCGGATCGAACAACCTGATCCGGATCCTGAACATGTCCCAAGTCCAGTTTTTGATTTTTATGCAATGAAAGATTCTTCCAAGTGTTTCTACACTACAAGAAGTATTCGGATCACACAAATTCTTTAGTTAAACATACCTGATCCTTTTGAATTCTTCTTTCTTGAGATTGAGTTAAATGATTCAACTTTTCTTCACCTTCAATCTTCAAGACTTGAGACTTTCACGAAACTACGCCAACTCAAATTCCGTAACAATCTCCCCCTTTGGCGGTTTCGTGACAAAACATAGATCCACTAAAGAAAATTCAAAAAGATATTTCTGTTGCTATCACCATACAACAAAAATTTACAATGGAGATCCAAAATACAATACATGAGTTAAACTCCTAAAACAGACTCTAGACTTAGACATCTGTACTCTCTGCAAAAAGAAATCATTCTTGACAAAAGAAATCGTTAGATACCTCAAGAATTTTGTATTATTCAAAAACCACAAACAGAGATGAAGTTTAAACTCATTTATACTTACCATGACATTTATATTCAGATATGTAAACTGATCATAGTTAAAAAAATACCAACATATCTTCTTTGCACGTAAATACCAAATGTCATGAACATGTTTGTGACAAACTAATATATATATAGATATGTAATTGATCAGAGTTAAGAACCAACATATCTTCTATGCAATCAAAAACCAAGTGTCACAAACTTGTTAGTGAACAACAACTTGTTAGTTATATTACATGCCCAAATAGTTAGCAAATAGTTAGTCGAGGCATGCATTCAAAACAAATGGAAAAACCAAAAGTTGAAGTTCTACTTACCTTTGTGTTTCAACTTACCTTTGATGTTCCAACACATCATCATGTTCAATCAATCATTGTTCAAGTTCTCTATAAACTCTCTCCCCCTTTTTGTCACAAAATTAGCCAAAAACACAAAAATTTAAGGAGAGTTAAAGATTTCAAAAATTGTTCCGAAAAATAAGAACTAGAACTAAAAGTAAGTCCTAAAAGCTGAACTAAAGTCTAAAAAGATAAAATCCTGCACAAATCTGCACAAAAATTGTTAAAGCACAAATTAGTCATCCGAGTCTGAGTCCTCAGACGCACTATATCCCATCTTAGTGAACATGTTCTTGATCAATTTCCTCATTGAATTTACTTTCTTGGTCAATGTAATTTGGGATGCCGTTATGATCTCGAGTTCTTCAGACATTCGCCTTTGTTCTGATGCTTGTTGAGACGGTGAGGCCGAGGTGCCGACACAAGGTTTCTTTCCAGTGGAATGTGTCGGAGTAACATGTGGTAATTTGTGAAGTGACTTCACAATCGTTGACTCATCTATCATCCCCCAACAGTGTTGATAAGATGTCGAGCTTATATCAATGTCAAACTTTTGTAAGATCCTCATGATGATTAACGGAAACGGAAGTCGCTCAGAAGGATGAGGATGCACAATATATCTTGACATTCTATTCCAAATTATGTAGGGGATATTCATGTTCAATCCTACAGCCTCAGAGGGATGACCTAAGAGATATAGGAACAGCAGTCTCTCCCATCTCACGACCTTAGTCTGCATGTTAGGTAGAATGTTGTAACACGTGATGAAATTTAGAAATCGGTACTCCAGTCGAAGATGTTTGGATTTTACACTTTTACCATTAGCTGAATTCGTTCCTTCCAAACAAATTTTATCTATCACTGTTCGCCACAAGGCATTCGTCAAACTTCTTCCTTTCAAAAAGTTGAGTCCCGATGTGTTAGATTCCATTCCAAGGACTTCGCCAATTAGCTGCGGAGTGATTTTAAGTTTCATCCCTTGGATAATTGTATAGAAATGCATTGATCCATGTTCTCCTTCTTGAAGATGTGTTGCATTCGTGTAGAAGGTCCTTACACGATACAAACAATACCCAAGTAGTTCGGGGAATCGGCAGACTTGGATGAGATTAGCTTGCTCAATCAAGGTTCCAAACTCAGGTGAGTGATTTCGGAGAGCTTCAATGTTGACATGACGTTCACCGATGCATTCACGATGTTCAAACGCTCGAACGCGATCCATGCTGACGAACACTCCTTCCACGCGAGGCGGGGAGTCAGGAACTATCGGTGTGTTAAAATCAGCGTTTCGTCGTAGTCCAAAACGTCTAGTTACTCGTTTCCTTTTCACAGAGATGGTTGGTTTAGTCATAGGCGCTTTTCCTTTGTCCATGGGTGCTTTTCCTTTCGAAGCATCGGACGCCTTTTGTTCAGGCAATGATTCATCATCATCTGTCAATGCAGTCCAATCTATCTCGTGACAATCCACCTCTGTATCACTGACCTCGACAAATTCACCTTTTTGTTGTGTTTTCTTAGCTCTCTTTAATTTGTTTGTGGCCCGAGTGTGCACTATTGTGACCAACAAAAGAATGATCCATGAGAATCCCATTGATCCAAGTGCTTTGAGAAGATTTAAATCCTGTGAAGACCAACTCAAGAACACAAAAATTCTTAGTTTTCAAAAATTGAAAAATTATATCCAAAGAATCATTATCATGTAGAGAGACTAAGAATCAAATTAGTTTTGCAAAAGGACTTTTTAAAAATAGATCAATTGCATGAATTTCGAAAATCCTTATTATATGCCCTAAAACCGAAATTTTAGAAATCGAAGCCTAAAAATCCGTTAATCAGGAGAAAACCTAGCATATAATCAAAACTAATCAACCCAAAGTTCTTATTTCAAAAGAAATTTGATCAAAAACCATCCACAAACAAAGTTGATCCAAGAAATTTGTGCGTTTGAGGAGGAAAAGAGAAAAACGGTGAAAAACCGAGATTTTGATCAATAAAACTTACTTGGAATTGAAGAACTTGAGTTTGAAAGCTTCCAAGGAGGATGAAATCTAGAGAGAGAGGCTCTGGAAACTTCGGAACAAAAGATTGGAGTAAAGAAATCAAAAACCCCTTTCGTTCCTTATAAAACCTAGCCGCGATCCGGATCAGTTCATAACTGCGATCCGGATCGGCTACCCGCAGTGAGAAAACTGCGTTCGGGATCCGGATCATCTAGCCCGATCCGGATCGGCCCCAACTTTTTCTTTAGAAAATTTCAGAGAAATTCAAGAAAAACCAGAAAAAGATTGTAAGCACAAAGGTGTATCAACTTTAAACAAAAAGCATCGTTTCACACAACAAGAATTAGATTATGCTAAATCTATCAGTAATATCCAAAAATGAAACGAAAATTTACAAGAATTAAATCCCTTAAAGTTGAACACTTTCAATTACATCTAACTTGATCTTATGAGTAATGCCTTTATCAAATAATCAATTCGGTAAAGAAAATGAAATACAAAGATCAATAGATGTTTGAAATCCCAAATATGGTAGATAATATTTCTAGACAATCTGTTGAAGAGAGTGGCTCTTTGAGCATCCTTCATTAAAATCCCACCTTATACCAACCTTGAAATTTGACAGAGTCAAGTATTTCAACATGCATTTTACTTAATCAAAAATTTGAACAACCATGCTTGGTATACATGTGGTAGCTGCACACAGTACTCGGACGACCGAGGTGGTAGCTCTTTCCTCCATGTGGTGGTAGTTTTCACACTCCTCATTGGGATGTAACTCTTTCCACATCTTTTGAGCATATTACATTATCTTTGACTCCCCCTCAATTGGCTATCAATTATTTAAGATATAAAGTATTCAACCAAAAATTGATCTCGATTTCATACTCGACTAAACAGTCAAATAAGATAATGACTATACCAAGAGATCATTGAGAGAGAAATTGACTTTGATCACTTTAGAAGATGATTTAATTAACATAAACGATCATTGCAACAAAGAAATATTATGATGGCAAAAGCATAATAAATTTCTAAATGTGTGAACAGATGCAATTAAAGTCAATTATGATCTATGCTCAATTAATGTCCTATGTACAAACATAGATAAAGAATAGAACAAAACAAATACAAAACCTATTTTAAGCAAAGGTTTCAAAAAGAAGTTTATTTCAAAGAAGCATACCAATTGCTTTTCGCAAATGAATAAAACGTTTTTGATCCAAAGGTTTTGTTAAAAAGTCAGCTAATTGATCTTCAGTTGAAATATATGAAAGTTGAAGAGTATTTGATTCAACTAGCTCTCTAAGAAAATGATATCTAAGTTCAATATGTTTTGTTCTAGAGTGCAACACAGGGTTTTTAGAAATGTTAATTGCACTTGTGTTGTCACAAAGAATTGTTACCGAAGATGCTGAAATGCGGAAGTCACTCAATACGCTTTTCATCCAAATGAGTTGAGTTGAGCAACTTCCAGCTGAAATGTATTCCGCTTCGGCAGTCGAGAGTGCTATGCAATTCTGCTTTTTACTGTGCCATGCAACAAGGCAATGGCCAAGATAGAAGCATGCACCACTCGTGCTTTTCCGATCATCCACTGATCCTGCCCAATCGGCATCTGAGTATCCAACAATGTCCAGACTTGTTCCCATAGGATACCAAATTCCGAAATTAATTGATCCTTTGATGTACCGGATGATCCGTTTCACCGCTTTCAGGTGAACCTCCTTTGGTGCTGATTGATATCTCGCGCAAATCCCAACACTAAAGGATATATCCGGGCGACTAGCCGTGAGGTAAAGTAGACTTCCAATCATACTTCTATACAGTTTCTCGTCTACATTCTCACTATGTGATTCACTTCCAAGTCCCTTGTGGCTAGTTCCCATTGGAGTTGGAAAAACTTTACAATTTTCTAGATCAAACTTTTTGACCAACTCCAGTGCATACTTGGATTGACTCAAGTGAATACCTTCATCATTTTGTTTAATTTGCAATCCAAGAAAATAAGACAGTTCGCCCATCATGGACATCTCAAATTCGCTTTCCATGGTCTCCGCGAATTTAGAAGCATCATTATCTTTTGTTGCACCAAATACAATGTCATCGACATAGATTTGTGCAACAATGAAATTATTTTGATAATGCTTCACAAAGAGAGTCCTGTCAGCTCCCCCTCGAGTATAGCCCTTTTCCAAAAGGTGCTTTGTTAACCTTTCGTACCATGCTCGCGGTGCTTGTTTCAGACCGTAAAGAGCATTTTTTCAAACGAAAAACATGGTTAGGTTGTTTATGATCTACAAAACCTTTCGGTTGAGCTACATAAACTTCCTCATTTAAAAACCCATTTAGAAATGCGCTCTTGACGTCCATTTGAAATAATTTGATTTTAAAATGACAAGCAATAGCAAACAATATACGAATGGACTCGAGTCTAGCTACAGGGGCGAAAGTTTCGTCAAAGTCTATACCTTCTACTTGAGAGTAGCCTTGAGCAACTAGTCGTGCCTTGTTCCTGATGATAGTACCATCTTCATCTTTCTTGTTCTTGAAGATCCATTTGGTACCTATCACATTATGTTGCTTTGGAGGCTTCGTTAATTCCCAGACTTTGTTTCGCTCAAATTGATGGAGCTCTTCCTGCATTGCTTTAATCCAGTAGTCATCCTGAAGAGCTTCATCTATTGTCTTTGGTTCGATTAAAGATACGTAGCAAGCAAATCCGCAAACCAACTGCCTTCGAGTTCTAACTCCTTCTTGTGGATCTCCAATGATGTTCGATTCCGGATGATCCTTGGAGATTCGTAGCGTTTGTTGAAACGGAGTACTCGGAGGTACACGAGATGATTCCTGCACATCAGATAAACTAGAAGAACCATTAGATGCATCATTAATATTGGAAGTGTTATTATGAGAAGATGCACTAGCAGGAGAATCATCATCTAGAGAGATATCGAGGGTAGATTTTTTCAGATTCAAAATGAGAAGCTTCATCTACTTTAACATTTATAGATTCTACGATCGTCTTAGATTCAATGTTAAATACTCGATATGCTCTGCTATTCGTAGAATAACCCAAAAAGATCCCTTCATCACTTCGAGAGTCGAACTTTCCAAGATTTTCACGGTCACGTAAGATGTAACATCGACTCCCGAAGATACGAAAGTACTTGATATCCGGTTTTCTACTAAACCACAGCTCATATGGTGTATTCAAGGTTCCTGGGCGCAAATACACTCTGTTAATGACATAGACAGCGGTGTTCACAGCTTCAGCCCAAAATGTAGCGGTAATTTCCGGCTATGAAGCATCACACGCGCCATCTCTTGAACAACCCTGTTTTTGCGCTCAACAACACCATTCTGCTGAGGTGTATAGGGTGCCGAGAATTCATGTTTAATGCCATTTGAAGTACAAAAGTCAATGAATTTTGAATTTATGAATTCTCCACCCCTATCACTTCTAACACGAATGATCTTTTCATTCTTTTCAATCATAATACGATGGCAAATCTCATGAAAAGAGTCAAACGTATCAGCTTTCTCTCTCAAAAATGCTACCCATGAAAACCGAGAGAAATCATCAACCAATAAAAAGATGTACCATTTACCTCCCAAAGATGGTTGACGGGTCGGCCCCATTAAGTCCATGTGCAAAAGTTCCAAGGGCCGTTTTTGTACCAACGTGGTTCAAGTTCTTGTGTGCAGTCCTAGACTGTTTTCCCTTTTGGCAACCACCACAACACAACGTTTTGTTAAATAAAAGCTTTGGAATCCCCTTGACCACGTCCTTGTTTGAAATTCTAGTAAGTTCCTTAAAATTTAAGTGACCTAGCCTTTCGTGCCAAAGAGTTTCATTATTCAAAGCGGCTAAGTTACAATTTTCAGAAAATTTGTTAGAACAACATAACAATGTTTTCAGATCTAACCCCTTTTAGAAAGAAAGCATGGTCCTTATCAGTTACAACGCATTCAACCGATGAAAAGTTAACTGAAAAACCATTGTCGCAAAGTTGACTTATGCTTATGAGGTTAGTCTTAAGGCCATCAACAAATAAGACGTTTTTCAAAATCGGGCCATCTGGAATAGCTACCGTCCCTTTTCCAACAATTTTGGAAGATCGACCGTCTCCGAAAATAACGTGTCCTCCGGAGATTTTCTCAAGATTTTGAAAACTATTTTTGTCACCGGTCATGTGACGGGAACACCCGCTATCCAGATACCAAGGCGAGCTATCATATGCATGCAAGGAAATATTGGAAACAAGACAAGGGAAAATTTCACCTTTGCGCACCCAAACCTTTTTGGAATGCGTCTGTAATGGTCGTGAAGTTTTGTGCCTAGGTGAAAGCGTCTTGTTAAAACGATTGTTGCTCCTTGATGAAGTCGTCTTGCGCGGTGAACTACCAAGTCTCTTTTCATTTGAAAAGTTTTGCTTTGATTTCCGGAAAGGAGCCTTTTTGGTAGTTGATGCAAGAGGTGCTTGAGATGAGCGTTCGACTCCCGTCTTGCAATATCTTCTTATGTGCCCTGAAACACCACAACGAAAACATACCTTAGATCTTGACGATCCCAAAGAGGATGAAGTAGGTTTGTTGTCGTTGTTTGTCTTGAATTCCGGTGTCGGAGGAGGAGATACCGACTGAGGCACAAAAACTGTCTCACTCGAACTTGGACTGTTTCCAGTTTGAGTGTATCGAGGCCGAACCTATTTGATTGACCAAGACCAAGAAGTCTATCCAACTTACTCCTTCCTGAAGAGAATCGCTGTAAGTCATTCTTGAGTTGGAAAATGGTCTTTGTCATTTCCAGGTTATCCTGTCGAGCCTCGTTGTAGAGCTTTGAAAAGTGATTCGCGTTATCCACCAGATTTGTATGTTCCTTTTCAAGTTGCTCATTGGACTCTTGAAGGGAAGCATTTTCTTTTATCAGGTTTTCCCCTTTCCACTTCAAGAGCGTTTGAGAGAGAAGTCGCTCTTTTTGCTTCTTCTTCGAGATCATGCAATCTCCCTCTCAAACTCTTGTTTTGCTTAGCCACTTTCTTTGAGTCCCTCAAAAGTCTGTGGTAGGCTAGAGCAAACTCTTCACCTTCCGAATCATCCGATTCATTGTCCATTGCATTCTTTTCAACAGTGGAGTTGGACAATGATTCAGACGTACTTGCCATAAAGCACATGAATGGTGAAGATGTGGACGCGTGGAATGCCGTGGAAGCTCTTTCCTTCACCACTTGAAGACGACTCATTTGACGTTGAGTTGTCATCCCAAGTGACGACTTGCATCGCCTTCTTCTTTGCCGGATACTTGTTAGGACATTCCGTTGCAATGTGGCCGTAGCCTCGACATTTGAAGCATTGCAGTTGTCCTTCTGAACTTTTCTTATCCTTTGAGAAGTTCTCCTGCTTTCTTGACTTGTGACTTGGAGTACCCTTGCCTTTGTTCGACTTTCCGAAGGATGGAGATTTGCTTGAATTACCCCTTCGGAAGTTGCGGCGAAACTTCCTTGTCAAGAGAGCGAGCTGCTTCTCAAATTCCTCCATAGAAAGGTTCTCGTCATCGTCCGAGGAGGATGTATCCGCGTCTTCTTCCTTAGTTCTTTTCAACGCATAACCTGAAGACCTTAGAAGTGGATGCTTTTTCCAGAAGAATTGTTAGTATTAAAAGTCATTTCATAAGTTTGTAATGAACCAACTAATTCTTCTACACGTATTTCGTCCGGGTGTTTAATAGTTTCAATGGCAGTAACCTTTGGGCGAAATCGTTCAGGAAGAGTTCGTAAGATTTTTCTTACAATCTTAAATTCTGGAATCTTCTCTCCCAGATTAGCACATGAGTTTACGATGTCTTGCAATCGTGTATAGTAGTCCGTGAAAGATTCATTTTCTGCCATCAAAATAGAGTCAAACTTGCTCGTAAGCATCTGCAGTTTCTGAATCTTCACGAGGTTAGTTCCCTCATGTGTAACCTGGAGAACATCCCAGATTTCTTTCGCAGTCTCACATGCCGAGACGCGAGAGAATTCAGTTTGAGATAAGGCATTAAAAATAGCATTAATTCCCTTGCCATTGTAAGAAAGATAACTCAAACTCTTCCTTGGTCCATTTCGACCTAGGTTTTAAGGTGTGAACATCAGAGATAAGTTCAGTTGGATTAGTCCATCCTGATTCAATTGAATGCCACACCCTTTCGTCGATGGAAGATAAAAAGGCTTTCATCCGTACTTTCCAGTACGCATAATTTGTTCCATCAAGAAAGGGGGTCGATTGATGTTTCCACCTTCAACCATTGTTCACAACCCTATTCCTTCTCTGATACCACTTGTTGGGTCGTATATAATACGGATCTAAATAGGGGAAGAAACACCTAGAGGGGGGTGAATAGGTGGTAAACGTATAAACACTCCAAAAATCGTTGCGACAAAACCCAATGCGGAAAATAAAATAACACGCAAGATTTGTACGTGGAAAACTCCATCACCGGAGTAAAAAACCACGGGACCGATAACACGGCAGAAATCCACTAGAATTAAAACACGTACAAGGTGATTTACCGTACACACTTACGACTCACCTTTTCCATACGCTCCTAGAGGATCTTCTCCGCTCGCTCCAGACGCTTCTCGAATCCACGATCTGCGCCCAACGCCGAATCCACGGCGTTCCAACGTCGAATCCACGACGTCCGACCGAATCCACGGTCTTCACCCCAATAGCACCGTTCGAATCCACGAACGTGCCTCGCTCCGAATCCACGAGAGCGATTGAACCTTGAATCCACAAGGACACGCGAATCCACGCGCCGATTTTTGGGGTAAATCGTGTTTTTGGGTGGTGATGATCCGCCGAATACTTAGATCAAAGATAGATCGGAAATACCATCTAAGTATTCATTAGTTTGATTCAACTCAAGATGTGAGTATGAAAACCTAGAATCAAACTAATCAAATATAGATGAAGAAACATAGAGTATTCTCTAATGATTTCCTTTCTCTATATGTGGATCTATAGCCGTATAAGATGATATATGAAAATGACGGCTATGTGGATTCACCCTAGAAAGGAGTCATAGGGTATTTATAGGTTAGAAACCCTAGGAAGGAGATAAGAATCAAAAACCTGCCATTTCTGGATTTTTACGGACGGCGATCCGGATCGTGATAACTGAGATCGGATCGTCATAACGAAACAGCCAATTCCAGAAAAACGAAGGTTCGGGATCCGGATCATGGACTACGGATCCTTTCGGGATCGTTCGATACAGTTCACCAAAAATCAACGTTCGGGATCCGGATCAAGAGGACTACGATCCGGATTGCGACGATGTATGAACGAACCACCTTCGGGATCCGGATCGAACAACTGATCCGGATCCTGAACATGTCCCAAGTCCAGTTTTTGATTTTTATGCAATGAAAGATTCTTCCAAGTGTTTCTACACTACAAGAAGTATTCGGATCACACAAATTCTTTAGTTAAACATACCTGATCCTTTTGAATTCTTCTTTCTTGAGATTGAGTTAAATGATCCAACTTTCTTCACCTTCAATCTTCAAGACTTGAGACTTTCACGAAACTACGCCAACTCAAATTCCGTAACAAAGTCGACCACAGATCGGGGATCGGCAGGCCTCCAAATAAGGCTTCGTAGGGTTGGCCAGCTGGATGCTGGCCTGGTAGCTGTTGTTTTGTAGGCCGAATTCACGGGGGTAGGTAGCGTGCCCAACGACCCCCCCAGTCAAGTACACAGCGCGAAGAAGGTCCCGAGAGTCTGAATCACGCTGACTGTCCGTCCGTCTGGGGGTGGAAGGCTGTGCGAACTGGCGTTTGGTCCCCAAGGCCGCGTAGACTCTGCCAAAAACTTTGAGAAACGCGCGTTGCTCTATCGAGCTGACGACCCGTGCCGGCACTCCAGCCGTTCACGATCTCGCTAATGTAGACTTGCGCTAACCGCTCTCGGGTAAGGTGGTTGAATGGGAAGGAAGTTGCGGACTTGTTAACGGGGCCACTAGACACAAATGTGTCGTGCCCCTGCTTGCGAACGTTGGAAAACCCAGTGAAAAAATCTATGGTGATCTGATCCACTCCACTCGGCACCGGTAAGGCTGTAAATTTTCTGCTGGTCCGATGCTCAGCCTTTATCTGTTCACATACCAGGCAATGAGTACATGTCGTGTCACATCCCCCTCAGCTTAGGACACCATAAGGTCTGTCTGAGGTCCTGTGAATCTTCGTGCCCCGGATGCGCCGCATAAGGGCGCGTTGTGCCTCTGCAAGGAATTTCCCCTTCAACTCGACGAATCCGGCATGCAAATCCGCCCCGCGGAATCGTAGGGTGCCGTCGCCTTCCATTGAAAAACGTCTCTTGGTCCGGGGAGATTGTCTCGTACGAGTTGTAGTGGAGAGTCGGCTGTTGTCCTTCCGGATCTTCTCGAACAGCGTCGGTTGACTCCAAGGTTAAAAGTTGCGCAACCGTGCCCGCTGGTACCACCTCAACTTCAATCGTGCGAACTCCGCGATCAAGCTGCTCTGCTCAGTTACGTGCCTCCAGACCCCTTCTAGTGACCCTTCATGCTCAAAGCGTCTGCCACCACGTTTGCCGTCCCGGGGTGGTATGAATTGTTAAGATCGTTAACCTTCAGCAACTCTAGCCACCGCTCTTCCACAAATTTAATTCCTTTTGGGTGAACAGGTACTTAAGACTTGATGGGTCCGACGAAGACGTTACAGGGACACCAAAGAGGTAGTGT